>CAUDMG010003355.1:502500-525000 GCA_958450375.1 Homarus gammarus
CACACACACACACACACACACACACACACACACACACACACACACACACACACACACACACACCCTCCTCTTCTCTATAATAATATTCATAATTCTGAATTAAACATATTTGGTGTAATGTAAGATGGGAAACAGCGAACACATCAGAGAAATACAGAGTATATACGAATTACTATGACACTGTATTAATATGTGTGTGTGTGTGTGTTTGTGTGTGTGTGCGTGTGTGTGTGTGTGTGTGTGTGTGTGTGTGTGTGTGTGTGTGTGTGCGTGTGTGTGTGTGTGTGTGTGTGTGTGTGTGTGTGTGTGTGTAAGTTTTTATGTACGTTCGGTAGTGAATTATGTAGATGTGAGATATACATATAAATATACATACCTGGTGTAGAAATGTGTCTTAATATAATGATATGTATAGATGAATTTTGTGTCTATGTTATAGATATTGGCAACACTGTTTTCTACATGGTCATAGATCACTGGGTCATCACTCAGGTAACTTGCAGTATAGCCAATCTTGTTAATTGCTTCTTTTTCTGCAAATATTTCAACAAGTGGTGGCAACACTGTCTGAGAGGATATAGGCCATCAGGAGAGTATTGGTAACACTGTGTGAGAGTCTTATTACAGGTTAGGTTAGGTTAGGTTAGGTTAGGTTATAGAGAGTTGTGGTGTGTTAGTTAAACATGGTGGGCGAACACAGTAGACTTGTTGTGACTGAATTGCGATAGTCTCTCTCTCTCTCTCTCTCTCTCTCTCTCTCTCTCTCTCTCTCTCTCTCTCTCTCTCTCTCTCTAGTGACACAACACGTCTCTCGTCACCTGCCTCCATTACCTCACATCATCACCTGTATCACACACCTGCCGGCCATAGTCATGACCAATGGAAGTACCGGTCAGAGTCGTGCACCTGTAATCTCTCACCTTCCGTTTCAGATGCAGGTAAAGTTTCAGCTTCAGATGAAATTTCAGTGTCAGTTTCAGATTTTGTTTCAGTTTCAGATAAAGTTTCATAGTTAGCTTAGGTTAGATTAGGTTAGGTTAGGCTAGAAGGATTTTAAAGCTATAGGTTAAGTTAGTTTTGTTTAGGTTAAGTTTGGTTAAGTTAGTTTAGGTTAGGTTAGGAGGATGTACAAGTTAGGTTAAATTAGGTTAGGTTAGTTAGGTTAGTTTATGCAAATTAGGTTATTTAGTTTAAATCACATATCCAACGAGCAGTTAATATTCAGCTATGTTAACTTTAACCAACACTATTACCACCAGATGTCCCCCTAACTCCAGGTGGTCAGAACCAAGTCTTCATAAAGTAATTAGCAGGTAGACTCATTTGCATATGACGTGATAAGCTGTATAGATTATATTTATTTTATTTCCGCTTAATTTTTGTAGTTAACCTAATCAAACCTAATGTAGCCAAACCTCACCCAACTTAACCTAACTTAACCTAACTTACCCTAACTTATCCTAACTTACCCTAACTTATCCTGATTTTGTGTATGTTAGTTTTCAGGGAAAGGTGTGTGTGTGTGTGTGTGTGTGTGTGTGTGTGTGTGTGTGTGTGTGTGTGTGTGTGTGTGTGTGTGTGTGTGTGTTTATTTATTTATGAATAGATAGATAGAGAAAGTGAGAGAGAGAGATAGAGAGAGAAAGAGAGATAGAGAGAGAAATGTGTATCAGAGAACCAGATCTCCTGAATACACCCCCCACCCTCCTCCCACACACACACACACACACACACACACACACATACACAATTCAACTCACAGTTCGTAACCAACCAATTAGTTTTGGCTTTAGAGAGAACAATGAAGAGTAATGGAGAGAGTGAGAGAGAGAGTGAGTGAGAGGGAGAGAATGAGTGACTGAAGTAGAGAGCGAGGGAGAGAACAATGTAGAATGAGGGAGAGAACAATGAAGTGTGAGGGAGAGTGTGAAGGAGTTTGTGAGGGAGAGAACAATGAAGTGTGAGGGAGAGAACAATGTAGAGTGAGGGAGAGAACAATAAAGTGTGAGGGAGAGTGTGAAGGAGTTAGTGAGGGAGAGAATAATGAAGAGTGAGGGAGAGAACAATGTAGAGTGAGGGAGAGAACAATGAAGTGTGAGGGAGAGTGTGAAGGAGTTAGTGAGGGAGAGAATAATGAAGAGTGAGGGAGAGAACAATGTAGAGTGAGGGAGAGAACAATGAAGTGTGAGGGAGAGTGTGAAGGAGTTAGTGAGGGAGAGAATAATGAAGAGTGAGGGAGAGAACAATGTAGAGTGAGGGAGAGAACAATAAAGTGTGAGGGAGAGTGTGAAGGAGTAAGTGAGGGAGAGAACAATGAAGTGTGAGGGAGAGAACAATGTAGAATGAGGGAGAGAACAATGAAGTGTGAGGGAGAGTGTGAAGGAGTTAGTGAGGGAGAGAACAATGTAGAATGAGGGAGAGAACAATAAAGTGTGAGGGAGAGTAAGGTACATATCGAGGGAGAGAATAATGAAGAGTGAGGGAGAGAACAATGAAGAGTGAGGGAGAGAGTGAGGAAATATCTTACCATTTTAGTTCACCGTGATCGTTGGCTTACCTGCTGTTGTTGTGTGTAAGAGAAATGGTGGAGAAAGAGAGGCAGAGAGAAAAGGTTGAGAGATGGAGAGAAAATGGGGAGACAGAGAAGGAAAGAGAATAGATAGAGTAAAAGTGGAGAGATAGAAAGACGGAAGATAGGCAGACAGTTAAAGAGAGAAAGAGAATAGAGAAAATAAGAGGGGAGAAAGGCAGACAGAAAGGCAGACAATATCATTTAGTTGAGTTTGTGCATTCAGTAGAACACATGTGTTAAGCCCCAGTGTCTATTTCTGTCTCTATATCTCTCCTTTGTTCTCTCTCTCTCTCTCTCTCTCTCCTTTCCTTTCTTCTCTGTCTCTCTTTATCCTCTCCCTTTCTCCTTTTCTCCTTTCTTTTATCTCCCTTCCCTTTTGTCTTACTTTTCCTCCAATATCTCTCTCTCTCTCTCTCTCTCTCTCTCTCTCTCTCTCTCTCTCTCTCTCTCTCTCTCTCTCTCTCTCTCTCTCTCTCTCTCTCACACACACAAGGTAATATATCACAATTCGTGGTCCAGTAGTCAGACAAACATTACCTAAGACATTAATATCCTGTGTTATCTGGTTCAAGAATCTCAAAGGATCTTAAGTTAAATTTTCCTCGTAACTGGAGATGTGTGAGAGAGAGAGAGAGAGAGAGAGAGAGAGAGAGAGAGAGAGAGAGAGAGAGAGAGAGAGTATAAATTAAACTCTTAAGGGATAGTGGTAGTCTTCCTCGTTAGTAGTCAATAACGAGGTGATAATGGTGGTCGTTATACCTAGAGACTCACACCCATAATAAAGCTGGGAATGGCAGTGTGGAGAACTAGGAATAAGAAGTGGAGGGGAAATAGGAATTGGAATGAGAAAATCTTTAACCTAACCTAACCTAATGTAGCTTAATCTATCCTAATTTGGTTGTGGTGTTTGGATCTGGTTGTGGTGTTTGGATCTGGTTGTGGTGTTTGGATCTGTTTGTGGTGTTTGGATCTGGTTGTGGTGTTTGGATCTGGTTGTGGTGTTTGGATCTGGTTGTGGTGTTTGGATCTGGTTGTGGTGTTTGGATCTGGTTGTGGTGTTTGGATCTGGTTGTGGTGTTTGGATCCGGGACTTAGTTTGACCTAGACGCCAACATTTGGAGGTCCTCATATAGTCTAATCATCAGGTCACGCGCCGCCAACCACTCCCATAACTGTTCTCTTGTCTTAACTGCAAATATAACTACCACCCTCTAACTGGGGTAGTGGTGATGGTGGTAGGTAGTGGGGTAGTGGTGATGGTGAGTAGTCGTCTTGGTAGTGTAGTAGTGATGGTGATTTAGTGGTGATGGTCGTGGTGTAGCAGTGATAGTGGTGTAGTGGCGATGGTGGTAGGTTGTTGTGTAGTGGTGATAGTGGTAGCTAGTGGTGATTAGTGGTGATAGTGGGTAATACCTTATAACCCACACCTTCAAGTACCAGACACTGATGTAAGCCACTTATACTCTTCCCTTATACTGTTTATAATATCAGTGTGTCAAATATTATGTTTCCCCCAAGAAGGTAAAATTTTGTGTACAATTTTAAACAATATTTCTTTTTTTATGTTTGGTGGGCCGTGGTCGCCAACCCTCACTAACAACAACACCATCACCAACTACACCCTCATCACCACCTTCAACACCCTCAACACCACCACCAAAGTATCACCCAACTTACCAATTGGTCGAAGAAATCTATTCATGACATCTTTCCCCTCAGCTAAGGAGTCATAATGTATTCATCATCTTCTTCCCCTCTTCTTACTCTCCCACACTTTCCCCTCGTCTAAAGGTTATTATCTCGTCCCTTTGGCCTTCCCTTCATCGTCGGTCGAAGCGGAATACGAATGAGGTGGAAATGATAAAGTAGAGGAAACAGAGTAGCTTGGCAGAGTTAAGTGAGAGAGAGAGAGAGAGAGAGAGAGAGAGAGAGAGAGAGAGAGAGGGGGGGGTAAAATGAATGATAACTAATAGGCTGAATAAGAAAGGAGGAAGAGATAGCAAATGAGAATAAAAGGGGAAGTAACGTGATGGAGTGTAAAAGAGGGAGGGAGAGAAGGAACAGGATGGAATTTAGATGAAGGAATAGAGGGAGGGTGGGAGGGAATAAAGGCTAGATCAGTATAATAGGGAAAAGAGATTTAATATGATGGAGATTAAAGAGAGGGAGGGAGGGAGGGAGTGCTAGAAGGGAGAATACCATGATAGGAATAAGTAACATGATGGAATGTAGGTGGAGGAAGGGAAGTAGAGAGAGAGAGAGAGAAGAAAATCACGAAATATAGAGTTAAAATAGCGAAGGAAACACAGTACAGGTTAATTGGTCTGTGATGTACAGGTATTCTTAACTAATTAGTCCAAACGTTTAACTATTATATCATATTTTAGTATTTGGTCTGACAAGCAATTATATATTACAAGCGGTACAGCACTTCATGTATATTTAAATGACTGTATTATCCAGCTTTTATATTCTGTAGCTGTTATTTTTTTGTAATGTGGGAGGTGGTCGAGTGATATATTACAATTTGGGTACAATGTTTAGGTACAGTGGTTATTTACAGGGATGGGACCAAGACCCTCTCTCTCTCTGCCTCTCTCTCACACACACACACACACACACACACACACACACACACACACACACACACACACACACACACACACACACACACACACACACACACAGGCTCTCTCTCTCTCTCTCAAAAAAAAAAAAAATTCCTCCAATCCTCGAATCATTCCATCTAAACCAACCAACTTCTTCACTCTCTTACGTTGTGTTCCCAGAGTAAATTCACTAAATGCACCGACATTAATATTTCTCTGCGTTGTATAATTCGTTCTCTGCGTACACTAATATAGATATGCAAATAAGTGGAATGTTAACCCTACCATTTCCTTTGGGATGAGTGTAAAAAATTATCTAGCAAGCAATTGGCCTGAGTTTATTGCGTGTGTAGGATTGTTATATCTGTCTGTCTGTCTGTGTCTATCTGTCTGTCTGTCTGTGTGTCTGTCTATCTGTCTGTCTGTCTGTGTGTCTGTCTGTCTGTCTGTGTCTGTCTGTATGTCTGTGTCTGTCTGTCTGTCTGTCTGTCTGTCTGTCTGTGTCTGTCTGTCTGTCTGTCTGTGTCTATCTGTCTGTCTGTCTGTCTGTCTGTCTATTCCTCTCCACGTGGACACAAATTCTCTTATTTTTCCTATTCTCTTTCTCTACCTTGGTTTCCCTGTACTCTCTTTCTCCTCTATTCCTCTCACTTTCTTCTCCTCATTTTCCCTCCTTATTCTCTCATTCTCTCACGTTCTCCTCCTCCACTTCTTGGTCCCTCTAATTTCACATTTTCCCTTCATCATCATTTTCCTCCCTATCTCTCCCCTCTCATTGACCTCTCTCTCTTCCCCTCACCTCTCATCTTCCTCCCTCTCCCCTCACCCCTCACAATCTCCTATCGCTTCTCCCCTCACACCACCAACCCTCTCTGGCCTATATATCTGTCTATCTGTCTGTCTGTTTTTCTCTGGTTGCCTATCTACGAGTACATTAACTCTCTCTCTCTCTCTCTCTCTCTCTCTCTCTCTCTCTCTCTCTCTCTCTCTCTCTCTCTCTCTCTCTCTCTCTCTCTCTCTCTCTCTCTCTCTCTCACACCCAATTTATCATACCAACAATAAGCTATAAGACCCTAGGTAAAATAAAGCTATATTTTAAGCATGATATATTAACTGGGGCGACTATAGTATTAAGTCCTATTATTTACCTGCTGTTTATTACACCAGAGACACACGGAGATGGTCTTGTTTATTATGACCCGTCGTCCAGGAAGGGTACAACAGGCTATGCACCCTTCACCGCCAGTGTGCCACGAACACCTGATCGGAACTGTACATAAACACTTGAGGTATACAATATACCTAGAGTGTAGCTACAAAAACAATGTATATAGGCAATGTAGTTATATACACAATGTACTGAGAGAGTTATATGTTTTATGAGCTAAATTAATAACAGTGTAGAGTTGTGATAGTTTGACCAGTGGTGATAACGCCGTTGTGAGCACTCTGATTACCTGTGACACTTGCTGTATGGGGTGAAGAGCTGACTGTTGTGTTGAGTAACAGAACATACACATCTATATTTTGGTGTATAATTTGAGTTTTGTGTGTGTGTGTGTGTGTTTCGTTATTCCAACAGTGACTAGTACCTCCATGATGTAATATCCGGTTCTTGTATACACAGCGAACAACGGTGATATTAACCTACGGGTAAATGTTGCAATGTTTTGATTAAGTAATGGAATAAAAATAAAGAAGGGTGTTGGTAAACGAGATAGAGAGATTATTAACCAAGAGAAGAATAAATTCGTACAGTGTTTTTGTCTGTTGTTGTTGTTGTTATTTTTGATGTTTGTTATTGTTGTTGTTGTTGTTGTTGTTGTTGTTGTTGTTTGTTTATTGTTAATTAGGTTATTGTTTTTGTTTGTTTGTTGTTGGTTTGTTTGTTTCTGTCAGGTGCGTCAACTAAACCACGATACAGTACTTTCTTATAGGGTGAAGAAAATGCTATGTTAGAATCTGGTAGTAAAAGGACTCATATGGCCAGATGGTATAGAGGTCAGTGTTCTTTCTCCCCCACAAAACATGGCGGGGATGAGATGCTTTGTGTAGAAAGAATATATCCCCCCTCCCCCCTCCCTCTGAGGTGGCGTCAGCGCGTTATGTCAGCCGTCGGGATATATACTACTGTCAGCCATCAGTATTCCTGTGGCTGACGTTTCCTTTCCCCGCAATCAGAATACAAACAGTGCGATACCACAGCTACAGCCAGACTACAGTAAGCTTTCCCTATAGCTGTGTGGTCATCCGTGTGTAGCTGAGTAGAGATTATGTTCTTAGCTGAAGAGAAACATAAATTCACTGAGAAATTTTCCTTTTTTTTAGGCTTCAATGAATTTTTTTTTCTATTAGAGTGACGATTAATTTGATGCCGTCTTGTGTAAAGAAATTACTGTGCTGTTATTACTAGTCATAACTACTGTCACTGTATTGTAGTGTACTGTACTTGTATCTGTACCTATGACTTGTACCTGTACCTGTAATTTCACCTGTAATTTCACCTGTACTTTCACCTGTAGTTGTATTAATCCTTGGAAAAACGCACAAGATCTGAAAACTTTTTGGACATCTAAAAGTAATGAAATCGGCCCAACTTTTTCGAAAATGTGACTCAGATTTTGGCGCTAGTTCCAAAATATGTGAGAGCCTGTTTGATGGTAAAAACCTAATGCGGATGACCAAACGTAATTGGCAATTTTACGCTAAAGAAATGTTCTATCATATATTGCTGAGTACTTTTATATATAGGAAATTATTTATGAGAAAGAGAAGAGAGAGAGAGAGAGAGAGAGAGAGAGAGAGAGAGAGAGAGAGAGAGAGAGAGACAGACACACACACAGACACACAGATACAAAAGACAAAAAATATAAAACAAACAAAACAAAGAAAGAACAAAAACAACAACAGAGGCAAACAAAAATACAGAGAAATCGACTCAGGGAAACATGGCCTCAAGATTACACTGAGACTCGAGATACGTTTCCTTCAGCCGGTGGAAAAATCTCACTCCAAAAAGATATTCCGACAAAATTATATGGGAAAGAAAATGTTGTTTGAGTTAGCGAATAGGAAATGTTGAGAAGGAGACGAGGCTTAAAGTGTGTATTTGTCCAACAAGATGAGGAATTATTGAGAGAGAGAGAGAGAGAGAGAGAGAGAGAGAGAGAGAGAGAGAGAGAGTGTGTGTGTGTGTGTGTGTTTAAGCCTTTCCCATAAAATCATCGCATTTAATCGTATGAAAAAAGTGAGATGTGCTCATAGGTATTGGTAGATGTCATCACACACACACACACACACACACACACACACACACACACACACACACACACACACACACACACACACACACACACACCTGTCCTTGGCGCGTAATCTCCCTCTCCATCACACCTGTGTTAAATAAAACACTCATTAACGTGTAATTGGCAGGTATTAATTAGATCATTTAGGATATGATAGATTTGTTTATCAAGGAGTAATGATTCTGCTTTTAAATTAGTGTGTGTGTGTGTGTGTGTGTGTGTGTGTGTGTGTGTGTGTGTGTGTGTGTGTGTGTGTGTGTGTGTGTCTGTCTCTGTTTATTTGTGTCTCTCTCTCTCTCTCTCTCTCTCTCTCTCTCTCTCTCTCTCTCTCTCTCTCTCTCTCTCAGTACAGCAGAATTAAGACATCATTACTAGAGACCCTGTACAAACACACTGTCATGTATCAGAGAGGTGTCATGAGATAATGCCATAAACCGCTCTCATGAACCCCTGTCACGAATCACTGTCATTAAGGCACGTAATCACAGGGTTATGCCAGTTAATGACAGGGTTATGACTGGGTGTAATGACAGTCTGTCGTAATGCGGTGTCGGGAGGCAAGAGTAAATGGTGTAATGAGGACGAATTATTTAGATGTATTGTCATTTATGGGTCGTGTCATAAGATAGTGTCAGGAGGTAGTGTGTGGAGGTAGTCTGTGGAGGTAGTGTGTGGAGGTAGGTAGTGTCAGGAGGTAGGTAGTGTCAGGAGGTAGTGTCAGGAGGTAGTGTCTGGAGGTAGTGTCATAAGATAGTGTCAGGAGGTAGTGCCATAAGATAGTGTCAGGAGGTAGTGTGTGGAGGTAGTGTCAGTAGGTAATGTCATTTATGGACCGTGTTATAAAATAGTGTCAGGTGGTAGTGTCATAAAATAGTGTCAGGAGGTAGTGTCATAAGATAGTGTCAGGAGGTAGTGTCATAAAAGAGTGTCATGAAGTACCAACTCCACCTGGTAGTGATGGAAGCCGAGGTGGACCTTGACCCCGGGCTTACAAGGTCATTTTCGCCTAATGACTTGTTAGCCTCACCTGTGTGTGTGTGTGTGTGTGTGTGTGTGTGTGTGTAATATGATCGTCGTAAATATTTCAGGACAATGTCGTGTCATAACCGCGATCAATAATGTAAAGTTACAATGACACAATATGGATTCGTAATATTCTGTGTGTATTTACTGTTTCATTATATATTCATGGTATTCTGGCTTACTCTCTCTCTCTCTCTCTCTCTCTCTGTTTCTCTCTCTGTTTCTCTTTCTGTTTCTCTGTTTTTCTCATTTTCCCTATCTGTCTTTCTATTCCTATCTCTATCCTCTTAGCCAACCCCCTCGACTCTCTCTCTCTCTCTATATATATCTACAGTATTCCCCTCCCCTCCCCCCCTCCCCTGCCCTACCCTCCCCTCCCCTCCCCTCCCCTCCCCTCCCCCCCCCTCTTCTACCCTCCCCTACCCTCCTTGCGTTAGATGAATTTATTATTAATAAACCTGATACAACACGTCACCGTTATGCATGAGTTGGCTCTGAAGAATAATTGATTGCAAGACATGCAACTGTACTAACATTGCAGCACCAGGCATAGACATTCATAGTAACATCTGCAACATTATTCACTGTAACGCTGTTTTACTTTATACACTACAAGATCTGCTTTAGGCACTTGAACGCTTACGGTAAAATGCATAGGAGCTCAATATTATACATTACACATAACGTCATTAGCTGGTGGACTGTGTGTGTGTGTGTGTGTGTGTGTGTGTGTGTGTGTGTGTGTGCATAAATACTCAAGAGAAAATATGACGAGGAGGTAAAGGTGACGGGACCATTTTCTGTGATGGAAGGAAGTGAAAGCGAGGAGAAAGTAAATAAAGAAAGTGATGGGAAAGGAGGAAGGGAAAGGTGAAAAGGAAGAGAATGTGAAAGAAAATTGAAAATAAAAATGAAAGTATAGAAGAAAGGAAGAGAGTGATAGCTATTTATTGAGCGAGAGTGAAGAAGAAAAATTGATAAAAATGAAAGCGAGAGAAAGTCGAACATATCCAGCCTACATAACCATCCTAACGTAACCTAACCACGTATCTCTCTCTCTCTCTCTCTCTCTCTCTCTCTCTCTATCTCTCACCTTTAACAATATTCCACCCCCCTCCCTCTTCACCACCCGACCGTTCCCCTCTTATAACCTAAGTCATTTTCTCTTCACGCTCACACACTCTATCACCTTCATATCACTCACTCTCTCTCACTCTCTCTCCTTTTCACACACCTCTCTCTCTCTCTCTCTCTCTCTCTCTCTCTCTCTCTCTCTCTCTCTCTCTCTCTCTCTCACTAACCGTTGCAACATCATCTTCTCACAAAAATTCAGATCAGCGAGGCACCAGACGGTCACTCTGGAGATTACTTTTCCAGGGAGATGTTGCAGGATGTTGACGGGAGATGTTGCAGGATGTTGACGGGAGATGTTGCAGGATGTTGACGGGAGATGTTGCAGGATGTTGACGGGAGATGTTGCAGGATGTTGACGGGAGATGTTGTAGGATGTTGACGGGAGATGTTGCAGGATGTTGACGGGAGATGTTGCAGGATGTTGACGGGAGATGTTGCAGGATGTTGACGGGAGATGTTGTAGGATGTTGACGGGAGATGTTGTAGGATGTTGACGGGAGATGTTGTAGGATGTTGACGGGAGATGTTGTAGGATGTTGACGGGAGATGTTGTAGGATGTTGACGGGAGATGTTGCAGGATGTTGACGGGAGATGTTGTAGGATGTTGACGGGAGATGTTGTAGGATGTTGACGGGAGATGTTGCAGGATGTTGCAGGATGTTGACGGGAGATGTTGCAGGATGTTGACGGGAGATGTTGCAGGATGTTGACGGGAGATGTTGTAGGATGTTGACGGGAGATGTTGCAGGATGTTGCAGGATGTTGACGGGAGATGTTGCAGGATGTTGACGGGAGATGTTGCAGGATGTTGACGGGAGATGTTGCAGGATGTTGACGGGAGATGTTGTAGGATGTTGACGGGAGATGTTGCAGGATGTTGACGGGCGATGTTGTAGGATGTTGACGGGAGATGTTGCAGGATGTTGACGGGAGATGTTGTAGGATGTTGACGGGAGATGTTGCAGGATGTTGACGGTAGATGTTGCAGGATGTTGACGGGAGATGTTGTAGGATGTTGACGGGAGATGTTGCAGGATGTTGACGGGAGATGTTGTAGGATGTTGACGGGAGATGTTGTAGGATGTTGACGGGAGATGTTGTAGGATGTTTACGGGAGATGTTGCAGGATGTTGACGGGATGTATTGCAGGATGATGTTGCTGGATTATGTTGACAAGAGATATTAACGTGAAATATTGCACGGTTATGATCCGGAAAAGTTGCAGAGTGATGTTGCAATGAGTCATGTTGCAAGGAGATGTTGGATGTAAACGCCAGGCGATGTTGAATGGTTGTACTGGCGTTGATTTAGTGGTGAGATTAAGGAATAAACGCAGTGTCTCTCTCTCTCTCTCTCTCTCTCTCTCTCTCTCTCTCGTGTCCACGTTTCTCTTGGGAATCATTGCATATTAAATTAGGTGAAACGAGTGTCGCGTCTTAGCAATCGACAAGAACGGGGAGTAGGAGAGAGAGAGAGAGAGAGAGAGAGAGAGAGAGAGAGAGAGAGAGAGAGAGAGAGAGAGAGAGACTTGAATAGAACAGAAAAAAAAGGAAATAGACTATAGAAAGTGAAAAGAGAAAGAGAAAAAAGAAAGAAAATAGATAGATAGTTAAACTGACTCTAATAGAAGAGTCTATGCATTAACTAGAGTGCTATCAGCCGTCTAACTTTACAGGACTCGGATAGGAATTGCCAGTTTAGAGAGAGAGAGAGAGAGAGAGAGAGAGAGAGAGAGAGAGTTATTATCCAGAATGACAGTGCAGATGAATGAAAGATGTGGAAATATGGGACTAAAGATGAAATAAGATGTAATAAGCAATCAATAAGGTAGGGGAGATTATTGAGAAAATAAGTTAAGCTGAGAGAGAGAGAGAGAGAGAGAGAGAGAGAGAGAGAGAGCCATTGAGTTAAAAATTGGACCCTTAGTTAAATTGATGTTATGAAGTGATCTCGTCCTGAAAGAGAGTGAAACAGACAGACAGACAGACAGACAGACAGAGAGAAAGAATGAGAGAGTGAGAGAGAAAGACACAAGAGAGAGAGATTATTGGGGATAAGTTTAAATATAATACCTATGAACTTAATATCTTCTTTGTGTTGCCATAAAAGTTCCTTAAATCAGTGTATAAACCAAGAGAGCTCCAGTACGTGTTACCTCGGTCATGTCGTGAAGCTGAGTGAGTGATGAGGGGGAAGATAGTTGCCGTATTAGTGGAAAAGATATCGTACTGTTCACATTTCTCGGGGGGGAGGGGAGAGAGGATGGGTGGTTAACAATGAGGATAATTAACCTAACTTAACCTATCTTAGTATAACCTAATCTAACCTAATCTAACCTAACCTAACCCCAGACGATTTTATTCAGCTTAGTGGATTAATGTTATTTTGGTCGTATGTCTGACAGTGGCACAAGTTTGTCAGTCGGGCCGTCACGCTTTAACTCACGAAAAGGTATTCATTAGTTTGCCTTAATTGCCTGAAGCAGTCATAAAAAAAGCACATTCCTCTGTAAACTAATTTGCATACAGACTCACATATTCATTTATTAATATTCTGTAAGTTGATGGACGTTTTTTATTATTTAAACATAATTATGAAAAAAAAATTTGTCAGGTTCTGTGAAATAGAGGCAGGAAATATATCAGCATTTACGGGTCATTTTATTATGATTCAACCCTCCCAGTTTATTTCACCTGGTGATTAAACACCTTAACCTTACCTAGGGTGATTAGTTAGGTTACATTTGGGAAGATAAGGTTAGTTTACATTAAGTTTGGCTGAGTTAAGGTAAGTTTAGTTAGGTTAGGTTAGATAGATTAATTTATGTTAGGTTGGTGTCAGGTTAGGTTAAATTACGTTAGGTGAGGTTAAGTTAGCTTAGGTTAAATTAAGGCTGGGAAAGTATTAGGTTGGGTTTAACTTAAATTAGAATGGATTAGCAGTAATCGGGGTAATCTTCAGTTGATCCAAATGTCAATTATAAAAGTCACATGTCAGACTTGTTGCAATACTGATATAAAAAAACATTAGTAATTTAAATGTGTGTGTGTGTGTGTGTGTGTGTGGTGTGTGTGTGTGTGTGTGTGTGTTTCTGTCTTTGTATGTATGTACAGTATGTATGTATGTAATGTGGTTAAAAATGACATTCTTCCCCACGATAAAAACCTTATCTAAAGGAAAATAAATAACATTCGTGAGCCCAGGGGAAAAAACCTAAACATTTTTCACCATGGGAAGAAAAAGGTAAACATTCTTCAGCCTAGAGGAAAAAAGAAAAATTCAAGCTGGGAGGAAAAAAGTCAATATTCTTCACCACGGAGAAAGAGTCACATCTTCCCACGTGGAAACACTCTTCAGGAAAAAAAGTCAACATTCTTCACCAGGGGGAAAAATCCATCTTCCCACGGGAGAAAAAAGTCAACATTCTTCACCACGGGAGGAAAAGAAGTCAACATTCTTCACCACGGGAGGAAAAAAGTCAACATTCTTCACCACGGGAGGGAAAAGTCAACATTCTTCACCACGGGAGGAAAAAAGTCAACATTCTTCACCACGGGAGGGAAAAAAGTCAACATTCTTCACCACGGGAGGGAAAAAAGTCAACATTCTTCACCACGGGAGGAAGCTCATCAGCCAGACACCACAAGACTCGACGGTCCATCCTGAGGCGGGACACCAAAACGTCATCACCATTTCCTCGTCGCCTAAATTTCGAGGGATATCTCAAGAATCTCGAGTGAGAGTCTGGGTGGGCGGTAGACAGCTGGTGGTACTGTCTCCCTTACAGCTGGTGCTGGTGGTACTGTATCTTTCACAGCTGGTGGTGGTGGTACTGTCTCCTTTACAGCTGATGGTGGTTTCTGTCTCCTTCACAGCTGGTGGTGGTGGTACTGTCTCCTTTACAGCTGTTGGTGGTTTCTGTCTCCTTCACAGCTGGTGGTACTGTCTCCTTCACAGCTGGTGGTGGTGATGGTGGTACTGTCTCCTTTACAGCTGGTGATGGTGGTAGTGGTACTATCTCCCTTACAGCTGGTGGTGCTGGTGGTGGTACTGTCTCCTTTACAGCTGGTGGTACTGTCTCCTTCACTGCTGGTGGTACTTTCTGGCAGCACTGCTCAAGGAGTTAGTCTAAATAAGTACAGCTTTAATTTTGTAGTGAAAAAAAGACCTTCAATTACCAAGTTGAAGAAGGAAGAGTAAGTTACCTACATTAATTAAGGTATTCTTGTGGTGTCCGAGTGGATACAAGTCTCGATCCCTCTCCTAATGGGCACAGGTTCACGCTTAGGGCACCCGTAGTTCACCCAACTGAGAATGGGTATCGCAACGTTATCCACTGTCGTACGTAACGTTATCCACTGTTGTACGTGACTTTATACACCGCCATATCAATTGGGTAACGTTATGCACCGCCGTACCAAGTGGCTAACGTTATCCACCGCCGTACCTAGTGGTTAAAGCCAAAGGTCATAACATTATCCCCTGGCAAAACCTAAAGGCATAAAGCTTGGGGATGAGTGTGAGTGTTATTCACTTGTTACACACACGCGCTGTTGTCTTGATTTCCCGAAGGTAAGAATAACAGGAACGTTACGACACTTTCTTTCTCTGTAATGTTATTTACTTCACTTTCCCGAAACCCTCTCTTCCCCCCCCCCCTGACACTTCCCCCCCTGACACCCCCCCTGACACCCCCCTGACACCCCTCCCTCCCACCAACCCTCTTCTCTCCCCAATACTCCTCCCTCCCACAACACCCCCCTCCCCCCCCCCCCCCCCAGACCCCCTCACAACACAGGGTCATACCAGGTTATACAGCTCCACCTTCACGGTACAATGCAGACCTGGATTTTCATCGTTAAAGGTTCATTTTGAGGCTTAAATGGGTGATTGTGTTTTGATGTGTTGTGGTGAGGGGTGTGGGTTGTGGTGTTGGAGGGTGTGGGTTGTGGTGTTGGAGGGTGTGGGTTGTGGAGAGTGTGTGTGTGTGTGTGTGTGTGTGTGTGTGTGTGTGTGTGTGTTTCACCTTCTACATCACCTCACTTAAAACTCTTCACCTAGATTACTTTCTCTGCTGACGGGGATAAACTGCCATCATTCATGCTGTTAAATTTCCCACGTCGTACAATACAGCGTCATCTGGCTGTCAAACTAGCGGCTGGCTGTTAAGTGCTGTGTCTCTAGTATACAGCTCCTCACACAGTAGCCTTAATGTCACCTCTTCCATCCATCTGATTGAGGATTGACTCAAGTCGTAGTAAACAGTTATTATGCTATCGTAACTTTTTTCACCTTTTCGCCTTTCCCACATCTTCTCGTCCATACCTCCATCCTCTTCCCAGACGTCCCATGCCTTCCTAGCCCACCTACTACACCGTCCACACCTCCCACACTTCCCCGCCCACACCCACCACCGCCCACACCCACCACCGCCCATACCGCCCACACTTCCCACACCCACCACCGCCCACACACCCACCCACATCTCCCCGTATGAACACACTTGGTATTCGGTTCCCTCACTTTACCATTTATACCCAAATTAAGTCGTCTGGTCCACATTAACACAACTCTATTTACATTTAAACACTTCATTAAATCCCTATATTGTCTCCTCGGGCGTTCACCTGCCATTTACACAAGACATTTACCGTGTGTGTGTGTGTGTGTGTGTTTTAACTAATGTAAATTATGTTCCTCGCCAAATATAAACATTTAGTCTATCATTATGTTGAAGAATGTTGATGACTGTAGAGAGAATGTGTTTAGAGGCAATATTTGGGTTTGTGTTTACATCAGTCTCTCTCTCTCTCTCTCTCTCTCTCTCTCTCTCTCTCTCTCTCTCTCAAGTTTAGAGGAAATATTCAGTGCATATATTGAGGTCAAACAGCAGAAACATGTCATGGGCAGAATTCCTCGTTGTTAGTGGAATGTTCAGCATCTTAGTCATATTGGTGAAATGCCTCGAGGATTTTAAAGTCTGGCCCGTCTTGGATATGTCTTGAGGCCCTGCAACTTGTCCTGAGTTTGTTGCATCATTTCGCAACATTTTGTTTTCAAACTTTGACTACTCTTGCTATATTTTATAACATTTAGTTCTCATTTTTGTTTACTAATATTGCAGCAATTGGTTACCACTTTGCAACATTTTCGTCTTGAATCTGTCACATGATTTTGCAACATTTGATGCCCATTTTTACTAATATTGCAACACTTGGTTATCAGTGTCCACTAATCTTGCAACAAATGATTACCAGTATTTTCTAACCTTTTCATAACTGGTTCATAGTGTTTCCTAACCTTGCAATATTTGCTTCCTGAATCTATTGCTACATTTTGCAACATTTGGTACTGACTCACCCACGGAGAGAACTTAATCCCACCACTGGCGCAGCATGTGGAGAATGCTTAGTCACTCTTGTTTATAATATCACTTAGATATTAATAACACCCAAATTGATATTCCTTGTAATAGCCAGAGTCTTTTAAAATATTCTCAAGTTAATATCATACTGGAGTATTATTTATTCCTGCGGTTCTGGGAGTAATATTTTTATTTCATCTCAATATGATACTGGAACTACATTATTGTTCTCATAACTTCCAAAGTCAGGGGTTATGAATACACACACACACACACACGCACACACACACCGTCTCACGTTCAAGTGGTAAATGTTATGATATATTAAAGTTATCCTCCACCTTAATAACAACATGTAATCTATCGTAATAACATGTACATGATATCGTAAAACCAACTTGTATGTGATATCGTAAACGTTATAACCCGTTCTACTGATAACGTGTTTGTTGATATCATAACGAGATCCTAGCGAGATCCTTCCACTAATAACAGGTGTTGGTGTCGTAATGTTGGTGGGGGGGGGGGGGGTCTCATACCCGCATCGTTGTGACAAGGTTGTTTTGTAATTCTCCTGACGTAACAGTAATTACTATCGCTGTTATTGTACTGTGTGGTGGCTCGTTAAGGTGTCTGTGTGGATGTCTGTAGTTGTGGTGTCTGTGTGTATGTCTGAGTGTATGTCTTTGTATACGTTTGTGAGGAAGTCTGTGGTGTGTGTGTGTGTGTGTGGTAGACCTAAATATCAGTCACACACACACACACACACCGTCTCACTGTAAATAAAACAGCATGTTGAATTGTGTTTGATCTTTATTGATATTTACCTAAAGGGTTTGTAAATACTAGACCTCGTAATAGTGAACTGAGGTTTGTTTACATGAGCTCGGCCTGGCTACAGTGTTCGAAACCGTTGATGTAAAGCAATAAATAATTAAATATATATTCTTATTTTATATTTTTGAACTTTTTGGGAGGGGCATGTGTGTGTGTGTGTGTGTGTGTGTAGAGCGACTTATGCGTCACCCTGTACTGCACGGTCAATGCTGTAATGGTTAATGGTCGTAACTCGTGAAGTGTGGCTGTATATGTTCCCAAGTTTTACATTTTTTTTTTTAAGACTTTGACTGAGTGGGCGGAGGTGCTAGGCAAGAGGGTATAGTAGTAGGACCACCTGAAGATTAGACACCCAGCTTATTTTGCCTAATCTAACCTAACCTAACCTAACCTAACCTAGCCCCCAGATAGCGTTCACTTATGCTAGGAATAGAATGATTAATCTTGAGGTGAAAGAAAGTAGGGCTAATATTCAGGTGATCCCAAAATAGTTATATGGAAGTGAATTCCCGGTTGGGCAGACCGGAAGCTACTTTGCCGGGAAACCAATCGTGTCGTTCTAGCATTACACTAAAGGTATTAATCTTTTATTAAGGAAAAAAAATGTATTTAAATTTAAGTTACCCTCAATTTAAATGTGAAATATTTTAAATGTGAAAGAATTAGTTTTTGTTCATCGCTTATGTTTTTTTAACCCACTAAAAAATGTAATATATGAATTGAAATGTCCTCTGAAGGTTAGCGTAATGGTGGAGACCCCTGACCTCGAACACAGCTCAACTGAAATTAATATTCATTCTTTCAATACATTTTTTTTTATAATAGAATATATATACCTGCAGTGTAATGGTAGTTCGGTATATCGACTACCTAACCTAACCTAACCTAACCTAATCTAACCTGACCTGACCTGACCTAACACCTGTTTAATCACACAAAGTAGGAACACATACTTAACGTCACTGTAAATTTTGCTCAGTTCCTGTAGCTGAAATAATAACTACTTACTTTACAAACTTTTCTCTCGACTATACCCAAAGTTTTGATTTATATGTGAATATAAAATAAAAAGTATCTTGCAGGAGCTGGTTTCAAAAATGAGGTGAATTTTTTAAAACCTAAGAGTAATATGAGTATCAAAGTTAGCGTAATGTGAATAATGAAAATATTACGTGAATAACGACGATAAAGAACAAGTAAATCAATTGAATGTCACCTGAAAGTATCATTATTATTTATTGTCGTGAATAATGGAAATATGACGTGAATAATGACCATAAATAACAAATCAATTTAGGTATTTTCATCTTTGCAGGTCAAGTCAAGACACACTGCCTCTGCTTCTGCTCAGGTATGTACAGGTGAGATTTTTGAACTTACCTGACAAGACCTGAACATGTGGAAGAGGTCAACGTCGGTGTTGTTATCAGGTCAAGCGAGTCTTTAGTCTTTATACCTGGGGGCGGAGGAGGAGGGGGGGGGGTTGTTTGTGTTGTTTGTGAGTTAACTTTGAAGTGTAGTTTGTTGTTTGTTAACTTGTGTTTGGGTGATGTTTCTCCTGCTCCTTTCCCTTCCCTCCCCGTCCTCCTACTCTGTCTGCCTGTCTGTCTCTTAGGACTTTAGGTAGTGTTGATAGTGACGTTACTAACTTAACTTTTGTGTGTAGGAATTAGTACTGCTTACTGTTGGCAGGGGGCAGTACCAGTCACTGTTTGTAGGATGTAGTATTGCTTACTGTTGGCAGGGGGCAGTACCAGTCACTGTTGGTAGGATGTAGTACTGCTTACTGTTGGCAGGGGGCAGTACTAGTCACTGTTTGTAGGATGTAGTACTGCTTACTGTTGGCAGGGGGCAGTACCAGTCACTGTTTGTAGGATGTAGTACTGCTTACTGTTGGCAGGGGGCAGTACCAGTCACTGTTGGTAGGATGTAGTACTGCTTACTGTTGGCAGGGGGCAGTACTAGTCACTGTTGATAGGATGTAGTACTGCTTACTGTTGGCAGGGGGCAGTACTAGTCACTGTTTGTAGGATGTAGTACTGCTTACTGTTGGCAGGGGGCAGCACTAGTCACTGTTGGTAGGATGTAGTACTGCTTACTGTTGGCAGGGGGCAGTACTAGTCACTGTTTGTAGGATGTAGTACTGCTTACTGTTGGCAGGGGGCAGTACTAGTCACTGTTGGTAGCCCAAACTATACAAATGAACATTAAACACAGAACCTTGAGTAACTTTCTCCTGTAATCACTACATCACGGGGGAAAGTTGTGAAGGCGTAGGGTAGTGTTGCAACAGTGTGTGTGAAGGCGTAGGGTAGTGTTGCAACAGTGTGTGTGCAGGCGTAGGGTAGTGTTGCAACAGTGTGTGTGCAGGCGTAGGGTAGTGTTGCAACAGTGTGTGTGAAGGCGTAGGGTAGTGTTGCAACAGTGTGTGTGCAGGCGTAGGGTAGTGTTGCAACAGTGTGTGTGCAGGCGTAGGGTAGTGTTGCAACAGTGTGTGTGTGAAGGCGTAAGGTAGTGTTGCAACAGTGTGTGTGAAGGCGTAGGGTAGTGTTGCAACCGTGTGTGTGAAGGCGTAGGGTAGTGTTGCAACAGTGTGTGTGTGCAGGCGTCGGGTAGTGTTGCAACAGTGTGTGTGCAGGCGTAGGGTAGTGTTGCAACAGTGTGTGTGAAGGCGTAGGGTAGTGTTGCAACAGTGTGTGTGAAGGCGTAGGGCAGTGTTGCAACAGTGTGTGTGTGCAGGCGTCGGGTAGTGTTGCAACAGTGTGTGTGAAGGCGTAAGGTAGTGTTGCAACAGTGTGTGTAAAGGCGTAGGGTAGTGTTGCAACAGTGTGTGTGAAAGCGTAGGGTAGTGTTGCAACAGTGTGTGTGAAGGCGTAGGGTAGTGTTGCAACAGTGTGTGTGAAGGCGTAGGGTAGTGTTGCAACAGTGTGTGTGAAGGCGTAGGGTAGTGTTGCAACAGTGTGTGTGAAGGCGTAGGGTAGTGTTGCAACAATGTGTGTGAAGGCGTAGGGTAGTGTTGCAACAGTGTGTGTGAAGGCGTAGGGTAGTGTTGCAACAGTGTGTGCAGGTTTAAGCTAGTGTTGCAACAGACTGATCAGATCAACATTAAAGGCCGGTCAGGTTTCCACTAATTGTACCGTTTGTCAGCTTAACGAACTAATGATGACCGAATTATTTGTATATATTATGTCCGGTTTATATTATAGAATGAGTTGTATAATGATGTACACGTTACTTAAAACAATGCCATGATATTTTTCTTTGGTGATGAAAGTCAAGTTTGTTTCTCTCGTTTTGTTTTTAATGTTACGATGAGGAAAATGAAATGTAGATGATGTTTACACCTTGAATGTTTTGTTGAAGTAGAAAAGTTTATAGAAAAAGTAACTAATTTTTTTGTGGTACTGTACAAACTCACTCACACACACATACATACACACAAATCAATATCCACTTGGGTCATGATATCAAATTCGAGACGACTAATCAACGTCAATAAATTACAAAATAAATAAACATTAATATATCACTGTAATAAAACAACCTTTATACTGCACTTAGACTAATTGACGCAGGTAAATCATTTCTGTTATATAAAATACATAGGTGTTCAATAAAACATTAAATCACTTTCGCTGCTGTACCTTCATCTGTTATGTAGTATTAAATGACTTGATATTATTACTGGACTTAATATTTGTCAAGGTATGTTATTTCAATTTTTTTTTTTTTTTAATCTGAGGGGTACGGCAGCAGCGGTGATGGTCAGGTGGATACAATGCTCTCTTCCCGTCCTAAGGGTCGTTGGTTCTATCCCTAGGTTGTGTGGTGAGGTTTGTAGTTTGGGAATTGAAAAGTGGTCGATTATATTGTCGAGTATTGGGTCGATTTCATTGTCGATTACGCTGTTTTCTTGTGTACTGAAGGCTTTGTTTGCACACTCGTCACTCGTTACATATTCGTCACTCGTTACACATTCGTTACTCGTTACACACTCGTCACTCGGTACACATTCGTCACTCATTACACACTCGTCACACACTCGTCACTCGTTACACACGCGTCACTCAGACAAAGGAGTTCAGGACAGTTAGTTGAACACCACCAAATTATACTTGATAGTAGGAAACCATAATAATGTTACGTGTTGTGGGTACTCTGACCTGTGTGTGTGTGTGTGTGTGTGTGTGTGTGTGTGTGTGTGTGTGTGTGTGTGTGTGTGAGAGTGTGTGTGTGTGTGTGTGTGTGTGTGTGTGTGTGTGTGTGTGTGTGTGAGCTATAGTAACACCAACCCACTTACTGTATGTATTCTAATAACCTTACATGCACAAAACCATACATGTGTATACAATCACACATGTATACACAAACCGACATGTATAAACACAACATCCTATGCATACACACACACACACACACACACGCATGTATACACACATAATAATGCACACAATCTCGCTCTACTGACCCGCATGAATTAATTACACAACTTAATGGAGGATACCTGTAGGGGGGGAGGGGTAGTCCACCTGAGGAAACCTGAGAGGGAGAGAGAGAGAGAGAGAGAGAGAGAGAGAGAGAGAGAGAGAGAATATGATTAGGTTCCACAGTCATCACAACGCAAGCCTGTTCTAAGAGGTCACAGGTTCGATCCC
>CAUDMG010003355.1:530000-540000 GCA_958450375.1 Homarus gammarus
ACCAGAAGTCACCACGTCACCAGGATTTTTGTGTTATTGACTCAACTTTACTGAAAATTATCTGTTGACTCCAGTTATTTCACCAGTAATGATTCCTTTGCTTAATTCAGGTCATCAGGAATGAGTCATTGCTTCTAGCACGCTCATTCACAGTAACCACTAGAGTCGAGTCAATTCTCTATATAAGATTCATTATATTGGAGTTAAATCACCAGAAATGACTCAGAAGTTTAGTATCATTAATGTGGGTTAAAATGGCCTAGAATGAATCAGTGTTTCGAACCGTGACCAAGAATGAATCAGTGGTTCGAACTATGACGCTAAAAATGATTCATTGCTTTAAGTTAAATCACCGGGAATGATTCAGTGACTCGAACCGTGTCACCAAGAATAATTTACTGGTGCAGTATCATTGGATGTGGGTCAGGTCACCAGGAATGATTCACTTACTCGAAGCAGATTAATGAAAATGATTCATTGAGTCTAATCACCTTTTAAACAATGGTGAGGACAGTTCGACTCACCAGGTCACCAAGGATCAGGTTTTAAAGGCGAAAACAGTCACGCATGTTCACCAGGCAGAGTTAATGATTCACCAGGTCATAAGGAAGGAGTTAATGATTCACCAGGTCATCAGGAAGGAGTTAATGATTCACCAGGTCATAAGGAAGGAGTTAATGATTCACCAGGTCATCAGGAAGGAGTTAATGATTCACCAGGTCATAAGGAAGGAGTTAATGATTCACCAGGTCATCAGGAAGGAGTTAATGATTCACCAGGTCACCAGGAAGGAGCTAATAACTCACCAGGTCACCCCCCAAAAAAATATAATGAGCCCCGGAGAGTGTGTTGAGTTATCACGCCAGAATATTAAGGCAATATATTTCCTTTATGGCAAAGTATTGCATTCCTCTTGCAGGACTACAACGACTGGAGCGGGCGTTGAAACCTCACTCTGGTGATTTACGAGAGAGAGAGAGAGAGAGAGAGAGAGAAGGAGATTAATAGAAAGACGAGCCATAGATAGACAGAGTGAGATGAATCGAAAGACGATCCAGATATATCGAAGTAGAGAATGAGTGAATAAGATAGAGAGAATGAAGCTACGGAGAAATAATGAGAACGAGTAAAGGACGAGAGATGAGAGAGAGAAAGAGAGAGAGATATGTCAGGATTACGTGTGTTTTTCTGACAAATTCTTTTGGTTATTCACATCAGGTTGAATATTCATATCGAGGGAGAGAACTAACGTGTCGATTTGTTTTCCGGGTCATATGCATCTGCTTCAGGCTTCGTAAGGTGATATATTGCCATTGGTGTGTGTGTGTGTCTGTCTGTCTGTCTGTGTGTCTGTCTGTAATTTCGTGAGTTGTTTGTAATCAGAGTGTGTTTGTGTGTTTGTAAATATGAGGTTGTTTGTTTGTACCTAGAAGTTGTCTGTTTGTAATTTTTTTCTAGTTTGTCTGTAATCTTTTTGAATTTTGAAACACACACACACACACACACACACACACACACAGAAGCACACACAACAACACACACACACACACACACACACACATATTCAGGAAGCAAAGGTGTTTCTAATTATTCAAGTTTATCTATATAATTGATGATGATGATAATGATGATGATGATGATTATAATGATGATGATGATGATGATTATTATACTTAAACTATTTATACAACCATACTTTTTTTGCTTACCACTGTAATCAATGCGAAGTAGTTGTTGTATTTTCGTTTTTATCGCCGAGGTAAGATGGAAGTTTCAACCAGACTCCTCGCGGGGGACAGTTAACCAACAGACACCCCTCACGTAGCTCACTGAAAGCACGTCACAGGTCCGTCTTTGGACGCCTTCCCTGTTAATTGTCATGCTTCACAGGTGTGTTACTTCAGTCAGTGTTGTTCGTGTTATTTTTATTTATTTTTGGTTTTTTATTATTATTATGAGATGATTTTATATTATATTATTATTATTATTATTATTATTATTATTATTATTATTATTCGTATCCGTATTAGGTTAGGCAAAGGGGTACACAGCGGGTAGCTAGTGGAAACATACACAGTGCTGACCCACCTACTACTACAGCTGACCCACCTACTACAGCCCTCTGACCCTCCTACTACAACAGCTGACCCACTTATTACAGCCGCTGACCCGCCTACTACTACAGCTGACCCACCTACTACAGCCCTCTGACCCGCCTACTACAACAGCTGACCCACTTATTACAGCCGCTGACCCACCTACTACTACAGCTGACCCACCTACTACAGCCCTCTGACCCTCCTACTACAACAGCTGACCCTTACTTACAATTTACAGCCGCTGACCCACCTACTTTAGTTCAGATTCCTTTTTCATTATTCAGTAAAGCGTAACGGGAGAGCTGATGGTGTTGTCGCGTTCGTCAGGAGGCTGTTGGCTGGCTGTCTGTGTCTGTGTGGGTCTTTGTCTCGCTGCCTGGGTGCTTCTGAGCGTGGAGACCTGCCAGCTGTGACCACGACAATGCCACTTCACTCATAAACACGTGTGCTGTGCTGTGTGTACTGTGTTATGTGCTGTGCTGTGTGCTGTGTTCTGAGTCGTATGCTGTGTCGTGTGCTGTGTTCTGTGCTATGTTCCTAGTCGTGCATTGTATTGTGTGTGTACTGTGTATTGTGTATCGAGAAATTGGTATTGAAACACTGGATACTGTACATAGCCAGCAAAAAAAAGATAATACCTATAAAGTGAACAATAACAGCGATATTGACAGAACTGAATCGAGAGAGAGAGAGCCACGAAACCATTTACTTGAACCTGAAAAATATTACGCTATTTCCCTCCTTGAATTATAACATTAAGTAACATATGGATCACAACATGCAATATGGTGTTAGTAAATAAATATTGGATTGTTTCTACGTTTATTAAGAATATTATTTTTTTTTATTCATACCGTATACCTGTGCTGCCTATGTGCATTGTTTGTATACCTGTGCTATCTATGTATATTGTTTGTATACCTGTGTTGTTTGTAAGGATGATGAACCAATATAAGCTTGTAGGACGATTTTACTATCTATCTATCTCTCTCTCTCTATCTATCTATCTATACAGGTCAAGTATTTCCCTGAAAACTACAACAATTTATTGAGGCAGAAAGAGAACAGGTCCGCTATAACTGAGCATTTTCGCTTGAGTGAGTCTTTTGACGGGCTGCCCTTGTCTTAGTGAGGCTTCTCCAATATTATGTTGAAACCTTATGTCATATATATACTGCTTGTGAGAATTATCTGTTTGGTTAGGTTTGGTTAGGTTTTGGTTAGGTTAGGTTTGGTTTGGTTTCGTTTGGTGTGGTTTTGGTTAGGTTAGGTTTGGTTTGGTTTTGGTTAGGTTAGGTTTGGTTTCGTTTCGTTTGGTGTGGTGTGTTTTGGTTAGGTTTGGTTAGTTTAGGTAGATTAGATTAGGTAATGTTTTAAGATAGGTTAGGTAGGGTAGGTTAGCTTAGGTTAGCTTAGGTTACCAATCAGATATCTACCGTCATCCACTATCAGTAAATCAATGTATTACTTCAGAAATATATCAGAATATGTCAGGTTAGCTTTCCCTCATACAAGGTAATATGTCGGTATAGAAAGAGAGTTAGATTTCCTTTCTCTCACATGTCAGAGGAATGTCAGAATTAAATTAGAAAGTCAGGTATACTTTCCATCATACAAGGAGGTCTGTGTGTGTGTGTGTGTGTGTGTGTGTGTGTGTGTGTGTGTGCGATGATAAGGGTGAAAGTGGTGTTCTCTGGTACTCTCTCACTCTCCCTCTCACCAACCTCCTCTCATTCCCTCTCACCACCTCTCATTCTCTCTCACAAGCCTCCTCTCACACTCTCTCACTGGCTCCTCCATCCCCTCTCACTCTTTCACCAGCCCCCTCTCACTCCCTCTCACCACCTCCTCTCATTCCCCCTCTCTTCCATCTCCTCTCATTCCCTCTCTCACTCCCTCTCTCTCTTCACCTCCTCATACACTCACTTACATCCACTTCTCTCTGTTATTGTGTTTTTCATCTAATTTCTCCCCTTACAATTAAGTATTCTCTCTTTCTTCCTTCCCTTTTATTCTCTTTCTCTTCCCTTCTTTCTCTCTCTCTCTTTCAGACACATATCTACAATTTACTTTCTACCCCTTTCTCTCTCTCTCTCCCTCTCTCTCTCTCTCTCTCTCTCTCTCTCTCTCTCTCTCTCTCTCTCTCTCTCTCTCTCTCTCTCTCTCTCTCTCTCTCTCTCTCTCTTATCATTACCCCTGCATTTAAAATACCTTCCCTTCTCTTCCACTCTCCCTCTCCCTCTCTCTTCCTCCTCCTCCTCCTCACATCATCCTCTGTTTGCCACTTCTCGTTTCTCTGGTCTATCTTTCTCCCTTCTCTATTACTGTTATTACTTACGCCAGCTGAGTCGCACGGCCACTACCAGCCTCTGTGTGTGTGTGTGTGTGTGTGTGTGTGTGTATGTCTGTGTACGTATGTATGTAAGTCGCACGGCCACTACCAGTCTGTGTGTGTGTGTGTGTGTGTGTGTGTGTGTGTGTATGTCTGTGTACGTATGTATGTAAGTCGCACGGCCACTACCAGTCGTGTGTGTGTGTGTGTGTGTGTGTGTGTGTGTCTGTGTACGTATGTATGTAAGTCGCACGGCCACTACCAGTCTCTGTGTGTGTGTGTGTGTGTGTGTGTGTATGTCTGTGTACGTATGTATGTAAGTCGCACGGCCACTACCAGCCTCTGTGTGTCTGTGTGTGTTTGTTTATGTATGTATGTGTACGTATGTATGTGAGTTGCACGGCCACTACTAGCCTTTTTGTGTGTGTGTGTGTATGTATGTATGTATGTATGTATGTGTGTGTGTACGTATGTATGTAAGTCGCACGGCCACTACCAGCCTCTGTGTGTCTGTGTGTGAGAGTCCCTTAGGCTAGTGCCATGCTCTCTCTCTCTCTCTCTCTCTCTCTCTCTCTCTCTCTCTCTCTCTCTCTCTCTCTCTCTCTCTCTCTCTCTCTCTCTCTCTCTCTCTCTCTCAATAGTAAGTATTTATAATGACATTTTGAACGTCATAAAAAAAGAAAAAAAGAAAAAATCGCCTCCAAAATGTCAAGGGTTTAAGCCTCTGTATAAGTCTTGATCCGTGTGTTATCGAGTGAGGAAGATAGAGGAGGAGGAAGATAGAGGAGGAGGAAGATAGAGGAGGAGGAAGAAGAGGAAGAAGAAGAGAGGGAAGGTCCGTGATATGTCTTCTTCCTTCCCTTAGTGTTATCTGGTGAGGAGGAGGAGGAGGAGGAAGAGGAAGAGCCGAGGAGGAGGAGGTGTTATCAGAGGCGAGTAGTGTGGGTGTGTTTTGCACAGCTCAGACAGGGTCGTTAATTATTATTTTCTCAGCTGGTTGGTAATGATGTCTGATCATGTTCTGCCACTGTCTGCCACTACCTCCCTCCCTTCTCTCTGTCTGCCACTACCTCCCTCCCTTCTCTCTGTCTGCCACTACCTCCCTCCTCTCTGTCTGCCACTACCTCCCTCCCTTCTCTCTGTCTGCCACTACCTCCCTCCTCTCTGTCTGCCACTACCTCCCTCCCTTCTCTCTGTCTGCCACTACCTCCCTCCCTCTGTCTGCCACTACCTCCCTCCCTTCTCTCTGTCTGCCATTACCTCCCTCCCTTCTCTCTGTCTGCCACTACCTCCCTCCCTTCTCTCTGTCTGCCACTACCTCCCTCCCTTCTCTCTGTCTGCTACTACCTCCCTCCCTTCTCTCTGTCTGCTACTACCTCCCTGTCTCCTCCTTCTGTCGGTCAGTCAGTCAGTCAGTCAGTTAATCAGTAATTTAGTGAGTCAGCCAGGAAAGACGTTTATAGAGCTGATAACGCAGCTGAAATCCACGTAAAGGATACTTAAGTCTGAGAGTGATGATCCTGAAGAAGAGGAGGAGGGGAGAAGAGGAGGAGGAGGGAAGAAGAGGAGGAGGAGGGAAGAAGAGGAGGAGCAGGGAAGAAGAGGAGGAGGAGGGGGGAGGTGAGGGTAAGGAGGCAGAGAGGATGAAAGATAGGAAGAAGAGTGGAGGAGGAGGACAGAAGGAGGAAAAAAAGAAGAGAGAAGAAGAATGAAAATGAGAAGATAAAAAACACGTAAGATAAAAGTGAGAGAGAGAGAGAGAGAGAGAGTGTGTGAGAGAGAGAGAGAGAGAGAGAGAGAGAGAGAGAGAGAGAGAGAGAGAGAGAGAGAGAGAGAGAAAGATCATTATCCCTCTAGTAGAAGTGTGTCTACGAATGAATGGGTCAGCAAAAATGAGTAAAGATGCAGAGATAAGGAGGATAAAAGATAATAAAGATAATAAAAACAAAAGAGAGAAAGAGAGAGAGAGATAATAGAAAAAAGTTATCTCTCTTCTCTCAGCCATCTGCCGGTGTGAGATAATATCAAGCGTCTCTTTACGAAACTGTCTTTGTTGTGTAGGTCTGCTGTGTGCTGGGGGGGAGAGAGAGAGAGAGAGGAGAGAGAGAGAGAGAGAGAGAGAGAGAGAGAGAGAGAGAGAACGCGTGTAGGTCTTTGAGTGATTATCGTCAATATTCAACATGTTGGTGAGTGTGTGGTGGAGAGCCTCCCCCCCTCCCTCTCTCCCTCTCTCCCTCTCTCCCTCCCTCCCTCCCTCCCTCCCTCCCTCCCTCGTTACGGCGTCACAGTGATGCAGATGAGCACGTGGTTTTGTTTACATGATTCCTCACAGCTGGGGATGGGGGGGGGGAGGGGAGAGGGTAACGATGTGGAAAAAATGAGGAGTGGGGTGGGGGAGGAAGGGGGGGGGAGATGAAGGGTTGGGGAGGGGAGGAGTGAGTGGAGTGGGGGTGTAAGGGGGGTGGGGGAGGTGAGGAGAGGAGAGGGAAGGCCGTGGAGGGAAAAACAGAAGTAGTGGAAGGTCATGGAAGGAGGGATGGCTGGATGGATGGTAGTGGAGTGAGGGAGGGTAGTGGAGGGAGGGAGGGTAGTGGAGGGAGGGAGGGAGGGTAGTGGAGGGAGGGTCACAGTAGCAGATGGACGCACAATAGTCAGTAATAAGGAGTTTTAACACACGAGGGTCGTTCTTTACTTCCCCCCTATACCAGTGTGTGTGTGTGTGTGTGTGTGTGTGTGTGATGGAGAAGAGAGAGAGAGAGAGGAGAAATAAAGTGTTGAGAAAGATAGATAGATAGATAGACATAAAGATAACTATAAAGATAAATATAAAAAGATAAAAATTTATATAAACCTATCCATATATAGAAAGACACAGACATACAGACAGACAGACCAACACACACGCACACACACACACACACACACACACACACACAAGATATAAACAGCCTCATAACTTCATACACTTTTTAACCCTGCCCAGATTAGGTCGAGTCTCGTCAATCGATTGGATAACAAAGAGATGGAGCCAAGATTAAGGAGGGGGGGGGAGGGGGTGGTGTCTGGGGCCTGGAGGGGTGGTGGACTGGGGTCTGGGGGGTGATTGGGGCCTATTGGGGTGATTAAGGCCTGGGGATGGGGTGAACTTGGGTCTTGTTGCGGGGTGGGGGTTAACCTGGGGCTTTTGGGAGATGATTGGAAACTGGGAGGGAGGGGGAGGGGGGTTGGGGGTGTGAATCCAATAACAGCATCGCTAAATCGTCTGTGTGTAAATTTATGGCTGATTAACAAAACGAATCAGCGGTCTCTTTGTCCTCATCCGGCCTACCATGTTACTGTGTGAGAGAGAGAGAGAGAGAGAGAGAGAGAGAGAGAGAGAGAGAGAGAGAGAGAGAGAGAGAGATAATAATAATAATAATAATAATAATAATAATAATAATAATAATAATAATAATAATAATAAATAAAAAAAAGATAAAACGAACCACACAAATCCACAAAACAAAAAATATGCTAAAAAAAGTGAAAGACGAAAATAATGAGAAATAATATAGAGAATATGACAAAAAATGAGACGGAAAAAATGATGGGGAAATATATATAAATATGAGAGAGAAAAAAAAAGCAGGAAATCTTACAATAAATTTGGATGAATAATAAGAACGAGATAAATAATGATAAAAGTTGTGAATTGTTGAGGGAAAAAAAAAACCGTGAGAATAAAAGAAAATGTTTAACTGTGGGTCATATTTCCTGGTGCTGCTGAGGGAGGGGTGGAGGGAAGGTGAGAGGGGTGTGGAGGGAAGGTGAGAGGGGTGTGGAGGGATGGTGAGAGGGGTGTGGAGGGAAGGTGAGAGGGGTGTGGAGGGATGGTGAGAGGGGTGTGGAGGGATGGTGAGAGGGGTGTGGAGGGAAGGTGAGAGGGGTGTGGAGGGATGGTGAGAGGGGTGTGGAGGGATGGTGAGAGGGGTGTGGAGGGATGGTGAGAGGGGTGTGGAGGGAAGGTGAGAGGGGTGTGGAGGGAAGGTGAGAGGGGTGTGGAGGGATGGTGAGAGGGGTGTGGAGGGATGGTGAGAGGGGGTGTGGAGGGATGGTGAGAGGGGTGTGGAGGGATGGTGAGAGGGGTGGGGAGGGAAGGTGAGAGGGGTGGGGAGTACCTGGGAGGGGTGGAGGGAAGGTGAGAGGGGTAGAGAGTACCTGGGATGGGAAGAGAGAGGTAGAGGGAGGGGTAGAGGGTACGTGAGAGGGATGGAGAGAAGGTGAGAGGGGTGGAGGATACCTGAGAGGGGTGTTGCTTACCTGTAGGAGGTGGAGAGGGGCAGGGAGGGGGTGCAGGGAACCTGTGGGGTGGAGGGAACCTAGGAGGGAAGCTGGAATCGGGTGGGGGGAACGTGGGGATGGTGGAAGAATCTTGGTGAAGTCGAAGGAGAGAGAGAGAGAGAGAGAGAGAGAGAGAGAGAGAGAGAGAGAGAGAGAAAGATCGAGAGAGAGAGAGAGAGAGAGAGAGAGAGAGAGAGAGAGAGAGAGAGAGAGAGAGAGAGAGAGAGGTAACAATGGAGAATAGACATAGTAAAAATATATCCCCAAATACAAAACCGAATCCAAGTATGAAAGAGAAAATACAATAAAAATGGAAGAGAAGAGGATGAATGATGGAGGGGACAAGGGATAACAGTAAGTCATTCCTTCCCCTCTGTCTCTCCCCTCTTTCTTTTTCTCTTCTCCTCCTCATCCTCCTCCTCTTCTCTTTCACCATATCCCTCCTTTTCTTCTTCCTTTCATCTTCTCTCCGTTTTCACAATTTCTCCCTTCTCACCGCCGTTTCCTCCTCTCTCTCTCTCTCTCTCTCTCTCTCTCTCTCTCTCTCTCTCTCTCTCTCTCTCTCTCTCTCTCTCTCTCCTCCCATGTCTTCCCCTTTCTTCCTTTCCTCCTCCATTTTCAACTATCCACTTCCCTTCTTTACTTCCCTCCTTCATTCTTTTTATTATAATCTCTCTTCTCTTCCTTCCTACTCTTTCCCTTTCCTTTCAATTCCTCTTTCCCTCCCCTCTCCTGCTTCCCTTCTCCTTCTCTGCATTCTTCCCCTTAACATCATCCGCCTCCCTATTCCTCCCTCCTCTCCCTAGCCTCACAACCATGGAAGATGAGAGGGAGATAAGGAGGAGGGAAGGGTAAGGGGGAAGGGTGGTGAGGATCGGTGGGAGAGGAGTAGATGAGATTGAGGATGAGATGAGGGAAAGACTGTCCATAGTGAGGGGGGGAGGATATGGAGAATTACATAATCTATTTATGCGATGATACTCCCAAACATAAACGTATTTACCTGATCACACCTCACACACACTTACCACAACCACAACACACCTACACAACACGACATCCATCACACGATGACACACACGTCGGGTTTCCGTGGCAACCTGTCTATGTACGTTCACCTGCAGGTTTTTACCAGGAGGAAGGTAAGCAAAGGAAAGAGAATTGAAATATGAGTGAGGAGATGGGCGAGTAGGATGGAGCATGAGAGAGACAGAGAGAGCTGAGAGAGAGAGTGAGAGAGACTGGGGTA
>CAUDMG010003355.1:545000-550000 GCA_958450375.1 Homarus gammarus
TTACTGAGTTAAAAGAAAGTAATTTAGTTTCGTTTTTTTTTTTTTTTGACGTTTTTTCACCAGGAAGAAAACGAGGGAGTTTAGCTTAATGTAGCTTATGGAGTGGGGGAGACAGCTAAGTTTTTTTAATAAAGCTGTGATGGGAGGAGGAAAGCTATTATTTTTGTTGTTGTTATTCTTAGTTTTTGGCGACGCGAAAAAAGCTATCAGTCTTATTTCATTTAAATTGAAATGTCAGGGAGGAAGACAGCCATTTCTCTCTCTCTCTCTCTCTCTCTCTCTCAGCCTAGAGTGTCCCAAATGACGCCAGTTTCGCCTTTTTTTTGCTTCAATTTTTTCCAGTGGTTGAAGCCTTATTTCCCATATTCATTTTTTCCCTCTCACAGCTGTTCCTCCTTCTTCCTTCATCCATCATCCTCCCACTTTGTCCTCCCTCCTTCCTCCTCCTCTTCCTTTCTCCTTCTTTCCTCTTTATTGCCTTCATCTTTCCTCCTTCCTCATTCGCCCTATTCTATCTTCTTCCTTTTGTTCACCTCTGTTGTTTACTCTTCCTCTTCTCTCTTCTCCTCTTCTATTCTCCCTTCTTTACTAACTTCTTCTCTCCTTCCTTCCTGTCTGTTCTCATTTATCTTCCCCCGTCCTCTTCCACTACCTTCCTCTTCTTCTTCCTCCTCCTCCTCCTCCTCCTCCTCCTCCTCCTCCTCCTCCTATTCCTCCGCCCGTCACCTGCACCTGTCCCCCCGTGGAAGTGAGAAGCCCTCGAGCCCACGAGATTGAGAGGGAAGGAAGGAAGGAAGGAAGGAAGGAAGTTCTAGCATGGTGAAGGAGAGAATGAGGGAGTTTAGGAGAGGAAGGGGGTGTAGAAGGGGGAGGGAAAGGAAGGAATCTAGTTGGGGAGGGAGAGAATGGGTGGGGGGGTATTTAGCTGGGGAGAGAGAGAGGGGAGGGAAATTCGACCAGAGGGAGGGAGATAAGGAGAGAAGGTTGAAGTAAAAGAAAGAAAGGAAGGAGGGAATGAAGGAAGCAGCATCCCCCCCTGTCAGAACTCCTGCTGACTTCCTCACCTTAACACCACACATTGGAACCTTACATTTGACACTTGCTGACATTCTCTACCAACATCACTCACTGTCAGGACCTCCTAGGGCTCTTAACTGACACTTTGTATTTTTTTGTCAGCATTTTCATGTGAGTTTCGCTGACCAGTTCTGACCATCGACGTGGGAGGCGTTTATTGACAGGAGCCTCAGCGTAAACAAATAGTGACGTCACGTGTTGCAGGGGGCGTTTGGCAGTGACCTATGACTCTCTCTCTCTCTCTCTCTCTCTCTCTCTCTCTCTCTCTCTCTCTCTCTCTCCAATCAACGTTAAACTACTTACTCTCTAGTCCAATCAGCGTCAAGTTCCTTACTCTCTCGTCCATTCAGCATCAAGGTCCTTACTCTCTCGTCTAATCATCATTAAAGTGCGTACTCTCTCGTCCAATCATCATTAAAGTGCTTTCTCTCTCCTCCAATCAGCGTCAAGGTCCCTACTCTTTCGCCCAATCATCATTAAAGCACTTTCTCACTTGTCCAATCATGTTCAAGGTCCTCACTCACTTGTTCAATCAGCATTTACGTGCTGACTCTCTCGTCCAAATGAAACAAGTATAATAATCTCTCCATCTCTGAACTGTCTCTCTCAGTAAGTCTCTCGTCTATCTCAAGTCTCTCAGCTATCTCAAATCTCTCAGCTATCTCAAGTCTCAGCTATCTCAAGTCTCTCAGTAAGTCTCTCAACTATCTCTCTCAGTAAGATCTCTCTCAACTGAACCACTCAGTCCCCATCTCGTTGTCAATTGAACCTCAATCTCAACTCCTTACCAACTCAATATCTCTCTCAGTTCAACTCCCTGTCCACAAGAATGACCTCTCCACCAGAGAGAGAGAGAGAGAGAGAGAGAGAGAGAGAGAGAGAGAGAGAGAGAGAGAGAGAGACCACCACAGGACCGCCGCCTTAGCTACAAGATATTGTCCACCTCGTCGAGAACACGCCACCGGGCCCTAACTTACTCTAAGTTGGTTGTCTGTGAAGCTCCGTGACCAGGGTGTCCGAGACCTACCTGAGGGAGGAGGAACTGCCTGATGGGGAAGAAACTACCTGAGGGAGGAGGAACTACCTGATGGCGAAGGAACTAATTGGGGGAAGACGAATTACCCGAGGGAGGAGGAACTACCTGGGGGAGGGGGAACTGCCTGATGGGGGAGAAACAACGTGAAGGAAGTGAAAGAGACATGGAGTTAATTCACGAGAAAAAAATTCATATGAATTACGATAATTGAGTTATATAAAAAAACAAAACTTAACTGAATAAAAAGAAAATAATAATTAACTCAAGCTAAAAAAATCACTAAAATTATGATCTTTTTTTTTTTTCGTTTAGATGAATAAAAGAAAATTACATGAGTCTTATAAGTGAAGCTGTTATTGGTGATGAGTCATTAAGCTCTCCGATTATGTAACATAGGATAGCAAAGGTTGCAATTAGGATGTAAAGTGTTGGGAGTAATGCTGTGCCATTAGGACGAGGCAACGAGCAGTTTACGGACTACAATTGGCCAAGTTTTGAGGGTGATTATCTCTGGTAATTACGGGCAACCACCACTGCCACGAAAAACACTTACTTACCTAATGCGTGTTATAGTGTTGAGTGTTTAGTAGTGGTGATAAGTATGTGTTAAGTGTTTAGTAGTGGTGATAAGTGTGTGTTAGTGTTGAGTGTGTGTTGAGTGTGTGTTAAGTGTTATTGCTTAGTGCCAAAGGTTTTAAGTGATAGGCCTCAGTTGTCCTCTTTCCCCACATATCCTTCTCCTCCTCTCCTCCTTCTTCACCTCTCTTCCTCCTCCTCCTCCTCCTCCTCCTCCTCCTCCTCTTCTTTCCTCCCCACCCACTTCTCCTTCTCCTCAGTCACTGCCCGTCTGGTTTAACCCATGTTTAGACCGTGGTTTAACCTTAATCGCTGACTGATGATGTACATATGTTAGTTGGCCTTACGTTAGTTTACACCTCTTAGTTTATGCCAAATTTAGTTTACACCAACGTTAATTTACACCTGTTTTAGTTTACACCTGAGTTAATTTACACCTGTTTTAGTTTACACTTGCGTTAATTTACACCTGTTTTAGTTTACACCTGCGTTAATTTACACCTGTTTTAGTCTTACACCTATTTTACTTTGCATATGTTTGTGTTTACCTTATTTAGTCAACACCTACTTTGGTTTACATTTGCGTTAGTCTACACTTAATTTAGTTTACACCTACGTCAGGATCACGGTGGAAGTAGCGGGATTTAGTAAAGATGGAGCTGCAAGTAACTCACGATAACTGGGAGGAACGAGAGAAAGTGAGAGCGAAATGGTGAGAGATAGAGAGAGAGAGATTGAGGCGGAAGGAATGGTAAGAGTGGTGAAGATTACAGATAGAGAGAGAGAGAGAGAGAGAGAGAGAGAGAGAGAGAGAGAGAGAGAGAGAGAGAGAGATAAAACACTCTGGACTACTTTTAAGATTTTTCGAAATACTTAGTTTCTCTCTTTTATATGACAGTGAGAAATGTACCTAGTTACGATAGGTAGAGATTCTCCCTCTATCTCTCTCTCTCCACTATTCCCACTCACATCTAAACTCTCTCTCTCTTTCTCTCACACACACCTAAATTCTCACTCTGATCCTTCCATTTCGCTGTGAATTATATCCACCGTTTCCCATCATCCTGTATTTTAAAACAAACCTCTCTCTCTCTCTCTCTCTCTCTCTCTCTCTCTCTCTCTCTCTCTCTCTCTCTCTCTCTCTTCGCCTAGTTTCCTAATTCTGAAAGATCTTGTTCACTTCATTGACTGTTGTTGTTATTGTTGTTGTTGTAGGATTGTCGAGGTAGAAGCTTCAACTATAAGGGTTATTAAGCATCGTTTACTGGGTCTTTGTTATAAGTGCCTAACCTAACCTAACCTAACCTAACCTAACCTAACCAAACCTAACCCAACCCAACCTAACCTACAGTAAACAGAAACACATTTATCCATCTCGTGACAGTAGATAAACAAAAAACCCCCAAAACGTTTATTTCAGTTATAACAAAAAAACGTTTAACTCAGTATCAACAAAAGACAAAAACAAGAGAAACATCCATCAATTAACAAAAGGTAAACAGGAAAACGTTCTTGGCCAGAGAGCTGTGTTGTTGGTCGACGTGCTTGACAACATAGATAATCCGACTCTCACATCCACGAACGCTTAATAGTTTGTTTTGTATCCCCAGCTGCCAGTCCCTTCATAACAACACTGTAATTGTACACGGCAAGTACACACCGTTCTCTCGTAACCTGGGAGGGAGGGGGGTGATAGATGGAGGGAATGAGGGAGGGAGGGAGGGAGGGAGAATGTGAAAGGCAGGCGGGTGATTGAGGGAGGGAATGAGGGAGGGAGGGAGAATGTGAAAGGCAGGAGGGTGATTGATGGAGGGAATGAGGGAGGGAGGGAGAATGTGAAAGGCAGGAGGGTGATTGATGGAGGGAATGAGGGAGGGAGGGAGAATGTGAAAGGCAGGAGGGTGATTGATGGAGGGAATGAGGGAGGGAGGGAGAATGTGAAAGGCAGGAGGGTGGATGAGGGAGGGAATGAAGGAGAGAGGGTGAAGGAGGCGGGGAAGACTGTGAAAGGCAGAGGGGTGATTGATGAAGGGAATGAAGGAGGGAAGAAGGGTGGGTAAGGGAGAGAGGGAGAATGAGAAAGGCAAAGGGGTGATTGATGAAGAGAATGCAGGAGGGAGGAAGGGTGGGTAAGGGAGAGAGGGAGAATGAGAAAGGCAAAGGGGTGATTGATGAAGGGAATGCAGGAGGGAGGAAGGGATAATTGGTGGAGGCAAGGGGGGGAGGGGGAATGGAGAAGGAGAGATGCAAAACGGATGATTGCTGGAGTAAGGGAGAGAATGAAAGAGAGAAAGAGGGAGAGAGAGAGATA
>CAUDMG010003355.1:555000-562500 GCA_958450375.1 Homarus gammarus
ATTCAAATTCCCCCAGAACCTCCAGAACCTCCCCAGACTTCCCAGTACCTCCCCAGAACCTTCCCAGAATCCCCTAGACATTCCCCAAAGTTCCCCATATTTTCCTTGAGCTCCCCAATACCTTACTAAGACTCCCCTGATCTCCCTAGATACTCCCCATACACCTTCAGATTTCCTCCAGATCCCTCCAGAGTCCCTAGACCTTCCAATACTCCCCCAGAACCCCAGAGATCTCCCCAGACCTCCCCCAAACACCCACAGATTTCCCCAAACTCACCCAAATTTCCCCCCCAAACCCCAGACAACACCCCCCCTCCCTAGACCCTTACCCCCCCAGCATCCGGGTTTCGTGACGGGGAGATGTTTGGGTGTGGGAAGGAAACATGTGCTTTATTGCCCTCCCTCATACATCTTTTTATTCCTAGTTTTTTTCTTTTGTGTTTTATGATTCTACCGTTTTTCTCGCCTCATCTCTTCTCTTTATTCTTTTTTTTTATTTATTTTTGTTTTATTTGATTTATTTTCATGTTTTTGTTTTTTCTTGTTTTTGTTCTTGTTGTTATTATTATATATCTCCACCTTTTCTACTCCTCTCCTTTACTCATCTTCCCCTTCCTTTTCCTACTCCTGTTTCCCCTCTTCCCCTTCCCCCCCAATTCCCCTTCCTCCCCTCTTCCTCCTCCTACTCTTCTTCCTCCTCCTCTTCCTTCTTCTTATTCCACTCAGCATATCAGTATAGTCCTGCAGTTACTTTTGCTGCCTCGGGTACAATATATTCTATCGCTTGGTTAGGTTAGGTTAGGTTAGGTTAGGTCAGGTCAGGTTAGGTTAGGTGTTCAGTACGTGGGCGAAAGTCTCCTCTGGTAGTCGAGAATCACCATTAAATAAGTTATCGATTTTCTCACCCCCCAAACACGCCATTAACCTCTCTCTCTCTCTCTCTCTCTCTCTCTCTCTCTCTCTCTCTCTCTCTCTCTCCTCTCCCCCTTCCCCTTCCCCTTCCCCTTCCCTTTCCCCTTCCCCTTCCCCTTCCCCTTCCCTTTCCCCTTCCCCTTCCCCTTCCCCTTCTTCCCCTTCTCTCTGATCCCCTTCATTTCCTCTCTCCCATTTCTCCTATCTACTGCCTCTCCTCTTACACCCCCCTCACATTACACTCATCCATCCTTCTCCTTTTTCCCTCCCTCTCTCCCTCCCCTCTCCTTCTCTCCCCCATCCCCCCCTGTCATCTGGCACGGGACGCACGTGGGGAGACAAAAGGACCCCACACTAGGGGTCTTGAACAACCCTGGGGGAGGATTATGGCTGGGGGGGGTGGGGGGTGGAGGAGGTGGGGGTGAAGGAGGGAGGGAATGTGTAGGAGGGGAGGGGGTGTGGGAACATGGAGGAAGTTGTGGGAAGGAGGAGGGAGTGTGGGAACATGGAGGAAGTTGTGGGATGGAGGAGGGAGTGTCGGAGGGGCTTGGAGGGAAGGGGGGAGGGCTGGGAGAGAAAGGGAGGGAAGGGAGAAGGTAGAGGGGAGGGAGAAGGAAGAAGGGAGTGTTATCTTTCAACACTTTTGTCGTATCGAGTTCGAAGCTCCGCCGAAGATGGAGTGTGAAATTAACCGATTATTGTGAGCTACTGTGTGACGTCAGGACCATGTGTGTGACGTCAGGACCATGTGTGTGATGTCAGGACTATGTGTGTGACGTCAGGACCATGTGTGTGATGTCAGGACCATATGTGTAATGTCAGGACTATGTGTGTGACGTCAGGACCATGTGTGTGTGATGTCAGGGCTATGTGTGTGACGTCAGGACCATGTGTGTGACGTCAGGACCATGTGTGTGACGTCAGGACCATGTGTGTGACGCCACCCCCGATAACCATCATCACCCCCCCCTACCCTATCACTCAATAGCCTTAGCCCCCTCACCACCCCCATCCACCCCACGACCCTCACCCACCCCACGACCCCCATCCACCCTACGACCCTCACCCACCTCACGACCCTCACCCACCCCACGACCCTCACCCACCTCACGAACCTCACTCACCTCACGACCCTCACCCACCTCACGACCCTCACCCACCCCACGACCCTCACCCACCTCACGACCCTCACCCACCCCACGACCCTCACCCACCCCACGACCCTCACCCACCCCACGACCCCCATCCACCCTACGACCCTCACTCACCTCACGACCCTCACCCACCCCACTACCCTCACCCACCTAACGACCCTCACCCACCCCACGACCCTCACCCACCTCACGACCCTCACCCACCCTACGACCCTCACCCACCTCACGACCCTCATCCACCCCACGACCCTCACCTATCCCACGACCCTTTTCCACCCCACGACCCTCATCCACCCCACGACCCTCACCCCATTTGGTCAATTTAATGAACAAATTGTATGGAAAATGGGGGTAATTACTTCCTTGTAGAAATTGCAATTAAGATAGAAATTACGAAGTCAAGCATTAAGCGTTTGTCATGTGGGAGACAAGACTGGGAGCAGTGTGTGTGTGTGTGTGTGTGTGTGTGTGTGTGTGTGTGTGTGTGTTCCTCTGGTGATGACAGTATTATTATTCCTAAAAACTTTGAGGCTTAAGGCAAAAAGCGACAATTGTTCTCAAAATTTTCAGAACGAATCGAAATTATATAAAAAAAAATCTTTTATGGACTTAGAGTTTCTAAATCTTGCGTCAAGTTTTGTCTCTCGTTACGAAATGACTCAAGGTTCTCCTCCAACTTCCTCCTCGAAGGTCCTCCTCGAAGGCCCTCCTCCAAGCAACTGGTCGTCCTCAGAGCCAAGACCCGACTCAACTTTCACGTGTTAGTGCTAAAACCTACACTAACTTTTCTCTCCTTTCTCTAAATAACTCAAGGTCCTCCTCCAAGGTCCTCCTCCAAGCAGCTGGTTGTCCTCAGAACCACGACTCGGCCCACATCTTCCTTTCACGGCCAGGAAGCAGAACAAGAGAGGAAGATGAGAGGCACTTATGAGGTTTACTCCCTCATGCGGGCCGTGTGAGGCACTTGAATGTGACCATCAAGTGTTACTAATATGTTTTGTACGCTTCTATGTACTCATAGGGAGGATTTAAGTACTCATGAGATGTATAGCCTCTCATGTACTCGATAAGTTACTCTACTCGCCCTCATGTACAGTACTCTGTGGGCAGTGTTCAGTACTCATAAGATACTGTACACCCTTCCATGAACTCAAGTGGGCCAAGTTAAGTACTCATGACGCTGTTTTATGTACATTAATTTTTCGAAATCATTATGTATTCTGTGTACTCGGCATGACACTATCCTCTTCCTCGTGTACTGGGTGTGTGTGTGAGAGAGAGAGAGAGAGAGAGAGACATTAATCTTACCGTTATAGTTCTTGTTTATAGACTTTCTCAAACACTTTCAAACTTGAGGTAAGTTTCAGTAGTAGTAGTAGGAGGAGGAGGAGGAGGAGAAGAAGAAGAAGGAAGAACAATAGAACAAAGAGTAGGGGAACAAGGAGGAGGAGGAGGACGATCAAGTGGAGGAGAAGAAAATAAAAGCAGGAGGAGGGGGAAGAGGAGGAGGGGGAAGAGGACAACACAAAAGCCCGTCTCACTAACTTTACAGTTTTCCGTGAATCAAGATTTTATGTCCTAGCCTCTGTCCCCTAGGTTGTGGAGGGTAACGGAAGGGAAGGGAGGGCTATGGAGGGCTGTGAAGGGCTGTGGAGGACTGTGAAGGGCTGTGGAGGACTATGAAGGGCTGTGAAGGGCTATGGAGGGCTGTGAAGGGCTATGGAGAGTAGTATAGGGTAGTGAAGTGGTAGTAGGGGGGGGGGATGGGGAAAGAGAGGAGGGTGGTGGAAGGAAGGGAGGGCAGTGGAAGGAGTAGTGGAGGGTATTGGAGGGAGTGGAGAGAAGAGAGGGTATGAGGGAGGGTATTGGAGGGAGTGGGAGGAGAGTAGAGGGTGTTGGTGGGAGTGGAGAGAAGAGAGGGTATGAGGGAGGGAGGGAAGGAGGGAAGTGGAGGGCTCCCAGCTGATATAATTGGATTAGTTCCAGCAATTTGCGTCGCATCTTGTGTAAATGTGCATAACTAATACTGGGGAGAGACGCTTGCAGGTGAGACAGTATACCTGCTTACTGAGAGAGAGAGAGAGAGAGAGAGAGAGAGAGAGAGAGAGAGAGAGAGAGAGAGAGAGAGAGAGAGAGAGAGAGAATCGTGTAAATACGAGTGGTGTGGGTGAAGGAGTGTGGTGGTTTGTGGTGTGAGGAGAAGGAAATGAGGAATAGGGGGTGGAGAATGAGAGAAGAGGGATAGATGGAGAGAAAGGTATGTAATAATAATAATAATAATAATAATAGTAATAATAATAATAATAATAAAAAATCACATTACTTCAAAAATACATTCATGACACACACACACACACACACACACACACACACACACACACACACACACACACACACACACACACACACACACACACACACACACACACTCCATTAGTTCCATTACTCTGTGTACTACAATTATCACCTCCTATCCCATCTCTCACCCTGCTATTAGTGTAAACAGATAGAAAACAAACTCTGTATTACAAACAAACGTAAATACGAAGCAAACAAGGGCATGAAATCGGAGTAAACCAAACCATCAATACCTGGGTAATTAAAACTCACCTGTGATTGAGACTCACCTGTGATAGAAACTCACCTGTGCTAATTATAGGTGACATTTACCAGGTATATTTATGACAGCTCAAAGTTCAGGTGTAATTATACGTCATTCGTGTATGTTTTTTTTTTTTACTCTATTCATAAGACGTGAGGTATTTTATGTTCCCTGGAGTCATAACAAAATAAAAGTAAGACATAATTATATGATTCATTTTCTTTCTGTTCAGGTGAGTTTCAGGTGAGGTTTTGTCTCAACTGTAGTTACGTCTGTTGATTGTGAAATGATATTGTGTGTGATGATAGTGTGGATACAGGTACACGTGTCATTATTGGTAGAGATACAGGTATAGTTACAGGTACAGGTGAGGCTACAAGTGCAGGTACAGATAATAAGTACAAGAATACATGGAATTACAGGTACTGATGCAAATACAGGTATAGACACAAGTACAGGTACAGATAAAAGGGAGTGTATAATGAAGAGGGTTACAGAGGGACAACAACCCCCCCCCCCCCAGGCTGTCATAACCTCCACGTTGGCACCAGGGAACTGCCAGTCATCCCGTCGTTAACTATCATACAGCCTTGAGACCAGGTTAGCCTTGACAGCAATAAGGGTGATATTTAAGGGAAACTACTAATTACCTCCCTCGTAGGAAGACCAAACACACTAATTACTATAATTTACACTAATACTACACACCCAAAAAAAAAAAGTAAAAAAAAAATACACAATTTCATGTTGACAAAAATTTCGGGAAAAAAATCATTAGGTACTAGGGGGGGGGGGAATTATAATTAAGTATACTAATTACTAAATCAATAAACATTTAACTATTATCCGATGACAGCAATTAAGTGGCGTAACTTTCCTCTCCACCTTCCTAAATTACTGCTATTTTGTCGTTGTTGTTTTACAGTAGTTTACCTGAGATATTAAACAGAAAATGGGTATAATTACCTGGTGGTGATGGCTACTGCTGGTGTGTGAGTGTGTTTGGTGGAGGGAGTGTGTGGAGTGAGTGTGTGGAGGGAGGGGAGGGAGTGTGTAAAGGGAGGGAGGGAGGGAGGAAGGTTGTGTGAGGTGGGAGAGAAGAAGGGAAGGATCGAACACGTGTCCATGGAGGGATGTGGGGGGGGGGGGGGTAGGGAGAGGTAGAAGGGGAGGGAAGAGGTAAAGGAGGGGAGGGAGAAAGACCATCTTGTTCAATTATTTTTATGGAGTGAGGGAACCGTCCCCCTTCCCTCCCTCCCTCCCTCCCTTCTCCTGGCCTAATTCAGGAGGGAGGGAATGTGTGAGGGAGAGGTAGAATCAAGCTGGCGTGTTTCTAAGCTGAGGTAACTACACCCCTTGCTCTCCCCTCACCCCATGCTCCTCCTCCCTCACTCCCCCATGCTGCACTCCCCTCACCCCATGCTCCTCCCTCACTCCCCATGCTGCACTCCCCTCACCCTTCACCCCCCATGCTGCTCACCCCTCACCCCTCACCCCCATGCTGCTCACCCCATACCCCTCACTCCCCTCACCCCTTAGGACATAACACTGAGAGGGGAGAGAAAAGGGGTCTTGCTGTAGTGAAGGAAATGGGTTAACGTCCTTCTCTCATTCCCCTCCCCTCCTCCTACCCTCTTCCTTCTCCTCCTCTTCTCTCCTCTTTTTCTTCATCATACATTCCTCCCCACCCCTCTTCTTGTCTTTCCCTTCCCTCTCCACCTGCCCCCACCCCCACTTCTCGCCTCCCCACCTCACTTCTCCCCTCCCCCCCCCCTTCCTCTCCCCACCTCACTTCTCCCCTCCCCACCCTTCCTCTCCCCAACCACTTCACCTTTCGTCATGTTTACTCCCCTCGCTATGACAGTCAATGACAATAATGCTTGTTTATGGCACCACACAAGCAGCCACCCTCGCTAACTGCCTTCACGAGACCAATTTCTGGGCCGAGTGTGTATTCATTAATTATCGCTTGTGTGGCGGCGGGGAGTTTAATGGTTTATGGTAATATGTCTGAACACTTACCTGAACATTGGAGGTAAAAATCACCACTCAGAGGGGAGCTGGTGATAGTAGTAGTAGTAGTAGTAATAGTAGTAGTAGTAGTAGTAGTAGTACAGTAGGTGGTGGTGGAGGATTAATAATGATAATAATAATAACAGCAGTAACAACAATATCAGTAACAATAACAACAATAGCAGTAACAACAACAACAACAATATCAGTAACAATTACAGTAACAACAACAACAACAACAACCCCTCCAAACTGAGGTTGTCCCATCACATAACCAAACATGGCCACCACCAACACCCCATGACCGACAAACACCACTATTATCCCCACCACACTGTACTATATATGACCCCACCTGGCTTCATCCATCATAATCTGACAGTAATATGTGCGATTTGGTTCTCTATTCTCAAAAGGTGATTATTTCTCCTAACTAATGACGTGGGAAATTGTTATTATTTTAAGTTGAAACACATATTTACTCAAAGGATATTTCATTAACTAGATACGTTCATTTAGTATCAGTTAGGAGATAAAATTAACACCGAGACTCTACCTTAACTAGATACTTATTTAGTTAAGGTAGAGTCTCAGTGTTAATTTTGTCTCCTAACTGGCGCTAAGTGAACGTATCTAGTTAAGGTAAATTCTCAGCACAAACTTAATAAAATAACCTAAATATAATTTTGTATTTTATCTTAAGTGATTTGCATAAAATTATCGTAAGAATCTCTAAGAATCAAAACGTAACTTACGAGAATTTCCTCAGGCGACCTCTTAACAGTGTCCCATTCCAGTATGTGTGTGAGCATCAGTTCT
>CAUDMG010003355.1:567500-575000 GCA_958450375.1 Homarus gammarus
GAAACGGACCTGATTTTTTACATATTAAAACGGCAGTGTTTGTTTTGGTTTGGCCGGAGGTTAGATTAGGTTAGGTTAGGTTAGGTTTCTCCCCACTGCTCCCTGCTCCCTAGTCCCTCCTTCACCCTTCCCTCGTCCCTCCCTATATTTAAACTCCCTCCACACACATAGGCTTCCTTCCCACTAATCCCTCAAGACACACACACACACACACACACACACACACACACACACACACACACACACACACACACACACCTTTACCCCTTTATCCCTCCTTCCCCTCCCCTCCCCTCCCCTCACTTCCGGATGTGGGGGGTGGAAGGGGGGAGGGGTGGAGGGAGTATCAAATTACCTGCAGATAATGACGTAACGCAGGAAGCTCTAACCTGACCACCACCCCCTGCCACCACCCCTTGCCACCACCCCCTGTCAACACCCCCCCCTCCCCTGTCACCACCCCTTTCCACCACTACCACATCCCCTGTCAACACCCCCTGTCAACACCCCCTGCCAACACCCCCTGCCAACACCACCTGCCAACATCCCTTGCCACCACCTCCTGTCACCACCCCCTTCCACCACTACCACATCCCCTGTCACCACTATTTTATTTACTACTATCACCCCTGCCACCAGTTACCACTACCACCACCTCTGCCTCCACTACCATCACCCCTGCCACCACTGCCATCACCCCTGCCACCACTACCATCAGCCCTGTGTTTATGTTTGTCTGTGTTTGTTCAGAATGTTTGTGTTTATGTGTAAATTTGTCGTGTTTATTTGTTGAGAATGTTTGTTTTTGTGTGAGCTTATACGTGTGTACAGTATGTGTGTGTGTGTTTGTTTAATCGGGGTAAGACACCTTCTCCGAGGGCAGATTTCTGTTTTAATCTGGCGGCTCAAGAAAGTGTCATGTGCGGAGAGTTGCCAAGTTTGTGTGTAATAATAATAATTAACGGTTTATTGAAAGAGCTTGGCAGCCAGAAGGCTGAAAATATACAGTTACATATTTGGGGAATGGGTTACGAATTACAAATAATATACAAGTAACATAAGTGACACAAATAAGACATATAATAACTTAGATGGGGAAAAGCTCAACTACAGTTCAATTCAACGTAGTGACAGTGTTACAGTATTACAAGTTATTGATAATTTTTTACAATGGTTGGGACTGGGCTGTTCTTATAGCGATCAGTTCGTGCACGTATGGGCTGGATGCGGTTGTGGTGTCGAACAGCAATTCTCGGACAAGGACCTCGGTGGTAGTAGGAGCCGGTGTCGGGGATGGTGTAGAAGCTTCTTACCAAATTTGCAGATGAGGGTCGTGGTGATGGTCAGTGAGAGTCGAAAGGGTCAGTGTGTTGAGCGCTTCTTGATATGTGGAGTAGGAGGAGGAGAGAATAATCTTGCATGCCCTCTTTTGCACTTTTTCTAGGTGTTTACGTTGTGTGGCATTTAGGGAGGAAGACCAGGTGGGGGAGGCATAGGTGAGCTTGGGAAGTATGAATGTTGTGTAAACACTGAGGAGCTCGTGTGCAGGAACTCCGAGGGACTTGAGTCGGCGGAGGAGGTGGAGACGGAAACTGGAGGATTTGACAACTTCATTGACGTGTGGTTTCCAATTTAGTTTGTTGTCTATGGTGACGCCGAGGAGCTTCGTGGAATCTACGACCTGGAGTGTGTTCGGACCTAGAGTAATGGAAGGAGGTGGGACAATGTCGGAGGAGAGGTTGATGTGCATAACCATGGTCTTGGTATGGTTGATGGTGACATGGTTGTTGGTAGCCCAGTTTTGGAGACTGTTCAATAAATAATGAAGGGCGGTATAGTTGGGAGCAGAATTGTTGACGCTGATCCCAATGGTGGAGTCGTCGACATATTTCCAGCGAGCAGGGGTTTCTCTTAGGGCATCATTGATGAGCATAAGGAAGCAGAGTGGTCCCATCTTGGTGCCTTGGGGGACGCCACAGGTGAGTGACTGAAAGGTGGAGACAGCCCCTCGGAAGCGTACAGCTTGGCGTCGGTCACTGAGGAAGTCTGTAAGCCATGGTATGAGGCTTCTTCGAAGGCTGCGCTGGAAGAACATCTGTCAACAGTTCCTTCTTCAGTAGCAGCAAGGGGCGTCTTATACCTTGTTACAGCTCACCTGGGAGTTCCAACCTGTACTGCCTTCATTAGTGTGTTTGGCTGGCCTAATGAGGGAGATGATTGAGTCTTGTGAGGGAGGGAGGGAGGGAGAATGGGTTAGAGAGAAGGAGGAGGTTGTGAGAGAGAGAAAAGAGAGTGTGGGAGGTGTGGAGGTGAGAGAGAGGGAGGAGGTTGGGTGAAGGAGAAGATAAAGTGTGGGGAGGGAGTGAGGGAAAGAGGGGGCTGGGTAAGGTCCCCCTTACCCTACCTTCCCCTTTCTCCCCCTCCCCAGCTCATCTTTCAGTGCCACCTTTAGCAAGTTCCTGACAATCTAATTTAGATAATTAAAGGTATATGTACTGTAATTACCTCAAGTCCAACGAGCTTATACCCTTCTCTGACATTAAGGGGGTGATATCTGGGGTTAAGGGATGGTATCAGGGGTTCAGAGCAAATTAAGGGGTGATATCTGAGGTGCAAGGGTGATATCTGAGGTTTACGGGGTGATATCAAGGGTTCAGAGCTAATTAAGGGGTGATATCACGGGTTCAGAGCTAATTAAGGGGCATTATCAGGGGTTCAGAGTTAATTAAGGGGTGATATCAGGGGTTCAGAGCAAATTAAGCGGTGATATCAGGGGTTCAAAATAAATATATTGAAATCACTATACCTGTACTGATACCTAAAAAATGTACCTGGCCTTATACCTGTACCTGTGCCAGTCCTTGTACCTGTATAACGTACCTACCTTTGTACCTGCACTTGTACTCGTGTTTGAATGCATGATTTCAATCTTAATTTAAAATGCTCTTGTGTACACAGTGAGAGGCAGCGAGCCAGGCAGTGTACCTCACCTGTAAACACTTAATTAATGGAGCAGGTGTAAATTGGCACAAACACACCTGAGCAACATAACTGCACAAACATCAGACGAACACAAACATACAAGTACAAACACAAGCATATACGTGCACATATAAGCATATACGCACAAACCAAAACATATACGGACAAACACAAACATACTGATATACAAATACGCACTTAATAGACAGTGCTTGCACACACACACACACACACACACACACACACACACACACCTGGGGTAAAACAAACACCTTCCGGGCCGTTCTTTACTTTCTCTGCTTTCTTTTCTACCCGGGCAAGATCTTTTGTTTCCTTAAATACTTTCTTTTGTATCCCCAACTCTCTTTTTGTTTCCTCTCTTCTCCTCCTCCTCGTTTGTTCTTGACTGAGAAGAAAACGAGCAAACAGGATTTAATTGGCTTTCTCCTCGTTTTCTCTCTTCTGGCTCTTGTGGTAAGTAATCCGCTTTCTTTTTTTTATAAATACTCTCAAATTTAGGGAGATCTCTCTCTCTCTCTCTCTCTCTCTCTCTCTCTCTCTCTCTCTCTCTCTCTCTCCCCTTTCTAAACTTTCTTTTTTATTGGTTTAAAATTTACCTGTACTGTGATGTATCTTTTCTCCTTTACTTTCTATTTTGTTTTCTCTTGACAATTCTCTTCACGTTTATCGCTTTCTCTCTCGTTACTTTCTCAACTTTCTTTGCGGTTTAAAACTTTTCATATACTGATTTAGATTTTTTTTAACACAATGAAATGATTTAAGTTGAATTAAGCTGAATGAGATGAACTAAGGTCAACTAGTAAGCTGAATATAGCTGAATTAAGACTTAAGAAGACAAATAAAGCCGGAACAAGATTAAATAGAAGCTGGACTAAGCTGAATTAAATTTAAATAAGCTGAAGTTAACATGAAATAAATTGAATTAAGGTGAATTAGTTTATTAGAGGTGAATTAGTTGAATAAGATGGATAAGCTGACTTAATTTAGCGGAATAAGCTTTAATGGGTTGAGTTCTTGATGGGAGTGCCGTCTGTCTGTCTCTTTGTCTTATCTGTCTCTCTTTATGTCTGTCTATCTGTCCCTTTCTTTGTTTCTTTTTGTCTTTGTCTTTGCCTGTTTCTTTCTCTATGTTTGTCTGAGTCTCATTTTGTCTGTCTGTCTGTTTATCTCTCTGTCTTTCTATCTGTCTGTCTGTCTGTCTGTCTGTCTATCTGTCTGTCTGTCTGTCTCTCTGTCTGTCTGTCTGTTATGCTCGCAGCGTCAGACTGAAAAAAAAAGTTCTCACTACCTATTTCTAGACTGAGGCATCAAATGTACGTGTGTTGTATTCTCTCTCTCTCTCTCTCTCTCTCTCTCTCTCTCTCTCTCTCTCTCTCTCTCTCTCTCTCTCTCTCTATTTATCTATCTATCTATCTATCTATCTATATCTATCTATCTATCTTTCTGTCTATTATTATTATTATTATTATGGAGGGAAGGAAAGAAATGGAAGGTGATGGAAAGAGAGAGAGAGAGAGAGAGAGAGAGAGAGAGAGAGAGAGAGAGAGAGAGAGAGAGAGAGAGAGAGAGAGAGAGAGAACATATTATTATTTATAATTATGTGTGTTGGAATGGACATAATTCAAACAGAAAACGGTACTTAAAATGCTTAATAACACATTAGCACACACACACACACACACACACACACACACACACACACACACACACACACACACACACACACACACACAGAGTCAAGAAATTCATGAAAGCTTAATGCACTTTGAAGAATAACTGAGGCTGATAAAATCCTTTCATATGACTAGAATTCTTAACATCCTCAGGCAATGTGTCAAGCGTGTGTTAAGCTGGTGTTAGGCGTGTGTTAAGCTTTCTACAAGTGTTCGTTTGATGTTATTAGAGAGAAGGAATGGCCTTTTGGGGCATCGATTTTACCCTGTTGAAAACGATGACTGCTGGTATTAGGCGTCTGGGACCTTACACACACACACACTCACACACACACACACACACAGAGGGGACAATGTTTGTGTTTGTCCTGTGTTTTGAGTGTTTGTTGTGGTGGCTGGAGAGGATAAAGTCGTCCTCCAGGTGCTGTGTGGGTGAAGGAAGACCTAGCAAGTACTCGAGGGGTTGAGTCGGGCTTAGTCGAAGTGTCAACATACTCTTAAGGAATAGCGTGTTAGGTTAGGTTAAGTTAGGTTAGGTTAGGTTAGGTCAGGTCAGGTCAGGTTAGGTTAGGTTAGGTTAGGTTAGGTTAGGTTACTGCATAAAAATTTTCCCATTGTACTCCATTGTTTACAGACTGTTCATCATTGTTCACATCATTGTTCACATTACTGTACACTACCCACGCTATGTACTGTTGAAATTCTTAGTAGAGTACATATGTTAATACACAAACTGATTAATTAAATCCCCCCAGAGTACATTAAGCTTTGAAACATCTGAATAATGTAATGTAATGTTAAGCTGTGAAGGTTCTTATTTAACATTACAAACATAAGCATGGGCCGTGGGTTGGTTAGTAGTACATGAGACAGGCTAACCAACACAAGTATGGGCTGTGGGCTGGTTAGTAGCACATGAGACAGGCTTACCAACACAAGTATGGGCTGTGGGCTGGTTAGTAGCACATGAGACAGGCTTACCAACACAAGTATGGGCTGTGGGTTGGTTAGTAGCACATGAGACAGGCTTACCAACACAAGTATGGGCTGTGGGTTGGTTAGTAGTACATGAGACAGGCTTACCAACACAAGTCTGGGCTGTTGGTTGGCTAGTCCATAAGATCAGGGCATCACTCAGCACCATAAATATGGATTATACTTGATTATAGCTGATAATATTCCACATCCTAGCTTAATATTATAAATTATAACTCCTCTTAGCTTACCACATTAACTGTTATAGTATTATCTTCCCCCGGACGCCCACAGCTACCCCTCTCCTCCTCCCCCTTCCCCCATTTCTACCTCCTTCATCCCATCCTTCTTCCCTTCCTCCCTCCCCTCACCCCACTCCTACCTCCTTCCTCCCCCTTCCTCTCTCTCCTACCCCCTCTTTCCCCTACCCCCATCCTCCCAAGCTCCCCCCCCCCTCCCTCCCCCTCCCTGTGGTAATGTCGGCCCAACAGTGTTTAATGCTACGCTATCTCTCCACCCACCCTAGCGAATACCAGGCGCTGTGGAGGATTCTTATATAGCGTCGTTATAAACCAGTCTTAGTGTGTGGTGTAACAGCGGGTTTTAAGATGGTTTCAACTCCCCGGATATCCAGAACAAGGGCGGAATGTTATGTCTATGACCTTTTCCCCCCTCTCCCCCTCTCCTCTTTTCTCTCCTCCCCACACCTCTCCCCCTTCCTTCCCCTCCTCTCCCGTCCCCGACCCGACCCGACCACTAAGGGTGATCTTGAATATTTAGTTTCTCATATTGTAGCATGGCGATACCGTATTTTCTGTGGGGGGGGGGGGGGTGGTAGGGTGTGTGGGGGGGTAAGGGTGTGTGGGGGGTAAGGGTGTGTGGGGGGGTAAGGGTGTGTGGGGGGTAAGGGTGTGTGGGGGGTAAGGGTGTGTGGGGGGTAAGGGTGTGTGGGGGGATAAAGGTGTGTGGGGGGGTAAGGGTGTGTGGGGGGGGTAAGGGTGTGTGGGGGGGTAAGGGTGTGTGGGGGGGTAAGGGTGTGTGGGGGGTAAGGGTGTGTGGGGGGGGTAAGGGTGTGTGGGGGTGGATTAAGGTTTAGGGGTGAGATGTGTTGAGATGGGAGGAGGTGTGGGGGAGAGGTGTGTCTGGGTTGGAGGAGGGTGGGGAGGGATGTGTTGGGGGAAGGATGTGTGGGTGTTGGTGGAAGGATGTGCGTCGATTGGAGGAGGGATGTGTTGGGGTGAAGTATGTGTGGGTTAGAGGAAAGTGGAGTCTGGTGTTTACTGGAGTTTGTGTACAAGTTTGCTGTTAGCTGATGAATATTGTTGTTTGAACACACACACACACACACACACACACACACACACACACACACACACACACACACACACAGCCTCTCTCTCTCTCTCTCTCTCTCTCTCTCTCTCTCTCTCTCTCTCTCTCTCTCTCTCTCTCTCTCTCTCTCTGTAGTAAAGATAGAACTAAATATAATAACTGGATTCTGACAGGCACTAAATTTAAACACGGTGAAAATAAACTACAATGTTAAAATAAATATATATATATATATGTCTGGTTAAAAAAATTAATCCGTGTCTTTGGAATAGACTCAGCTGACTAAATAATAAATTAAATGGGTGAAAACTGATTTCCAATGGTAGAAGATGGGTTCCAATGGTTTAAAATAGGTTCCAGTGATGAATACTTTCTAATGGTTAAAATAGTTTCCAATGACATAAAATAGATTTCAGTGGTAAAAATAAGTATCCCAATGGTTAAAAATGGATATTGTAACATTTATCATGAATTGAGGCTTCATGGGTGTGTGTGTGTGGGTGGATGGGCGTGTTTG
>CAUDMG010003355.1:580000-587500 GCA_958450375.1 Homarus gammarus
TCGTAAGTCTCTGTGCACTTATATATATATATATATATATATAATATTATATATATATATATATATATATATATATATAATATATATATACTGTACATAACCATTGCGTTTATGGACAACTGTGGTCGAACACTTTGGAAAATCAACAAATCTGTCAATATTTTTTTTGCACAAGTGCTGCTTCATAATCAAATTTTATCACTTTTGTTAAGTAAGTGAATAAAAATAAACTAAAGTATTACCAAAACGATACATATTTACAGTATATGTTTCTCATCAATAACACGACGTCATACCGAAACAATACTACAGCCATCAACATTACAACGAAGCCCAAACAATGGATTACGTCGCAACATAGTGGAAGGTCTGTTTAATTAATATAACACATGGAGAGGATATCTTTGTTTTTATTTATGGCATAATAACGATATAGATTGATACTGTAATTCGCTTTTAACTTATTCCACTATTTTAGAAGAGAATCTTTTAATTCGCCGGCACGGGGAGGGGGTAGAGTGGGGGGGGGGGGGATGGGGGGTGCCAGGGATAGATAAGCCAATAACACTTTATCCGTGTGTTCGTGTGTCCAGAATCATGCATTTTTAATTCAGGTATTTTTCCTTGTAGTCTAATGCCACCTCAGGATAATCTTGGTTTATCAGATATGATGCACTTTATACTATGTGTAATTCTACCTGTAGGTCTTATGACACATGATCAACAAAACCTATTGGCACCTAATGTAAACGAAGCCGTAAAACGCGGATCCGGACATTGGCAGCCTCGATCAGCTGATAGGAGGTAAACACAGCAGCAGGTGGGGGGGTGGGGGGGGGTACTTGACACTTTGTTCTACTGGATAAAATGTTATATTAGAAAAGCGCTGGAAAATGTTTGGCCATATTGCAATTTGTTGTAAAAAAAGCATATAACATCTTTGCCTAGCCTAACCTAACCTAACCTAACCTAACCTAACCACCGCAAATTCGTTCACTTCAAGTCATCATTAATTACTCCATCAAGAATATTAGCTCTTGTAATTACTTCTCAAACTTCATTAATTTTAAAGTTATTTTAAGCAATTCCTTTAAATTCATTTACGGTAAACTTTTCCCATAACTCCTAAGATTATTAGGTCTAACTTTAATTAAAGGACTTCGTTTATTACTTCCCGTCAGACTTTCTTTATTTTAATTAATTTTAAGTTTTCCTAAAATACTTTCTTTTTTTAAGTTTAAATGTCGTCAAATTTTTCCTGTTTACTTTAAATATTTTTATTATATTCTTTGACGTAAAACTTGTGAGTAACTCTTAAAACCTTATCCTAAAATAATATTCTTTGAGTTCATTCACCTAAAACTTACTACTACTTGACTCCTAAAATTCTGGACATCAATTAAAGGTTCTCCTAAATTTAAGTAAAATCAAACTTTCTTAAACTTTCTTTATTCTTAATTTGCTTTAGGTATTTTGTGAGTAATTTAAGGTATGTTTAGGTATTTTCTTGAAGATTATCGAAGATGAGGTTTTGCTTCTATAGTAAAATTCATGAAACTGACACCCCAAGTAACTCATTATGAGTTATGATGAGGAATTACGAATCATTATGAGGGATTGTGAGTTATTTAAAGAGATCGTGAGTCATTATGAGGAATTATGAATCATTATGGGGGATTATGAGTCATTAAAAGAGATCGTGAGTCATTATGAGGAATTATGAATCATTATGAGGGATTGTGAGTTATTTAAAGAGATCGTGAGTCATTATGAGGAATTACGAATCATTATGAGGGATTGTGAGTTATTTAAAGAGATCGTGAGTCATTATGAGGAATTATGAATCATTATGGGGGATTATGAGTCATTAAAAGAGATCGTGAGTCATTATGAGGAATTATGAATCATTATGAGGGATTGTGAGTTATTTAAAGAGATCGTGAGTCATTATGAGGAATTACGAATCATTATGAGGGATTGTGAGTTATTTAAAGAGATCGTGAGTCATTATGAGGAATTATGAATCATTATGGGGGATTATGAGTCATTAAAAGAGATCGTGAGTCATTATGAGGAATTATGAATCATTATGGGGGATTGTGCGTCACTATTAAGCATTATGGGGCGATATTACAGGCCCTGACTTGCTACTTTTACACGAGCAGGTACTTTCCGCCACCGGCCACCCCCTCCTCATCTCCTCCTCATCTCCTCCTCACAATTTTTGAGCAAGTGTTCTCCGGTTTCTCAAAGTCGTGATGAAAGAGAGAGATCATTTATTTTATGAGACTCTGCAGAGCTCAGCAACTGATTGGCCAGTTAGTGAGGCAGGTTTACAGGCCCTCACCTGAAAGAACCGCGACTGAAGGCGTCGTAAACGTGAGGATAGAGTGGGTACCCCCTTGAAAATTTGGCCCAGATGAAGACGTTTTCTACACCAATGACTTATTTAGTTTTTTCTTCCGTCTGACGTGTTCTTTAGCGGTGGTTTTCTTTTTATTTCTACAGTAATGCGGGGTTTTATTATACGTTTTTTATAGCGATGTAATTTTACGTTTTTTACAGCTATGCATTTTTTTTATTTCTATATCAATACGTTTTTTTCTTTTTAGGGTTTCTGGAACGATGCTTTTGGACATTTTGTAGAGGAATAAGATTGTTTTTATTTATTTCTACAATATTCATCTTTTTTCTTATAATTTCTACAGCGTTGCATTTATTCTCCTTCTTGTTGTTATGGAGATACGTAAAAAATAATGATATAGTCTCTGATTTTTCCAAAGTATAAAAGAACAATGGATTTACTGATTCTCCAAATTAAGTATGAAAATGGATGCAATTTTCTCTGGAGTTTCTCAAGGGTTGGAGATAATGAAGGCAGTTCTTTCATAGTTATCTTATCTCTCCTGTATTTTATAATTATCTCTAGGGCATTTGTTCTGTCGGATTCTGAAGAGTGTGTGTGTGTGTGTGTGTGTGTGTTGAAACACACACGCAATGAGAACCCAACAGAGACACATTATAAAAAATAACACACACACACACACACACACAGTGACAATATTACCTTTATATTACGTCAACTCTGACACACTCACCATCTAGCAGTTATTCTCTCTCTCTCTCTCTCTCTCTCTCTCTCTCTCTCTCAACAAGCGAGAATATACCCTGAGAGATAGGTGCCAGATGTCTCCCTGGCAGTGAGTGAAAATGATGGCAGTCGTCTGAGTAAATGGTGCCCAGATGGTGGCACTTTCCCCCCTCTGGCAGATGGTGACACTTCCCCTGGTGAAGAACTTGTATCATACCTCTACACCCAGGGCCAGGTGTGTGTAGGTGTAAGTGTAGGTAGTATAGAGGTACACCACACCTCTACACCCAGGGCCAGGTGTGTGTAGGTGTAAGTGTAGGTAGTATAGAGGTACACCACACCTCTACACCCAGGGCCAGGTGTGTGTAGGTGTAAGTGTAGGTAGTATAGAGGTACACCACACCTCTACACCCAGGGCCAGGTGTGTGTAGGTGTAAGTGTAGGTAGTATAGAGGTACACCACACCTCTACACCCAGGGCCAGGTGTGTGTAGGTGTAAGTGTAGGTAGTATAGAGGTACACCACACCTCTACACCCAGGGCCAGGTGCCTCGCTCGCTGGACGGGAAAATCGCACTATTTACATTCATGAGTCGGTACCAAGCTCGTGCAAACCCACCCAGGCGATGCTGAGTGACGTCTCTACGGGGGGGGGGGAGGTATTGACTACCAATACATACATACATACATACATACTTACTTACTTACATACATTCCATACATACATACAACATACAAATCGTCAAAAACTCGTAGATAACTTGTCTGATGAATTATTGTTATTATTGTTGTTATTATTATTATTATTACTATTATTATTATTTCTTCTTTTTCTTCTTCTTCTTCGTCTTCTTCTTCTTCTTCTTCTTCTTCTTCTTCTTCTTATTATTATTATTATTATTATTATTATTATTATTATTATTATTATTATTATTATTATTATTACCCTTCAAACTTTACTCTAAAAGTTATTCCTCAGCAACTGTAGTAATTTTCTGTGCTCCCAAACAATGGATTATCTTACCTGAGTATTTCTTAGGATCGTAAATATTCTGGACAGTAAATGTACACCTGCTTAAAAGGCTTAAATGTCAAATCAACTCGAGAAAGTCAAAACTGATTAACGATTTGAATAATGAATTGTAATTGGCTTATTCAGGTGTGTATTGACAGATATATCCCAAGTGAGACTATAATTTAGATTAATTATTGAGGTGTGTCTTTCAGTAACCTTTAGGGTGCGGTGGACGAGTGGTTAGAGTGCTCGTCTCTTGTCCTAAGAGGCGTTAGTTCGATCCCCGGAATGGGTACTTGACGAATGGGGAATTTTAGTTTATTTTTTCTGCTAGTATTATTGCCCTCCCTGCCACTATTATTGCCCTTCCTGCCACTATTGTTGCCCTCCCTGTCTTCACTATTTCCCTCCCTGCCACCATTATTGCCCTTCCTGCCACCATTATTACCCTCCGTGCCACCATTATTGCCCTCCCTGCCACCATTATTGCCCTCCCTGCCACCATTATTGCCCTCCCTGCCACCATTATTGCCCTCCCTGCCACCATTATTGCCCTCCCTGCCACCATTATTACCCTCCGTGCCATAATTATTGCCCTATCTGTCACCACTATTTCCCTCCCTGCCACCATTGCCCTCCCTGCTACTATAATTGCCCTCCCTGCCACCCTTATTGCCCGCCCTGCCACCATTATTGCCCTCCTGCCGTTACGGTGTTGGGTAAGAAGCTTCTGCCTCAACTTTCACGTGAGCAAGTCATCGAAGCAGCAAATAATTAAGATAATTATGCCGGCATCTGACTCTAAGTTAGTGAAAGTATATAATGAGAGAGAGAGAGAGAGAGAGAGAGAGAGAGAGAGAGAGGGGGGGGATAGATAGATAGATAGATAGATAGATAGGGAGACAGACTACTACTACTACTACTAATATTATTACTACTACTGCTACTACTACTACTAATATTATTACTACTACTACTACTACTACTACCACTACTATATACTATATCATCTGACTTAATATTACTTTTATAATTATTCCTATTAGTTTCTCATCACAAAATACAATAATCACATTACTACACCAAAATATATCACTTTTATTCTTCGTTTAATAATCTAAAAAATCACAAATTAACACATAAGTTCTTGGAAGCAGTTACATAAAAAAGTTTCTAGAGTTTTAAAGTAGAGGATTAATGTCAGGTATTTCTGTAACGCAGGTGGGTTGATCCTACACCTGGTGAGGAGGTGTGTGTGTGTGAGGGAACAAGCTTCTTTACACCATTTGTCTCTTGTCAACTCAACAGTAATTGGGAACCTGGATGTTAATCAAATTGCGGAGCGTGTTCTGGGGTAATGGTTAGCAAGAACAGTTGGCAAGTTGTCCGGTCTTCTCGGATTATTGCTTAACACTAGGTCATACACTTTAACACTGGGTCATACACTTTAACACTGGGTCATACACTTTAACACTGGGTCATACACTTTAACACTGGGTCATACACTTTAACACTGGGTCATACACCTTGTTAACATAGGGTAGACATTTTTCGTACCCAGTTATTATAATTTAATATTTTCCTTCTCACATTCTGTTCTGTATTTTATGCATGATTATTTTTTACCCAAACCTCATTTACATAATTTATAAGAGAAATAAACTCGGTCGTAACGCTACCTGTAAACAACGCAATTGGCATCACCAAGATTACAGTACAAGAGAAAATTTTACCTGTTGAGAAAATATTATTCCTATTATGAGGCGAGTGTGGGTGAACCAGTGTGGGTGAACCAGTGTTGGTGAACCAGTGTGGGTGAACCAGTGTTGGTGGGTGAACCATTGTAGGTGGGTGAACCATTGTAAGTGGGTGAATCAGTGTAGGTGAAAAATTGTAAATGGGCGAACCAGTGTGGGTGAACCAGTGTGGGTGAACTGGTGTAGGTGAACCAGTGTTGGTGGGTGAACCATTGTAGGTGGGTGAACCATTGTAAGTGGGTGAACCAGTGTAGGTGAACCATTATAAGTGGGTGAACCAATTTAAGAGAACCAGTGTAAGTGGGTGAACCAATGTAGATGAACCATTGTAAGTGAACCAGTGTGGGTGAACCAATGTAGGTGAACCAATGTAGGTGAACCATTCTAGGTAAACCAATGTGAGAGAGCCAGTGAACCTGTATGAGTGAACCAGTGAAGCAATATGAATAAACGACTATGAGCGAACCAGCATTGAACCATTGTGGGAGAAATACTTTAAGCACCGAATCCAGTATTGTATAACTATTGAGGGTAGAGGTTGCCAGTGTCTAATTTCGGGAGGTTTTGTGTGTGTATGTGTGTATGTGTGTGTGTGTGTGGTTCTTATTAAGTAAGGTTGTTGAAGTCTGGCGTGTAGTAAAGGTCTAATACTCTCTCTCTCTCTCTCTCTCTCTCTCCTGGGTTATACCAAAGGAGTTTAATGCCTGGCGTGATGTGCGGATTCCTGGTGTATTGGTAGGTTAGTCAATGCTAGTTAAAGCGTCAGTCAGTGTCAGCAGCAGGGTCAGCCAGTTGTCAGTCAGGACCAAGTTAGTCTCGGTCAGGACCACCAGTCAGTGCCAGTTAGTGAGAGTCAGTGTTAGCTAGAGTACCAGTCAGAACCAGTCAGTGCCGGCCAGATCACCAGCCCCTGAAGGCATCAGTCACTCATGCAGCGGACCGTGTGTGTGTGTGTGTGTGTGACCAGACTTGAGGCAGCTGTGGGAGGCTGGGCCGTGTTGGGGAGGAGGAAGTGGATGAAGAAGAAGATTAAAACAAGACTAAAAGGGAATAAATAATAAAGATAGAAATGATAGAATGACTGCAGTATTTTGAGAATGAAATAACACGGAGGAATGAAGCAGTGAATGAAATAATTAATAGTTGAGAGAGAGAAGTGAGTCTGGTGAAGGTTAGCTCTCTCTCTCTCTCTCTCTCTCTCTCTCTCTCTCTCTCTCTCTCTCTCTCTCTCTCAACCACAAACACCCAACTTTCGGAAATTATGGTCATATCTCTGTCTGTCTGTCTGTCTGTCTGTCTTAGTTACATCACACTTAGGAGCGGAGGTGTGTCTGTCTGTCTGTCTGTCTGTCTGTCTGCCTGTAAGTTAAGACGTATCTCAATTTAGGTGGGGATTAAACTTTTATTTAAATTGACTAGTTTTAAAAGGTCATCTTGTCTGACTATGTAATCTGTTTAAGAGATGATTGTTTGTGTTTCTTTATTCTTGTTTGTGTTTTGTTGTTATTATTATTATTATTATTATTATTATTATTATTATTATTATTATTATTATTATTATTATTGCTGTTTTGTTATTAATGTTATTGTTATTGTTGTTGTTGTTGTTGTTGTTGTTTATATTATTATTCCTGAAGT
>CAUDMG010003355.1:592500-675000 GCA_958450375.1 Homarus gammarus
ACTTAACACTGAGTTTCACGTTTCATGGGTCACTTAACACTGAGTTTCACGTTTCATGAGTCACTTAACACTGAGTTTCACGTTTCATGAGTCACTTAACACTGAGTTTCACGTTTCATGGGTCACTTAACACTGAGTTTCAGGTTTCATGAGTCACTTAACACTGAGTTTCACGTTTCATGAGTCACTTAACACTGAGTTTCACGTTTCATGAGTCACTTAACACTGAGTTTCACGTTTCATGAGTCACTTAACACTGAGTTTCACGTCTTCACTACACTGAGTTTCAGTTCAGAGTCACTTAACACTGAGTTTCACGTTCATGAGTCACTTAACATGATTTCACGTTTCATGAGTCACTTAACACTGAGTTTCACGTTTCATGGGTACTTACACTGAGTTTCACGTTCATGAGCACTTACACTGAGTTCACGTTTCATGAGTCACTACACTGAGTTTCACGTTTCATGGGTCACTTAACACTGAGTTTCAGGTTTCATGAGTCACTTAACACTGAGTTTCACGTTTCATGGGTCACTTAACACTGAGTTTCACGTTTCATGAGTCACTAACACTGAGTTTCACGTTTCATGAGTCACTTAACACTGAGTTTCACGTTTCATGAGTCACTTAACACTGAGTTTCACGTTTCATGAGTCACTTAACACGGTTCACGTTTCATGACACTGAGTTTCACGTTTCATGGGTCACTTAACACTGAGTTTCACGTTTCATGAGTCACTTAACACTGAGTTTCACGTTTCATGAGTCACTTAACACTGAGTTTCACGTTTCATGAGTCACTTAACACTGAGTTTCACGTTTCATGAGTCACTTAACACTGAGTTTCACGTTTCATGAGTCACTTAACACTGAGTTTCACGTTTCATGAGTCTTACACGTTTCACGCTTGAGTCACTTAACACTGAGTTTCACGTTTCATGAGTCACTTAACACTGAGTTTCACGTTTCATGAGTCACTTAACACTGAGTTTCACGTTTCATGAGTCACTTAACACTGAGTTTCACGTTTCATGAGTCACTTAACACTGAGTTTCACGTTTCATGAGTCACTTAACACTGAGTTTCACGTTTCATGAGTCACTTAACGCTGAGTTTCACGTTTCATGAGTCACTTAACGCTGAGTTTCACGTTTCATGAGTCACTTAACACGTTTCATAGCTTCATATACGTAAGGTTTATCTCACTTCATGACTGGCTTCATGTTAATTTCCCAGGAGGGTCTGAGCCACCCTGCCTGTGTATGTTAACGACTTCCAGGATGAACTAAGACATTATTACCTGCATTGCTAACACTGGTAGATGATACTGGAAAACGAACCTCCTTCACATTATGTTAACTTCTTCCAGGATGAACGAGAACACTATTACCTATACATTATTAACCTTAGGAGGTAATACTGGAAAACGAAAACCCCCAACGACTTCCAGGATGAACTAGGATACTCTTACCTACTTTACTAACTTTGGTAAATCATATTGGGGAAAAAAAACTTTACGATATGGTAACGATTTCTGGGATGAACCAGAACACTATTACCCCACACTACTGACACTGGGAGATAATGCTGGAAAATGAAACCCTTTCGTATACCAGGTGGTTTGGTGATATTTAGTATGTGGAGGAGAGAGAGAGAGAGCGAGGGAGAGAGAGAGAGATTGTGGTGGTGGTGGTGGTAGTACTGGTGATAGTGGTGGTGGTGGTGGTGGTGGTGATGATGGTGGTGGTAGTTGATGTAAATAAACCTAATACTGTCAGAAGGTTCAAATAAAATCCACTAAAACAATTTTTGATAATATTTTTATTTCTTTTAACGAGTGAAGCAGAAATTTTAATGCACGGAACTGAAACTTTAACGTGTGGAACGGAAATTTTAACGCGCGGACCGGAAATTTTAACGTGCGGAACGGAAATGTTAACGTGTAGAACAGAAATTTTAACGTGTGGAACTGAAACTTTAACGTGTGGAACTGAAATTTAACGTGTGGAACAGGAATTTTTACGTGCGGACCGGAAATTTTAACTCACTGAACAGAAATTTTAACGCGCGGAACTGAAACTTTGACTAACCGAACAGAAATTTTAGATTGCATAATAGGTTCTGTGGTGTTGGCAAAAAGACTTGCTGCTCAGACTTGCACAAACTGCAATGTTGATAATATCGGATTTGGGTTATTTCTTGCAACAGACGAAAAACTGATTTTTATGGGATGGAATAAGCTGGTAGTTTGGGCTGCAGAGAAATGTTATCATATTTTATGTTATGTTATATTATGTTATGTTATATTTTGCTATGTTATATTTAGCTATGTTATGTTATATTATGTTATGTTGCGTTCTGGTTTTATATGTTATGTTATTGCTATGTAATGTTATTGTCTGTTATGTTCATTTTTCTTGTCGGTAATGTACGTGTTGGAATAATTTATTTCGCAAAAGCAACTCTAGACTCTTATCATTATTATTATTATTATTATTATTATTATTATTATTATTATTATTATTATTATTATTATTATTATTATTATTATTATTATTATTATTAAGTAAACACAGTCCATGCAGGTGCACAAAAAGCCCTCAGCCCTGACAGGTGTGCAAGAAACAAAATTAACACACCTGCTTGCTCACTGCTATAACAGCTCGCCTGACCAACTAGTATTATTGTCATATCAGGATAATTGTTACAGCGCAGTGCAGTATAATAATTTATTTTAATGTTAATGGTATGCGAAGGTGTGTGTATGTGTGTTTATGTATGTACAGTATGTGTGTGTGTGTGTGTGTGTTTGTATATTTATAATGTATGTATGCATGTGTGTGTGTGCATGCACGTGTATGTATGTTTGTCTTCATAAACGCGTGTAGGTATGTGTGCGTGTATATGTGTGTACGTGTGTCTGGATATACGTGTAGGTATGTATGCATGTGTGTCTATGTTTGTACGAATGTGAATCCTACATTGATGTGTATGTATATGTGGCTCGTGTGTGTATGTGTGTGTGTGTACAAAAGTTCTCACACATAGTTATGGACATTTAAATAATATTTTACTGATGTTCACTATGAAAAAAAATGTACATGCAAATTATTCATATCGGGTCACTGACTTATGAGAGAGAGAGAGAGAGAGAGAGAGAGAGAGAGAGAGAGAGAGAGAGAGAGAGAGAGAGAGAGAGAGATGCAACAAGATAGGAAATATTAATTCATTACATTACACTGATATAATACCTTGTATATAGTTCCCCATTCTTATGATACACCTGTACTCATACCTGACACACACACTTATACTCATACCTGACACACACCTGTACTCACACCTGACACACACATGTACTCATACCTGACACGCACAAGTACTCACAACTGACACGAACCTGTGCTCATACCTGACACACACACCTGTACTCACACCTGATACGCACCTTTACTCATACCTGACACACACCTATACTCACACCTGACACACCTGTACACACCTGCTCATTATCCCCCGTCACATCTTCAAGTAGTTTTCGACAATATACAACAATTCTTTTTAACAAGGCGTCGTAATAATAGATGTTCGTGCCAGTGTAGTAATTGTCCCACTGTACACCGCCCTGTTGTCTTCCAATGGTGCCTAATGGTGCTGCTAGGTTAATGGTGACAGTTAATGGTGGTAGTAGTGGACATGGTTTGTGGTGGTGGTTGATGATGGTGGCCGTGGTGGTTAATGATGGTGGTGGTGGCGGCGGCGGCGGCGGTGATGATTAATGGTGGTGGTGATGGTAGTGGACATGGTTAATAGTAGTAGTGGTGGTGGTAGTGATGGTAGCAATGGTGGTAGTGGTGGTAGTGGTGATCAACACTATACCCGCAACACATGGTCAGTTTACGAGGTCATAAACTAATATGAGAGAAAACAATTTAGTATCATATAACCTGAACCACAAAATATTACCTTACCCTGCCTTACCCTACCTTACCCTGCCTTACCCTACCTTACCCTACCTTATCCTGCCTTGCCCTGCCTTACCCTGCCTTATCCTGCCTTACCCTACCTTACCCTACCTTACCCTGCCTTACCCTGCCTTACCCTGCCTTACCCTGCCTTACCCTACCTTACCCTGCCTTACCCTACCTTACCCTACCTTATCCTGCCTTGCCCTGCCTTACCCTACCTTACCCTGCCTTACCCTACCTTACCCTACCTTACCCTACCTTAGCCTACCTTACCCTGCTACTACCACTTACTCTGCCTTACTCTGCTTTTACTGTTTCTATTTCACCTCAATTCATCTTTTTTACTATTAGAAACATTTTTTACTATTAGGAACTATTTTTTACTATTAGGAACTATTTTTTACTATTAGGAACTATTTTTTACTCTTAGGAACTATTTTCTACTATTAGGAACTATTTTTTACTATTAGGAACTATTTTCTACTATTAGGAACTATTTTTTTACTATTATGAACTAGTTTGTTTCATTTGCCTTCCATAAAACGAAAAACACTGTCATTTTCCTTCATTCTAGGAATAAAAACACTGTAATTTCCTGAGATTTTTACCGTTTTTTTACTAACGTGTGTGTGTGTGTGTGTGTGTGTGTGTGTGTGCTCAGAGTTTTAACACACACACACACATAATGCCACAGTGAACTTTTACCATTATTAATATTTCATAAAACATTCGGTCACAGTTTTATTTCCATCTGTATTTATTAATTTATTTGTAATCTTGTTGTTGTTGTTGTTGTTGTTGTTGTTGTTGTTGGTGGTGGTGGTGTTGTTGCTTTTCTCTTGCTCCTCCTTCTCCTCTTACCTCCTCTTACCTCCTCCTCCTCCTCCTCCTCTTACCTCCTCACACCTCCTCCTCCTCCTCCTCCTCCTCCTCCTCTTACCTCCTCCTCCCCCTCCTCCTCAGCTTAGTGTAGAGACTTAGACCTCTAACCATCAGGAATTATTATGAATCATCTGGCCGAGATCTTAAAAACTTAACCAAACTACGTAATCTAATTGGCTTATTGTCTCCCGCTTGTCTCTTCTGTAATCTCTTAACTGTCTCTCAATGTTGTTCTCTCAGTAATTCTCTATCTCTCTCTCTCTCTCTTCTGTAATCTCTTAACTGTCTCTCTTTGTATTGTTCGTTTAGTAATTTTAGGTTTGTGTCGGTGAAAATTATATACGCACGCACACACACACACACACATACACACACACACACACACACACACACACACAGTATCATAAATTCGGCTACTTTTTTATTATTAAACCCGGGTATCTGAGAAGCTGTTCAAAACCATCCTTGTGTAGTAGCGCCAGCCTGAACGATGCTGTGAAAAATATATAAAGTTTAGAATATATTTTGAAAAGTATAGAAAGTATTAAGTATATTCGAAAAGTTTGGTTGTTATTTAATATAGGAAATCTGGTTAAATATCCATCAGAACGTCTCTTACATATAGACAGACACATACATGCATACATACATACATACACATAGGTAAACTTACTTAACCTGATCACGTAGACACCAGGTATAATCTTAAACGACTAGTAAACAGTGGCAGAAGTCATGTGTGTATGTGTGGTGTGGTCATTGGACAACAACACGACCAGCCATATTGCAAGATTATTCACTCTAATGGCTCACTTTATATAACCCAAATGGTATTAGTTCAGTGTAATAGTGTGGGTAACTATAGTGGTGTATAATGGTGTGGGTAACGTATAATGGCGTGGGTAACTATAGTGTGGGTATAATGGTGTGGGTAACGTATAATGGTGTGGGTAACTATAGTGTGGGTAGCTATAGTAGTATTTAATGGTGTGGCTAACTACAGTGTATAATGGTGTGGGTAATGTGTAATGGTGTGGGTTATCTATTTTGTTTAATGGTGTGGAGGAACCAAGCCAGGGGGAATATTGCTTCGAGTTATCATGTGTGTGTGTGTGTGTGTGTGTGTGTGTGTGTCTTTGGTTGTCTGCCTCTTCCTCTTCTTGTCCGTTGCGTACCTGTCTAACACACACACACACACACACACACACACATATCCATCTACCTGCCGGACCTCTTAATTATCCCGCTAATTGCCCCGTGTTTACCTGAGATTAAGATCAACATTGTGAGCATTTGGGATCCCCTTGTTCCTCTGGCAGGTAATCCAGGTACACTCACTGCAAGACGGAATATTTACAATGATTTACAAGGCTTCATTACCTGTACAGTATATATATATATAACATGGTGTGCTGAAAGTGTGGGTCAGGCTCTGTTAATTGTATATTCTGTATACTAAAAGGTGTGTGTGTGTGTGTGTGTTAGCTACGATTTATTTGTACTGTATATATACCAAGAAACACACACACACACACACACACACACACACACACACACACACACACACACTATCGCCGCGGGGATAAAAATTAACATAGTTAGTCTGTTTAAAAAGTATATATAGCGTAATTTCTTGTTCCTAAATTAGAAAAAAAACACACGATTTTAATATATATATAAAAAAGTTAAATTAAGTTGTGCGAATTTAGTTAAAAAATATGTAAATGTCATTGTGTTTTATTAAAAGTTTTATCATAATTGTTTTTTTGTTTTTTTGTGTGTGTTTTTTATTGAGGGAATTTAATGTTTGTTTTATTATGAAGGTAATTTGGTTCTGACCTGACTTAACTTAACCTAATCTTAGTCAAATTTAACCTAATCTACCCTTAACATTACGTAACTTGACCTAGCTTAACTTAATCTATGTTTACCAATACATAACTTGACCTAACTTAGCTTAATCTATTTTAAAAATTACATAATTAAACCTAACTTAAAGTCCTCCTCTGAACATAATTTAACTTAACCTAAAAACCTAATTTTAACTTCACTTAAGCTCCTCTTAACATAACATAACTTAAACTAAATCGATAATAATGGCAATAAAGAAGAACACATGTTTAGAACAGTACAGATGTGCAGAACAATAACAGATATATAACAGTGAACAGACCGCCCACCCAAACGGCAAATAAATTGATAACTGATGAAAATGATAAATGAAATATGAATAAAAAAATAAATAAAAATACGTTGATTAAGTCAGATACGGAAATGTTGTCAGACATTGTATCAAATGTCTACATAACTATTGTATTAAGTTGGTCAATAATAAACTACACAAACATCAATTTATTTATTCCTTAAACAAACAAGGATTTTAGATGTGTGTTTTTTTTTACTGTGTTTTAATTTTTGTCTTTTACACTGATGTTTGTTTATTGATGTTTTGTATATGTTGTGAGGCCGAGGTAGGTTGGTAATACGTACACTATACACACACACACACACACACACACAGGCTGTTGGTAGTGTTTCGTTCTATTTTATGACACAGTTCAGTAAGATGAGAGAGAGAGAGAGAGAGAGAGAGAGAGAGAGAGAGAGAGAGAGAGAGAGGAGAAATTTGACCCCCAAAAAAGTTACTGGAGGAGAGAAAACAAAGAAAGTGAGAGAGAGAGAAAGAGAAAGAAAATAGACAATGGAGAAAGGAAAACTCTAAAGATAAATCTCTAAATCCCTTCATCTTATTGTATAACTCTCACCAGGTAAGAGAAAGGTCATTAAGAGAGAGTTACCTGGCGGGTGAGGGTGATTTGCATAAGTGTACGACGGGGCGCTGACAAACACTGTGTCAGGCCGTGGGAGAGAGAGAGAGAGAGAGAGAGGGAGGGGTGGTGGGGTGGATACCAAACTAAAATAATTCATGGTAATTGTTTCACGATCCTCTCTCTCCCGTGTTCAATATCACCTACAAATTAGGATGTAAATTATTTCTTGTTGATATTTTAGCCGAGCCAAGTGTTGTTTCGACAAATTCTCTCAAAGTAAATTATACCGAATTATAGAAATCATATAAACATCTTCATCTATATAATCGTATATCACTTGTTATATTATCATACATGATTTGTTATATAAGTACATATAAATTTATAGCTTGTATTTAAAGTAGTTATATGGATTAGATAAATGTATAGTTATGTATATAATTCCGTGTACTGTAATTATATATTGTGGATGGGTACATGACGTTGCAGTTGAGGAAGTTTTAGGCGGTCAAGTACAGTGTTTGTTTGTTCCTCAGGAGTGTTATAATTATATACTTAATTAAGGTGAACAACGCACTGTAGAGAAAATATATTGGGGAAGTTTTAAATACCAGAGAGAGAGAGAGAGAGAGAGAGAGAGAGAGAGAAACACGCTATCTCTAATATATATGTGTGAGATACACACACACACGATGTCTTTAAATTATTTATTTTTATAATGTAAGAGTTTGATCGCGCGCGCGCGCGCGCGTGTGTGTGTGTGTGTGTGTGTGTGTGTGTGTGTGTGTGTGTGTGTGTCATGAAAACTTTTTGGGTCCTGTGTTTTATGTGTGTTTTTGTGTTGACTTTTATATACTATTGTAGCTTCACTATTAACGTGTTAATGCTGGGTTAGGCACACTACTTGTGACACACACACACACACACACACACACACACACACACACACACACACACACACACACTGAAAGACACTTAAACACATGGACACGAGACAGACATGCAGGCAGACAGACAGAACGGACGTAAATACCTCCTCCTCCTCTTGATGCCTCCTGTCTTCTGACGCCGCCCTCCTCCTCCTCCTACTCTTGATGCCTCCTGTCTTCTGACGCCGCCCTCCTCCTCCTCCTCCTCCTCCTCCTCCTCCTATCTGGGTGACATGTGGACAAACTTTACAGATATCATTACAACTCAAGGAAGAAGCACAGTGTGTGTGTGTGTGTGTGTGTGTGTGTGTGTGTGTGTGTGTGTGTGTGTGGCCACCAGGAGCAAGGCAGTCATTAAACCAGGAACCCAAAACAACTCCCTCACACACGTAGTACATATATCACAAAAGTCAGGTGATTCAGGCACTTGATAGATAGATAGATAGATAGATAGATAGATAGATAGATAGATAGATAGATAGACTGGTATACATAGATAGTGTATGTATACAATAACTATATAGTCCAGGTTTACAATATACATAGGTCAGGTGTACAGTATACAGAGGTAATGCATGTAGACAGTCTTTATAATGCAGGTATTCAGTATACATAGAGCAGGCATACAGTATACATAGATAATGCAGGCATACAGTATACATAGATAATGCAGGCATACAGTATACATAGATAATGCAGATATTCAGTATACATAGAGCAGGCATACAGTATACATAGATAATGCAGGCATACAGTATACATAGATAATGCAGGTATTCAGTATACATAGAGCAGGCATACAGTATACATAGATAATGCAGGCATACAGTATACATAGATAATGCAGGTATTCAGTATACATAGAGCAGGCATACAGTATACATAGATAATGCAGGTATTCAGTATACATAGATACAACTAACCAACACCATACTTTATAATGAAAACTCTTATCGGCAAGAAAAGAAAAAGTTTGAACATTTGGTGAGTAAGAATAAGTAAAGGAGCTATTGGTGAGAGATTATTTACCACACAATAAAGGTTACAACACTGACCTTCTCCCCTGATGACTTTATAAGAATGGCCTTAACTTATTTAACCTATGACAAAATAATACCTGGTAATAAACAAACAACTAACTTCCTAATACTTACGTCAAATTATACTGTGATTCTACCTTGATTTGGTTCTTAATTGGAGGTATCTGAGGTATTGTGTAATTTTGGTACTGTTGTTGTGATTCTGGGTGTGTGTGTGTGTGTGTGTGTGTGTGTGTGTGTGTGTGTGGGAAATACCGTATATGAGATAAGAGACAATATGTGTGAGACAGTTAAATCGAGAGATGAAAACAGAGAGAGAGAGAGAGAGAGAGAGAGAGAGAGAGAATATGAATACCACCCATAAAGTTCATTGTCGTAAATCATCGTTCAAGTCGTATTTTTTTTACTATGTTGAAAAACTCGTTAAGTAAAATTATGGGACAAATTGTAACGAGAAAATGGACTGTCGACTTTGTTGTTTATTGTATGTGTGTGTGTGTGTGTGTGTGTGTGCGTGTATATGTGTGTGTGTGGCATCCAAAACTCGTACACAGTAGCCAACACATCCACTGTTCTTTAATATCCACAATCTGATACATACACAAACACACACACACACACATACACACACACAGCTCTCTCTCTCTCTCTCTCTCTCTCTCTCTCTCTCTCTCTCTCTCTCTCTCTCTCTCTCTCTCTCTCTCTCTGTAACTAAGCTGTCCTCTACCGTACTCTCCGGACTATCCTCTTCAAACTCTCCATTTAAGGATTGTGTAAAGTCTATTGATTCTGGTCAAGAGAGGGAGAGAAGTCGCGGGGTCAAAGGTCATCGATCGTTCTTTTTTCTGAATGGCGAAACGGTGGTTTGACCTATATGACGTCATAGGCTAGATCGGTCACCTGAGAGGCACTCGTAGGCGGTGTTAAGTCATGTTTGGTACTGGTTCTGTTATAGGTTGACCTGGTTTGAATCTCATTTGTCCCAAGATTAAATTAACCCAATGTTGAAGTCTAACCTCTAACCTAACCTAACCTAACCAAACCTTATTTAATTTAACCTAAGCTAGTGTAACATAACCTAATCTAACATAACGTAAAGCAACACACACACACACACACACACACACACACACACACACACACACAGATCGCTATATCCCTCTACTAATGAACTTTAACAATAATAAAAAAAAAAATAATAAACATGCACATTATTTAACTCATTAAAGAAAATTATAATGATCAAACAACCTGCTATAATTATCACAACGAATTATACTACAAAATTATATTAAATCGCCTTATGAGTCTTGTAACAGAAAACATTGTTAGTATTAATAATTATGACACTTATCAAACACTTTACTAACATGTTAACACTTATCAAACACTTTACTTACATGTTAACACTTTTCAAACACTTTACTAACATGTTAACACTTATCAAACACTTTACTAACATGTTAACACTTATCAAACACTTTACTTACATGTTAACACTTTTCAAACACTTTACTAACATGTTAACACTTATCAAACACTTTACTTACATGTTATCACTTATCAAACACTTTACTTACATGTTAACACTTATCAAACACTTTACTTACATGTTAACACTTATAAAACACTTTACTTACATGTTAACACTTATCAAACACTTTACTAACATGTTAACACTTATCAAACACTTTACTTACTTGTTAACACTTATCAAACACTTTACTAACATGTTAACACTTATCAAACACTATACTTACATGTTAACACTTATCAAACACTTTACTTACATGTTAACACTTATCAAACACTTTACTTACATGTTAACACTTATCAAACACTTTACTAACATGTTAACACTTATCAAACACTTTACTAACATGTTAACACTTATCAAACACTTTACTAACATGTTAACACTTATCAAACACTTTACTAACATGTTAACACTTATCAAACACTTTACTAACATGTTAACACTTATCAAACACTTTACTTACATGTTAACACTTATCAAACACTTTACTTACATCTTAACACTTATCAAACACTTAACTAACATAATAACACTTACTATACACTTTGCAAACACTTTAACACCTTTGTAAGTTAATAGTCGTCAGTGTCAGTTTTTAATGCTTGGTGTTTATAATGAGGCGAGCTAATCATTCTCACCTGCTGTTTACATCTTGAGAGTGTTTACCTAACTACCTAAATGGGCCTGGTGTTACCTGTATCAATTGTTTATATGATGGCTTAATTTGGCGTGAGTAGATCTGTTTACTTTGATTATAGAGCCATTAGATACGTCATAGTTTATTTGATAGCTAAAATTCACGTTTTTACCTGTATAACGACGTAACCTAACCTAACCTAATGTAACTTAATTTAAATAACAAGATATCTTACGTTAAAGTTAATATTAACATCTATTCACTAATTTAACACGTCCTTTAAATCCATATCATCGTGTAAAATTGCGCAAACAACCTAATTACACCACTAACGAGCCTACCAGGTAAACGTACACGATGGTGGCGGCACTGACCAATCGGGATAAAGAGAGGTTATGGTAGCCAATCAAAATGAAAGAGGGAGGAGCTACGTGGCGGTACTCAGCGGTAGTTCACAATTCAGTTTCGTCTCTCTCTCACGGCATATAAAGTAAATATTTTTTTTTGGTGTTTTACGAGTGTTTATTCATATACAAATTAACTAAATGTATATAATATAAACTATAGAACATTAGTGAGTTTATATGTAAGTATAGTGTACGATAATAACTTACATACGGCAGATAATGACGATGTGAAAATTGATAAACTCTGGGTGAGAAAAATTTATATCAACAGAAAACGGAACCTTGACACCTACAGTTTACCTGGACGCGCGTCATTACCAAGGTGAGTTAATGACCTTATTTTGCCTATGGGAATATTGACGCTACACCTGTTATTATTATTTTATTTATGGTGTTTAGTGATGAATGTAGTCGTAAAACTTTGTAAACTTTCGTGAATTGTATTTTGATATTGATTATTTTTTTTTTAACGTTGAAAATGTTTTAATATCTGGTAACACTGTGACTTAACTAGACGTAAAGAAAACGGGCGATGATTATTGTAGTGGTGGTAGTGTTAGTTATAATAGTGGTAGTAATGGACGAGGTATTTCCCGATTAACGAAAATAAAAGAGAATGCTTTTGTGTAGTAATGATCACAACAAAACAGCTGATCATCTCTCTCTCTCTCTCTCTCTCTCTCTCTCTCTCTCTACTCGGAGACAACAACACATCCAGCTTACTCATAAGATATTTACCTGTGTGGTGGAGCAGGTGGCGCATCGTACCTGTGTCACTAATTAACCACCTGTGCCATTATTCCCTGCACCATTATTCCCTTAGGGTGCGTCTACATGTTGATCTGCGACATAAGATGCGTTCTATAATCCGTGTCATAACGCCATAATGTGTCCGAATTCGCACCATAATATGTTGTAATTAATGCCATAATGTGTCATAATTTACGCCATAGTGTGTTATAATTCGCTCCAATCTGTTTCTTAAACCATTATGTTTGGGGGTGGTAAGGTTAGGTAGGTTAGGTTAGGTTAGGTTAGGGTGGGTTATGCTAGGGTAGGTTAACTTAGGGTAGGGTTAGGTTTTGTCAGGTCAGGTCAGGGTCACCTCAGGTAATAAGCAGTACAAATAAAGCACATCTAGATCAGGTCAAGTGAGCTCAGGGCGGGTCAGGTCAGCTCAGGATCACCTCAGGTAATAAACAGGATCATCAAGCACACCTGAGTGGGGGGGGGGGGGGTGGTGTAAATGGAACACCTAAGACCAGGTCACCTGAGGCCAGCTAGTTCTAATAAGCTGCCAGGTGGTGTTCTCTCGGCATCAAATCCACCAGCTGACTCACCAACCATCGCCTGGCAGAGGTTCGCCAAGCGTAGTTAAGACGCTCTCTGATTATTAATTTTGAAGTCAACGATTGCATCACATTTTTTTTTATCATCAGGGTACGCCAGTCATTGGGGTCTATTAGGACTGGGGCCTGTTAGGACTGGGGCCTGTTAGGACTAGGATCTACTAGCACTGGGGCCTATTGTCATCCTCTAGGTCCCTTAAATGTTCTAATGACTTGGAATAATTGTGTTTTTTTTCAACCTTAATTACTCGCTATGTTTAATTTTTCTGTGGTAATTGTTGTTATGAGTCAGTGTGAGTCAATGTGGGGTAAGTGTGAGTCAATGTTGGGTAAGTTTGAGTCAATGTGGGGAAAGAGTGAATCAACTGTGAGTCAATGTGGGGTAAGTGTGAGTCATTTGGGGGTGTGTCAGAACGGGAAAGTGTCGGGAGGTGAGGTGAGGTGAGGTGAGGGGAGGGGGGAGGGGGTGAGGGGAGGGGAGGGGGAGGGGGGGAGGGGGGAGAGGGGAGGGACACTTGCATTCTTTTTATCAATTATTTCAACCAACAAGTGGCGGCCACTTGTTGGCTTATCAAGAGCATTAGTTCAGAGTGCCATTATAGGATTATCCCCCTGAGTACAGTGCCAATCACCTGAGTACAGTGCCAATCACCTGAGTACAGTGCCAGCTGCCCTGAGTACAGTACTAGCACCCTGAGTACGGTAACAATCCCCTGGGTACAGTGTCAACACCCCGAGTATAATCAGTCAGTCAAGTCATTCAATTAGTCATTCAGTCATTCATTCAGTTAATCAGTCAGTGAAGTCAATCAGTCAGTCAATCAATCAATCAGTCAGTCAGTCAATTAATCAGCGAATCAGTCAATCAATCAATCAATCAATCAATCAATCAGTCAGTTTGTCAGTCAGTCAGTCAGTTAGTCAGTCAGTCAGTCAGATATATACGATGCCATTTAGACAGCTTATAGTTGTTTGTTACTGAAATATAAAAAAATGCTGATTAAAAAAAAAAGAAATTCTTTTTTTTTTTTAGTAATTTTAAAAGTTGAGTCAAATCCTCAACATGTTTAAAAAAATGGTTCGTGTAGTTGATTGTTTGGGTGAAAAATCTGTTTCTTTTATGTGTATTTAGTGTCGAGGGGGGAGGGAGGGGAGGGGTGAGTGTGTATTTTGAGTTAGCAGTGAAAATAATGCTATACTCTCTCTCTCTCTCTCTCTCTCTCTCTCTCTCTCTCTCTCTCTCTCTCTCTCTCTCTCTCTCTCTTCCCTAGTTCTTCCTTTGCTGTCCCCTTCTGCACTCACTCACTCACTCACTCACTTTTGCCCATGACTGTACCAACAATATTAACAGTACCCCTAGTGCCAACAGTGCCACTAGTTCCAACAGTGCCACTGGCCTCCCAGGGCACGAGGCAGAACCTGTGAAGTAATCGACGCATTTCTCCAGACTAAATTGAATACATATATTCTCTGGGTGGGAGGTAGAGGCCAGGGTGGGAGGTTGAGGCCAGGGTGGGAGGTTGAGGCCAGGGTGGGAGGTCGAGGCCAGGGTGGGAGGTAGAGGCCAGGGTGGGAGGTTGAGGCCAGGGTGGTAGGTTGAGGCCAGGGTGGGAGATAGAGGCCAGGGTGGGAGGTTGAGGCCAGGGTGGGAGATAGAGGCCAGGGTGGGAGGTTGAGGCCAGGGTGGGAGGTTGAGGCCAGGGTGGGAGGTATAGGTCAGGTCAGCCTCATCTGCTACCGGCTGAATACTTTACTTGGATTACTGATGAGGGTGGAAGGCATTTTCTACCGTATTATTATTATTATTGTTGTTGTTGTCGTATTTGTTGTTGTTGTGTTTGTAGTTGTTGTTATTGTTGTTGTTGTTGTTGTGTATCATGATAAATGAGGTCGAAATATAGTTTTATCTTTTGGATAAATTAATTTCACGAGTGTCCGTCGGTTTTCATTTATTCCCGTGTTCTCATTTATATGTTAATGGCGTCTTGTGTGTTGACGTTAATGAAGGTGATGGTGGCAGGTAACAGAGCCTTGAAATATACAATAAAATAGAGATGATAAGACTTAAGAGTGATAAATACAAGTGTGTTTTGTGTTCTCTCTCTCTCTCTCTCTCTCTCTCTCTCTCTCTCTCTCTCTCTCTCTCTCTCTCTCTCTCTCTCTCATTATTACCTCTCGTGACACCAGACTAACGTGAAGGACAGACTTAAAATCACAGTCGTAATTGGATTTGCATTGTGGCTGTCACGTCCTGTTCACCGCTAATGCAGAGAAGTACAATTAGTGTAAAGTGCTGATGACCTTACTTAATTATCTAATGCATTTACCTGTGTCTATTTTTCTACTAGGTGAGTATGTGTGTGTGTGCTCTCTCTCTCTCTCTCTCTCTCTCTCTCTCTCTCTCTCTCTCTCTCTCTCTCTCTCTCAAATTACGCCATTAAGTCTTCCATAATTAATCGTCGACAGTTCCCGGAAGTTGCTTGTTAATTTCTTTCTTTACTTAACAACATTAAACATGATTAAGTTATCATTACGTTGGTTTTGGTTAGGTTAGGTTATGTTACGATAGATTAGGTTAGGTTATGTTACGATAGATTAGGTTAGGTTATGTTATGGTGTGTTACGTTTGGTTACGTTTGGTTAGGTTAGTTTAGGTTAGGTTAGGTTAGGTTAGGTTTAGTTAGTTTAGGTTAGGTTAGGTTAGGTTAGGTTAGGTTTAGTTAGGTCATGTGAGCATTGGATCATTACTTCCGGAGCATATTTAAATGTTCAGGTAAATGTCTTTTGTGTTTTAAGGTGATTTGCCTTTTCAGTGTCGGCGGTTGGCATTTTCTTGATGATTAAACATACATCAATAGAGAGAGAGAGAGAGAGAGAAAGAGAGAGAGAGAGAGAGAGAGAGAGAGAGAGAGAGAGAGAGAATAGTTTTAATGGCCCCCCAAAATTCTCTCAACAAATAATTTAACCTGTTCTCTTGTTTCTCTACGGTGTGTGTCTCTCCTTTCTTTCACCTGTTTCTTACCTGTCTCTCCCTTGTCTCTCACCCCCGTCTCACAGTCTCTTACTAAAGTGAACCTTACCTCAGCAGCTTCATACCTTGCAAGTTTGCCACACTAATTATTCATCTTACCTTGACATACAAAAACTCTCTCGACATATTTATTTAATTATGTCAATGATGGATTTCCAGATTTTCCGACAATCAGAGTGGATTTAACTGATTAATCTGAGGCATAGAGATATGTGTCTTTAAAGGCTCCTACGTTAATCTATCAGAATACAACTAATTTAACTTAGAAGCAATGATAGATTCTCAAAGGATTCCTAAGTGGATTATCGTAATTAGCGTATTTGATTTAACTGCATTATTACGATAGATTCTCAAAGATTCTTAAGATTATTTTTTTATTTTAATTTCTACCTTAACTTGGTCTATGTATTTAACTGTGGCATAAGGATAAAATCTCAAAGGTTCCTACGTTTATTTATTTTTTCCTACCCAGACGCACAACAGTGAGAAAACACCTGGCTCGTGTGTATAAAGTCAGGTGTGGTCAGTTAATGGACAGGTGAAGGGAGTTGTTTACCTGAGGCCACAATTACCTACGTTAGTGTCTCAAAAAAAAAAACACACAGACACACTTTAAAACACCGTAGACACACACACACACACACACACACACACACACACCTAAAACTAAGACCTGGTAAACGGCACCCAATAACACCTGGTATAGTTGAAGCACTTAAAACATAAACAACAATTAGACTCAAACAATCAGCTCATTCACAATAAAAAGATCACATTTTAATTCGCTTTACAACTCAGTCCTGTTGCTCAAAGATTTCATTTAATTAATTAGTTAAAGATGACATTCTCGCTAGATACTGTGGGACGGTGCTTCAGTGTTCGTTCATTTGTCAGTTTCTTCAGTGTTCGTTCATTTGTCAGTTTCTTCAGTGTTCGTTCACTTGTCAGTTTCTTCAGTGTTTGTTAGATGAGTATGAGCCAGCTTGGTCGGCACTGCACTGGATTACCTTCATTTCCTCAGCTGTAATGTAGGTTTCCTGGGGATGCGAACCAACGATCATTAGGACCTGAGATGCTCTATCCACTCAGCCACTACAACCTTTAATTCAATTTGTGACTTATCTTAACTTTATGTTCACTTTACGTCATTCAGCTGAAAATTTGAAAGAAAATGGACAAATATGATGGTCTACTTCGCTGCCTTCTTGCATCTGGTTTTCATATATTTCATAAAATTTAAGATTCTGAGAAAACATCTTTTTGAGGCGTTTGAGAAAGTAGTTTGGTTTGTAAGTCAAGTCATTTTACTGGAGATGATAGAATGTTTATCAGTCATTCTCCTTGTATACAGAGTGTTAACCTATCATTCTTCTGTTTAATGTGGGATTTTTATTCAGAGTTTCACAGAACGATGACTCCCGCTACGGCCACTTGCCACCTCGAGGGTTAGGTACGCTCATTCAGGTAGTGATTTCGAGTGATACTTCAATTTAACTACATCAAGTGATACTCCATTGGTGAGCTGCTGTGGTGGTGGTGTGGTAGTACTGTGGTGGTACTGTGGTGGTGTGGTGGTACTGTGGTGGTGTGGTGTGGTGATGTGGTAGTAGTGTGGTGGTGTGGTGGTACTGTGGTGGTGTGGTGTGGTGATGTGGTAGTACTGTGGTGGTGTGGTACTGTGGTGGTGTGGTGCTGTGGTGGTGTGGTAATGTGGTGGTGGTAATGTGGTTGTGCTGTGGTGTTGTGTTAGGAATGACTTATTTATTTATTTATTTTGGTTATTTAATTTGTATGTTTTTGTTACTTTATTATTATTATTATTATTATTATTATTATTACCACCACCACCACCACCATCATCATCATCATCATCACCATCATCATAAATTAATATCCTAACACATATAATCACAAGTTATGATTGCATGAATATATAAATAAATTGCAGAATGCTTTTACATGAATTGCAATATGTGACTTTTTGTAGCAACTTTTGTAGCAGCAATAAGTTTACCCGTCGGGATAATTAATCTAATCAGTGGGTGTTTGTCTGATTAGGACGCGAATATGAATTACATGAGATATATTTTAACAGTTGTAATATTATTCATGACGGGAGGTTTCAGTGTGTTTTTTGTGGTGTTTCGGTGTTTTTGTGGTGTTTCAATGATTTTTTTTGTGGTGTTTCAGTGTTTTTTGTGGTGTTTCAGTGTTTTTGTGGTGTTGCAGTGTTTTTTGTGGTGTTGCAATGCTTTTCATAACGTTTCAGATTTTTCATGAATAATTGTTTTTGATGATGATTTGTTATTAATATTTGATCTATTTTGCTCATGATAAATATTAAAGTTTAAGAGGTTTAAATTTTTTAATTAAACTTAAGTTGAGGAATAGGGAAAATTAAGTGAAGGTTTAAGTGAGTTAAGGGAAGGTTTAAATAAAAGTATAATTATCTAAGTGAAGGTTTAAGTGAGTTAAGGGAAGGTTTAAATGAGTGTTTTTAAGTCGGTTTTAACTCCGGTAACACAATTAATGGTTGTTTTCTCTCTCTCTCTTCAGGTAAGTGCAGGTAACAAGTTCTCGAGGGACACACGCCCCTTCTTACCTCTGGTACGTCTTGTTTACGTTTGAGTTAAGGTTGAGTACACGGGCGCCACTGTGTGTAATAATAATAATAATAATAATTAACGGTTTATTGAAAGAGCTTGGCAGCCAGAAGGCTGAAAATATACAGTTACATATTTGGGGAATGGGTTACGAATTACAAATAATATACAAGTAACATAAGTGACACAAATAAGACATATAATAACTTAGATGGGGAAAAGCTCAAACTACAGTTCATTTCAACATAGTGACAGTGTTACAGTATTACAAGTTATTGATAATTTTTACAATGGTTGGGACTGGGCTGTTTTTATAGCGATCAGTTCGTGCACGTATGGGCTGGATGCGGTTGTGGTGTCGAACAGCAATTCTCGGACAAGGGATCTCAGGTGGTAGTAGGAGCCGGTGTCGGGGATGGTGTAGAAGCTTCTTACCAAATTTGCAGATGAGGTCGTGGTGATGGTCAGTGAGAGTCGAAAGGGTCAGTGTGTTGAGCGCTTCTTGATATGTGGAGTAGGAAGGGGAGAGAATAATCTTGCATGCCCTCTTTTGCACTTTTTCTAGGTGTTTACGTTGTGTGGCATTTAGGGAGGAAGACCAGGTGGGGGAGGCATAGGTGAGCTTGGGAAGTATGAATGTTGTGTAAACACTGAGGAGCTCGTGTGCAGGAACTCCGAGGGACTTGAGTCGGCGGAGGAGGTGGAGACGGAAACTGGAGGATTTGACAACTTCATTGACGTGTGGTTTCCAATTTAGTTTGTTGCCTATGGTGACGCCGAGGAGCTTCGTGGAATCTACAACCTGGAGTGTGTTCGGACCTAGAGTAATGGAAGGAGGTGTGTGTGTGTGTGTGTGTGTGTGTGTGTGTGATTCCTGAAATTAGCGAGTGGGCGCGAGTGATGGTGTAAGTGTGTGTGTGTGTGTGTGTGTGTACGGTCGGTGCCTTTGTACAGGTGTTTGCATGCTAATGACGCTCATTAAGCCCGACCGTCGCACCTGTTGACAGATGATCACACAAACACTAATCAATAAAACACAAATGACTGAAGCACCCGAGGCAAAGGTGTGGCGTGGGTTAATAAACTTCCTTTGATCTATTGACTGCATTTGGGGGGGGGGGGGAGGAGGAGGGGGTCTGTTTGTTTGTCTCTCTGCTTTCCATGTACTCTGCCGCCAGTTAAGTTATTCATAGAGATATAGCCAAACCTGACACGCCTTCTGATTTCGACTGTCAGATCTTTATGGTAAGCTGATAGCACTTATATTGACCATTAATGACGAGTGTATGTATGTACTGATCTAGCTTGCTTGATTACACACACACACACACACACACACACACACACACACACACACACACACACACCAAGAAAACATAGAGTTGCATTATAGTGTTTGTTTTTATACGATACTCACATTTACATACAGAGTGAGTGGGCAGCGTTTTATTTTTTTTTTTTTTGTGATGTTTATTTTCACGAATAACCTTTTAGGCTCCCGAGTTCATTGTATCAGAAATTAGCGTCATGGTATAGGTGTGTGTGTGTGTGTGTGTGTGTGAGAGAGAGAGAGAGAGAGAGTGTGTGTGTGTGTGTGTGTGTGTGTGTGTCATTATGGCTACAATATTTGTTTTTGAGTGAGATTCTGTTGAGTGTTGTTGATGGTGTGATTGTGGTGGTGGTGTGGTAGTGTGTTGGTGGTGTGGTAGTGATGTGGTGTGGTGTAGTGGTGGTGTGGTGTCTGGTGTTGGCGATCTTGGGTTCATTTCAGCCAGAGTCTTCATCTACATGTTATTGCCTCACTCGGATAAAATTACTACTGAAAGATCAATTTCATTTTGGAGGCTGGATGGGGGGGGTAGAGGGAGAAGGGGAGGGGGGAGGGGGGGTGTATGGGAGGGGGTTGGGAGGATGAGTTAGGAGGCGAAGGAAAAAAATAAAACGAAGACAAATAATCCGTAAAATAAAATAATAAAAATCACCAAGAAAATGAAGAAAATTATCAAAACAACGAAGTAAAAATAAACCCCAATGCTTTTCTCAGTTCAAGCGGCCTAGAAGACGGTGTTGTCACTTAAGAATAAAGTAAAAGCCTCACTTATCTAGTATAATGGGGGGTAGATTATCATACTCACTTAAGTATGCTATAAAGAGGTATTATATATTCACTCTCAGCTATAAAGGAAGTCTTATATATTTGCCTCAAGTATTATAGTCTATTACCCCAGCTTTCCTCAGTCCATCGGGATTTTTTTTTTCTTACAGGATGAACTAAGGTTTTTAACTCCATGTATATTAAGCAGTTGTGAGGGATTCTTCTTACAGGATGAACTAAAGACTTTAATTTATTGTTGTTGTTGATTTGATTATTATTATTATTGTTGTAAATTTATCTTTGTTTTTCATTTGATTATTTTCGTTCTTTTTTTTTTCTAAATATTTCTCTTTTATTTCAGTCTCTCTTTATCTCTCCATTTGGTTACTCTTTTCTCACTATTTTCTCTCATTTTCTCTCTTTCTCCATGTAGTGTCGATCGTTGTCAATTAAACTCTATTTAATTTTCTTTAATATTTTCTCTCTTTCTCCCTATTATCTCTCATCATTTCTCTATCTCCATTAATTATGATCTCAATTTTTCTCTCTATATCATTTTCTTTATTTTCTCTGTCATCTCTCACTATCTCTCTATCTCTCAAGGAAAATAAACACGAAGAAATATATCTCATGTAATTTATTTTATCAGGAGTAGTATAAAATTTGTACATTTAAAATAAGCTTTAAAATAACCTATACACACATACTTTATGTACAGAATAAACTTAAAAAATACGTGACACAGAGAATAAATTTTTCACCCAGTAAATTTTAGTCCAGAATAAGAATAAATATTTGTCCAGAATGGGAATAAATTTTAGTCCAGATTGGGAATAAATTTTTAGTCCAGAAAGGGAATAAATTTTATTCCAGATTGGGAATAAATTTTAGTCCAGATTGGGAATACATTTTAGTCCAGATTGGGAATAAATTTTAGTCCAAATTGTAAATAAATTTTAGTCCAGAATACGAATATTTTTTTTTGTCCAGAATTAATTACAATTTTTACACCAAGATTGGGAATAAATTTTCACCCAGAATGAGATTAAGTTTATTTTTTTATAGAATAAATTTTCACCCAGAACTTTTGCTCTAGAAATACATTAGAGATTATTAATGATCACTTTATTCACTGGGTAAATGTTGTCGGGTATGGATAAAGTGTTGTCCGAACAGAAATTTCCATCCGAACACTCCCGAACACACCCGAACAGGAAGTCAGTCACTGGAGGGGGAGTAATGATTGTTATTGTTGGGTTAAGATCAAGCATATTCGAACACAAATTGCTATCCGAACACACCCGAACACCCCCGAACACCCCGAACATGAGTAGATCTGTTTCTTCACATTTAAGATTGTATCATACTGTATATGTATATATAATTGTATTCATATATTTATAAAAAGAAAAACAGGTGAATTGACTAGCACAACAAATATATTAATTAAACTGCAGGGTTATTATTTCTTCACGATATATTTCAGGCTCTATAATTTTCTTCACGATATACTTCAGGCTCTATGATTTTTCTTCACAATATACTTCAGGCTCTATTATTTTCCTCACGATATACTTCAGGCTCTATAATTTTCTCACGATATACTTCAGGTTCTATAATTTTTCTTCACAATATACTTCAGGCTCTATTATTTTCCTCACGATATACTTCAGGCTCTATAATTTTCTTCACGATATTCTTCGGGCTCTGTTATTTTCCTCACGATATACTTCAGGCTCTATAATTTCCTCACGATATACTTCAGGCTCTATAATTTCCTCACGATATACTTCAGGCTCTGTTATTTTCCTCACGATATTCTTCAGGCTCTATAATTTCCTCACGATATTCTTCAGGCTCTATAATTTTCTTCACGATATACTTCAGGTTATATAATTTCCTCCATGATATACTGAAGAATATATCACTATCTTCATAACATACTTCAGGGTAATATTATCTTCAGTATATATATTCCTGTCAGCTGCTGGTAAGACTAACATAAAACACGATATTACCCACACAGTGTTTGCTTCAATTGTCTCGCTGGTTCACTGTTTCGGACAAAAAGGTTCACAGTTCACCAAGATGAAACTAAACGTGTTATTTTTTTTTCTTTCTTTCGCCATAAAGGTCTGGTAAATTTAACAGCAGTTCAGCTAAATTCTAAGATAATGTGAAAAAATATGAAACGATATCTGCTGCAAGTTACAAAACCCTATTTTTTTTTATGCACGATGAATATTACAGTTAGGAACGGCACAAAACTTACACATGTGAAAGGCATTATATTTTTTTCGTATTTTTCATTTTCTTGTCTTTTATTTTCATATTTTTTTCATTATTAAGGAACTAAAAACTGATATTTCAGGTCACTTACAAAATGTTTTAAGATAAAAGTTTTCAGTCAAGTTTTGTGTTCTGGAAGACATCACGGGTCTAGGATCTGGATGAGTGGTGGCTGGCGGTATCTACCATAACACCAGCACCAGTATAGTGCAAGCGATCAGCAGTGCCTGGCGTACAATAGCCACTGTTACTGTCCATGATACGCCAGACGCACTTTCGCCTCTGCCGTCTTGTCAATAACGGTCATCACAAATATAAGGAAAGAGGTATATACCGGATATATAATATATATGTATGTATTTATATATTTATATGTTAATTCATCTTTGTTTCATTTTACATTTTCTTCACAATATTGATTTAATAAAACTTTTTAAGCCGGATAGTCTAAGGAGATCAGTTTTATCGTAGACACACACACACACACACACACACACACACACACACACACACACAAGAACACTGACAAAAATTTCAAAAACATTGAAAATTGGCGACACTGATACCACAACAGCACAAATTCCAACTGCTGTCCCCACCTCACCTCACCACGCAAGTCCCTCACCTCACCACACAAGTCCCTCACCTCACCACACAGCACAAGTCCTTCACCTCACCACACAGCACAAGTCCCTCACCTCACCACACAGCACAAGTCCCTCACCTCACCACACAGCACAAGTCCCTCACCTCACCACACAGCACAAGCCCCTCACCTCACCACACAGCACAAGTCCCTCACCTCACCACACAGCACAAGTCCCTCACCTCACAGTACAGTACAGGTGTCCTCACAGTCTTCACAGCCCGTTCAGTTTAGGAAGAATTTGAGAGTATTAAAGCGTCTGCCTTTAGTTTCCTTCACGAGGCTTACGTCCTTAGTTAGTTGTTACACACACACACACACACACACACACACACACTACTTTAGAGAGCTGGACTATTGGGTCGGTTCTCTGCCGGGTTTCCCTCTTGAGGTGGAACGTGGTTGAGTGTGTGGTTTAACTCGTGAGTATGGTTTTGGATAGGAGCTGCGTTATGGTTGTTGGTGGGGGCGTGGTTTTGGTCGGGGGCGTGGTTTTGGTCGGGGGCGTGGTTATGGTCGGGGGCGTGGTTTTGGTCGGGGGCGTGGTTATGGTCGAGTTGGTCCTCCTCCAAGACTTCCTGTGACCCGGCAATATCCGTCATTTCGTCTATGGTGGCGATGGTGGCGTCGAGCTGGGTGTTGGCGGCCTTCTTCACTCCTGGACTGTTGTTGTTTTTACTGTCCCTAAACCTCATGAGTTTCTGCTTCTTCTCGGGGTCCTCCTCGTAGGTGTAGTAGAAGGCCGAGTGTCTGTTGTAGAGGACGATCCCGACGATGATGAGGGCCAGGAGGAGGAGGACGAGGACACAACCCGCCACTATCACCAGGTACATCTCCTCCCTCATCATCTTCTTCACTGACCACCCCACGTCCACGTCCTCCTGCCTCGTCAGTTGGCCTCGAGGTAGTTCAGGTTCATTAGTCATCACGTCGAGGGAAGGTTCTATCCAGGTGGGCCAGACGACGACAGCTGCCGGGGTGGTGAAGGGGCAGGCTGGCAGGTCACCAGGAGGCAGGAGAGACAGCACCAGCCCTTCCACGCCCCGAGGACCTGAACACTTGATACACGTCCACACCCGCGGCTCGTTACACCCAGACTCTTGGTCGGGTGCGTCTTGTAGCCACCGCTGTAGTGGCCCTGCGTGGCACTGGTCACAATGCCAAGGGTTGCCCTCCAGGCGTAGTGTACGTAGTTCACTAGCAGAGGTTACCGTCTCAAAGAAGGCGTTATCCAGGCCACGGAAGCTGTTAAGGGAGAGATCCAGTGAATGTAGATGAGGTGCGTTGTGGAGGATCTCTGTAGAGAATGACGTCAGGTAGTTGGCCGACATGTTGAGGTGGTGGAGGTGTCGTGAGTGTCGCAGGAGGTCAGGAGGTACTCTGGTCAGGCCCATGTCACCAAGACCTAACCGACGGAGCTGACGAGCCTTGGGTAGTACGTTGAGGAGTTGGTCTACGTGGAGTGAATTACCTGACAGCTGGATGTCGTGCAGCTGGTGGAGTGTGTCCTGCAGAGCGCTGGCCTCCAGATGTGCCATGCGGTTGTATGACAGATCCAGATGCTTAACGGAATTGTTGGCAAAGGCGCCGGTCTCCAGCCGGCTGATGCGGTTGTGAGATAGATGAAGAGAGTTGAGAGGCGAGCCGGATACGGCGCCTCGCTCTACGAAGGATATATGGTTGCCGTCAAGTCTTAACGTGACCAGGTGAGGTAAAGCATTGGAGGCTATACCAAGAGGCACTTGTGTCAGGCGGTTATTACGGAGGTCAAGATCACGTAGTTGTGACAACGTGTGGAGGAGAGTGTTGCTGATGGAGCTCAGATGACACCCAGCACACGACAGGTGCCTCAGCTCGGGCACATCAGTGAACCTCTCGGGCTGTAGGTCCCCGAGGGGGTTGTGACTGAGGTCTAGCCGCTCCAGCCTTGCCAGCCCGAAGAAGATCCGCGGCACCAACTCCGGCACCACGTTGTTAGCTATGGTGAGGCTCCGTAGGTGACGCACGTGACGGAACACTGCTGAGGGTACGGACTGGATGCGGTTGTGACTCAGATCTAAGTGACGTAACACCTCGGCCCCGCGGAAGTTGGTCTCCATGAGGGCCGAGATGTGGTTGTTAGTGAGGTTGAGGACGTGGAGGCGCTGGAGGCCCCAGAAGGAGTGAGCACCCAGGGCGGGGATCCCTGAGTGTGTGATGTGCATCTCCTCCAGGAGTTTCAGGCCCTTGAAGATGGGGCCCAGCGTGAAGGAGTTTGGGTTGTTGGGTGGCGCCGAGATCACTAAAAGTTCTGTGTCGGCGCCCATGTCCGTGACGGGCAGCGGGTCTCTCATGCCCCCAGACTCACATCGGATACCCCGCCGCCCACGCTCGTCCAGGGAACACCGACATTCCCGAGGACACGCCCACGAGGCGCCCACACACGCCCACAGCAGCAGCAGCAGCACACGAGCCATCTGTAAGAGAAACATATATTTAATACCACTTATGATTTATTCAGTAAACACACTGCAGCTCCAGGTCGGGATTCTTATTAATTCTCTAAGATAATCTTCTCTCCCAAATGATGCTAAATAAACGTATCAGATCAACAATAATAATAAAACAAAAATAAACAAACCCTGCCCCTAAACCGTTGCCATTGCACGGTAAATATCAAACACTTGGCAACTTAACCGTAGATTAATGTAGTCACCGCTGGAGATTGTCTCATGTCATCGTTTTCTATAACCTCCCCAAATTCTATGTATTACCATTGCAAAAACGGTTACCATGGCAATACTTGGTCATTCACAACGCCATCTGTACCAAATGGTTACTCTTGTGGATGTTGTAACCTGTTGGTCAAACTGGGCCAGCAAATCTACTAACCCGTTCTGGAGTTATTTTGGGCAGACATCTACATTATGTTACTGACAAAATTATACACATATGAGCGACTGTATAAATATCATCCGCCACTCTCCCTCGCCACCACAACACATTGCTCGCCAACATCACTCTCCCTCACCAACACAACACACCATTCGCTACCTTTCCTCGCCAATTTTTCGCCAACCATCGCTGAAAATCATCACCAGTTAGGCGTAAAATAATAATAAAAAAAAACGCTATTAAAATTAATTGCATCGTTACACCGTCATATCTATTTCAGCCATAATGAAACGCTATACGTGGCGAGGGTGATTGAATGAATACAAATTACAGGAATGAAATACAGGCGAAGTGATGTGTTTGTTGTGAGTTATTCGCCCTGTTTGTGTGGCTTAAGACACACACACACACACACACACACACACACACACGTACACACACACACACGTACGAACACACGCACACGCACACACATACACACATACGTACGTACACACACATACACACACATAATTGGTGTTGACGGTGTTAGTTGTGTGAGGCGGAAAATGATCATTTACATAATAGTCTTTTGTGTACAGTGTTGACCATTAGTTAATGTGTGTGTGTGTGTGTGTGTGTGTGTGTGTGTGTGTGTGTGTGTGTGTGTGGCGACCTACATGTTCACCAAGTAGAACACTAGGGTGAGAGGGAGAAAAGAAGGGAGGGATGGAGGGAGTGAGAGATGGAAAGCTGTAACTAGAGGGAAGGAGCGATGGAACGGGGTAGGGCAGTGATTAGAGAGAGGGAGAGCAGTGATTGGAAAAGAGGGAGTGAGGGAGGGGGAGCAGTGATTAGAGAGTGGGAGAGCAGTGATTGGAGGAAGGTAGGGAGGGAGGGAGGGAGGGATGAAGGGCAGTGACTAGAGAGAGTGAAGAGGGAGGGAGGAAGGAGGGGAGAGCAGTGACTAAAGGGAGGGAGGGCAGTGACTAAAGGAAAGGAGGGCAGTGACTAAAGGGAGGGAGGGCAGTGACTAAAGGGAGGGAGGGAGGGCAGTGATTGGACAAAGGGAGGGAGGGAGGGCAGTGGAGGGACATTACCGTCACAATACACACGAGAGTTATGTTATATCGGAATCCTATACCAGATCTGCACTACGCTTTGTGGCCTTCTGTGTTGACCTTGTTTATGTGACCCTCCTCTTCCTGTCGCCCCTCCTCCTCTTCCTCCTGTTCCTCTTGCTCCTCTTCCTGTCGCCCCTCCTCCTCTTCCTCTTGCTCCTCTTCCTGTCGCCCCTCCTCCTCTTCCTCCTCTTCCTCTTGCTCCTCTTCCTGTCGCCCCTCCTCCTCTTCCTCCTGTTCCTCTTGCTCCTATTCCTGTCGCCCCTCCTCCTCTTACTCCTGTTCCTCTTGCTCCTATTCCTGTCGCCCCTCCTCCTCTTCCTCCTGTTCCTCTTCCTCCTCCTGCTCCTCCGCTTCCTCCTCCTCCTCCTCTTGTTCCCCCTTCTCCTTCTCCTCCTGTTCCCCCTTCTCTTCCTCCTGTTCCTCCTCCTCCTCCTTGTACCCTTCCTATCTCCTCCCCTTGAGTACGATGACTTGAGGGTGTAATTCCTATCCACTTCCCCCCTCCCTTCCTACCTATTCCTCACCTTTCATTCCTCTCTCTGTTCCTTCCCCCTTCCTCTCCCGCTCTCACCTCCTCTCCCTCCCTACTCCCTGCACCACTCCCTCCATTCATCAGCAATTCACCCATCCATCCATCCATCAAACCATCCATCCCTCTCCCCTTCCTCTCTGTCTCCCTCCTCACATCCCTCCCTCCCTCCCCCATCCCATCACCCCTTCCCTTCCCACTCCTACCCCCCACCCCCCCCCAGCTGTTATTTCATCGACAGGAGCAACAAAAACAGCTGCTGTATTGCCCCCTGCTGTGAGTTAAGCTGTAAAACTAGCGGCCAGGATTCTCAAGAGCTTGGCGAGGTGATTATTGGGTTGTGTTGTCAGTCCCAGCATCCTCTCCTTGCTGACTTTTCTGACAGATTTATCTCTTATGGGGGTGTTTTTTTTAATGTGTTTTATTGGGTTGTGTTTTATTTTTAATTTTGGTTTTAATGTGTGTGTGTGTGTGTGTGTGTGTGTGTGTGTGTGTGTGTGTGTGTGTGTGTGTGTGTGTGTGTTTTTGTCCGAATGTGTCAGTCAATCGGTTAGTTAGGATTAGCATTCATAGTGCTTTCTGACGCACCTAGCATATGTAGAGTGAGTGAGTTGAGTCAATTAGTCATTTAGTCAGTCGTTCATTCAGTCAGTCAGTCGAAATTATTGATCATAGAGCCATCTGACGCCACTGAAAATACACACACACACACACACACACACACGATAGCAACAGTAGTTAGTACCCATTGACTGATTGGTCACGCTGGCTGAGGTTTGTGAGGGAGGGACGTTTTAGAGGACCCGGGGGGGGGGGGGGAGGAGGGGGATGAGAGGGATGAGAGGGTGTGTGTGTGTGTGCGGTATTTCCTCTCTCTCTCTCTCTCTCTCTCTCTCTCTCTCTCTCTCTCTCTCTCTCAACCGGGATTTATTTTTTATCGTTATTCTTATTGTTAATTATTGCACTTTTATTATTATTATTTTTGTTCCTTCATTAGGCACATACTTAAACAATTATTTCACGATTTCCTTCACTTTTATTTTGCCACACACACACACACACACACACATACATACGTGTGTGTGTGTGTGTGTGTGTGTGTGTGTGTGTGCGGATATTCATACATAGGTCAAGTTAGGCTTTCATTCAGAGGTTGACGGGATTATTGTGTTGGGCCGTTCAGCACGTGCCGGGGAGGGGAGAGGGGGGGGGGGTGAGATGAAGGGAAGGTAGGATGGAGGATGAGAGGGAGAGGCAGGGAAGGTGAGAGAGAGAGGGAGGGAGGGAGGATGAAAAGGAGAGGCAGGGAAGGTGAGAGAGAGGGAGGGAGGGAGGATGAGAGCCTCATTAATGTAATATGTAGTGCGGAAGAATGGGGAGATGGGGAAGAGAAGAGGGAGGTGGTGGGGGAGTAGGAGGGTGGTGAAGGGGAGTAGGAGGGGGTGAAGGGGAGTAGGAGGGGGTGAAGGGGAGTAGGAGGGGGTGAGGGGGGAGGATAAGGAAGAGAGGAAAAGTACGAGGAGTCAAGTGTGTGTGTGTGTGTGTCTGTGTGATGCTATAGGGTATATCGGCGGTGGTAGGAGAGAGGGTAGGTAAGGGGGAGGGAGCGAAGGACGAAGGAAGGGAAAGAAAGAAGGAAGGAGGGTAGGACAGAGGGAGGGAGGGCAGACAAGAGAGATGGAGTGAGGGAGGGAAGGAGAGAATGAGAGAGTACATGGAGGGCAGACGGAGGGAGGGAGGGAGGGAGGGCAGGAACAGCTGCAGGTCACACAAAGACCATCATCAGAGGGGCTCACACAGGCGTCTGACGGACCTTTAGTGATAATAGATTTTGTGTGAGGTGACCAGTGTGTGTGTTGACGGCTAGGGTGTAGGGTCTGCCTGCCTTCCTGACTGTCTGTCTGTCTATCTGTCTGTCTGCCTGCCTGCCTGCCTGCCTGCCTGCCTGCCTGCCTGTCTGTCTGTCTGTCTGTCTCCTCCCTGCCTGCACCCCTGTCTCCTTCCTTGTCTTCGTTTCCCACTGCCTCTCTCCCTACATTCTCCCTCCATCCCCCCCCCTCCCTACATCCTCCCTGCCTTCTCCCTGCCCTTCCTCCTTGCACCACTTGTCACCCTCCTGGGCCCAGACTCTCAAAGACCCTTACAATAATTTGATCAGTGTTTATATTACGTCCTTAAATATGGAAGGAAAAACCTGATCAAAGGAACACACGCTGTACACCGCCTCCTTCCTTCCCTCCCCCATCTCGGTTTACTTTACCTGCCGTTGCTAGATTAATGTGTTGCTGTATAAGAGAGTCGCTTGGTGTGAGTTACTGCCATATGAGTGTTGTGGTGTTATGGTGCTATGGTGTTTGGGTGTTGTGGTGCCACTATCGGGACGTGTTCGCTCCAGGGTGTTGGGTCATCATCATCATCATCATCATCATCTCTCTCTCTCTCTCTCTCTCTCTCTCTCTCTCTCTCTCTCTCTCTCTCTCTCTCTCTCTCTCGGTATAAGGGAGAGACGATCGATTTTCACACACTGTCGACCTCAATAGACGGACCACCGACCTCCTGCCCTAAATTCACCACATCAGTAAATAAAGGTTTTTGGTTTATGGGTGAAATGAGGTTTAGTTTGTTTCAGGTGTGTGTGTGTGTGTGTGTGTGTGTGTGTGTGTGTGTGTGTGTGTAATCATTCACTCACTAGAGCCACACTAAAGCCACACCAGAGTCACCCTGGAGCCACAATATAGCCACACTACAGACTCCACGAGATGCTGTACTAATGTGAAAACTTGGATGTACTGTAACTTGAAGAAGGTCTGGTGTACTACTTGGTATTGTCTCGTGTTGGCAGAGATGCTTCCAACACAACTGGTGGCAGAGTGTATAATGCTTCCAACACAAATGGTGGCAGAGTGTATAATGCTTCCAACACAACTGGTGGCAGAGTGTATAATGCTTCCAACACAACTGGTGGCAGAGTGTATAATGCTTCCAACACAACTGGTGGCAGAGTGTATAATGCTTCCAACACAACTGGTGGCAGAGTGTATAATGCTTCCAACACAAATGGTGGCAGAGTGTATAATGCTTCCAACACAACTGGTGGCAGGGTGTATAATGCTTCGAACACAACTGGTGGCAGAGTGTATAATGCTTCGAACACAACTGGTGGCAGGGTGTATAATGCTTCCAACACAACTGGTGGCAGGGTGTATAATGCTTCCAACACAACTGGTGGTAGAGTGTATAATGCTTCCAACACAACTGGTGGCAGAGTGTATAATGCTTCCAACACAACTGGTGGCAGGGTGTATAATGCTTCCAACACAACTGGTGGCAGAGTGTATAATGCTTCCAACACAACTGGTGGCAGAGTGTATAATGCTTCCAACACAACTGGTGGTAGAGTGTATAATGCTTCCAACACAACTGGTGGCAGGGTGTATAATGCTTCCAACACAACTGGTGGCAGAGTGTATAATGCTTCCAACACAACTGGTGGCAGGGTGTATAATGCTTCCAACACAACTGGTGGTAGAGTGTATGATGCTTCCAACACTAGTGGGAATGGGAAGTTGGATAGGGCCAGAGGTTAAGTCAGCGCTAAAGGATAGATAATGATGTTTTGGGGATAGATAACGGTGTTATAGAGAAGGGGGGAGATCGTGAAGGCTAGACACACACACCACACACACACACACACACACACACTAAACTAACACAAGTTGGTGTAGTCAGCTGTGAACGAGTCATATCCTGTTGTGTACTGTACATAGTGGTGTTAACTGCCTGAGACCTGCTTAGTATGGTCCAGTGATGGTGAGGTGCAGTGATGGTGAGATTATGATTCAATGATGGTGATAATGGGGGTATGGTGAGGGGTAGGAGTAAGAAGACTAAAGGAAGGAATGACAGATGGAATGAAAGATGGAAGGAAGGATGGATGGAAGATAAAGAAGGAAGAGAGGAGTAAGGAAGGAAGGAAGGACAGAGAGAAGAAAAGGAGAAATTAAGAGTGGGAAGATGAGAAGGGAAAGGAAGAGAAGAGGAGGTATGGGAGAGGAAAGAAGATAGAATAAGAGAAGGAAGAAATGCTGAGAAACAAAGGAAGGAAGGGGAAGGTGAGGAGAAAATAAAGGATGAATGGAAAGGGGAAGGAGGGAAAGGAGGATGGAAGAGGAAGAAGGAAGAAGAGAAAGGAAGAGTAGAATGGAAGGGTAGAGAAGAGTCAGGTTTATTTAGTATTTACCTCCCACCCCTCACCCTCCACCCCTCACCCCTCCACCCCTCACTCTCCACCCCTCACCCCTACACCCCTCACCCTCCACCCCTCACTCTCCACCCCTCCCCCTCCACCCCTCCCCCTCCACCCCTCACCCTCCACTCCTCATGAAGAAGGGGAAATTCTGTAAGCAATAATATAATCGTTAAGGTTCGTGAAATAAATCTTTGTGTGTGTGTGTGTGTTAATAATTACTGTAGCTGTACCTGTGTTTGTGCTACTACCTTTAGAAAGAGACAGACAGACAGACAGACAGAGAGACAGACTCCACTATCCTCCAACAAACGTATAATATTTACGGCTTAACAAAACATTCATAGCAGCGAACTTTTAATTATATATAATGTACCAGACGTGTAATAATATGCAGGGGGTATGTATAATAATATACTGTATGTATAATTCCCATGAATATAATACCTTGTTGTATATGTCTTTTACCAACTGAATAATGTCAATATATAACTGGAGGGATATATAATATATCAGCCGAGGAAGATAACAAGGAAATCATAAATATATCCAAGCCTTTAATTTTACCTGGTCAGATCACCTTGATGTTTACCTGTTAATTATGATGATGATTAAGTAAGTGTACAGGTTAGGTTACACCACGTATTGGTAATGGTGTTGTGGTGTGGTGGTTGTGGTGAGGTGTGGTGGTTTGTGGTGAGGTGATGTGCAGGATTTGATTCAGAAAACATGCAGGGATACATACATACATATATACATGGTCATACTGTACATACATACACTTGTGAACGTAAAACACACACACACACACACACACACATGATTAATAGGAACATCTAAGTAATTGGACCACAAGGAACTGCCATCAACCCTCCGTGTGTTGCTGATGGGGGGGGGGGGGGCGGGGGCTGATGACGTCATTGGTGCAAGGTCATATGGGTCTTACTCCTAGTAGGTTCCAGTCCTAGTAGGTTCCAGTCTTTGTAGGTTCCAGTCGCAATAGGTTATGGTTCTAATAGGTTTCAGTCCTAATAACTTTCATTCCTAATAGTTACCGATCCTAATCCAGTTGTAATAGGTCTCTGCCTGACCTATTACAGCAGCTGTTATCTCCAGACCGTAAGAACTAGAGGCACCGCTGTAACACGACATTTGGTACAGTGTTGAGGACAGCAGAGATGGAAGCAAAGAGTGGGTGGTTCTGTGCTACTGCTGAGGTGAATGTATCAGCCTTGTAAATAGCAACATGAACTGTTAACCTCTCTCTCTCTCTCTCTCTCTCTCTCTCTCTCTCTCTCTCTCTCTCTCTCTCTCTCTCTCTCTCTCTCTCTCTCTCTCTCTCTCTCAATAGGAGGAACACACCTGCATGACGTCACTACAAAGTCCCCCCCCCCACCCCCCCCCCCCCGAGCACGCAGGTAATCTACCCTTGAGAGGTAATCCTCCAAACGCGGTGACAGAAGCTAATAATCTCCAGCTATAATCCTACCCAAGGATATATTCTTCCATTCTACCATATGACATCCAATTGTCTCTGGGGGTGAGGGAAGGGGAAGAGAGGGATGGGAGTGGGGGAGAGGAGAGGGAGGGGAAGTGGGGGGAAGGAGGTGGGAAGGGATTAAGAAAAAATCTATCTCTCTGGACATCACGAAAATCTAAGCTTTAGTTTGATGTGAATGTTGAGATCACAAGCTAAGACGGTGGTGGTTGGCTGTTGTGCTGCTGAAGGTCTTGTGGAGCAGGAGGGGAAGCGGTTGAGTATGTGTTGTGGAGGCGATGATTGAATCTAAAAACCCTGTGTGTGTGTGTGTGTGTGTGTGTGTGTGTGTGTGTGTGTAATTGTTGGATGTGTGGGCTAGTCTGGTGACGTCGAGAGAGAGAGAGAGAGAGAGAGAGAGTCAGTCAGTCAGTGTAAAATAGTAATTACCTGGACGAGAGTGAAAGCTGTCTAATTAAGCGCCAGGTAAAGTTGGCTTAAACATGAGACTCTGAAAGCAAGATTAAGGTGAATATCAGGTAAAGTTTGGAAGTGGCTGTTGAGGACTGTCAGTTGAGGGCTGTCAGTGAAGGGCTGTCTGTTGAGGGCTGTCAGTGAAGGGCTGTCTGTTGAGGGCTGTCAGTGAAGGGCTGTCTCTGTTGAGGGCTGTCTGCGGAGGGTTGTCAGTTGAGAGCTGCCAGTGAAGGGCTGTCTGTTGAGGGCTGTCTCACACACACACACACACACACACCCCAAGCCATAACACTTGAATTTATGTTATAGTGTAAACGATACGACTGTGTGCTGTGTCAGTCGAACACACTCGTACACGTGCTGACACAGTGCTGACACAGTGAACGTCAGCCTCGGCAATATACCCAAAGAAATGTTGTCATTGGCGGATATCTGTGACAGCTGACTGGTCATGCAGGGCAATAGATCTGTGTATCATGCAAACTGTACACTGTTTATGTTTTGGGTTGTGTCTACAAGTGTCTGTTTGTCTGTCTGTCTCTGTATTCTTGCCTATATGTCTGTGTCAGTCTGTGTGTGTATCTGCCTTTCCATTTGTCTGTCAGTTTGTCTGTATAATAATAATAATAATAATAATAATAATAATAAATGTTTCTTTAACGAATTATTGACATATAGGGGAGCCAAAGATGAAACTATACAAATAACATAAGTGGTATTTATCTATCTATCTATCTATCTAAGTTACAGTGTGTGTGTGTGAGAGAGAGAGAGAGAGAGGGAGGGGGGGTTTAGCCACGTCATCAACATAAGTGTGATGGGTCATGACAGTGTTATCCCACGGCACCAGGCATTACATCCTTTACGCTGTGCTGAACTGTGTTATGCTGAGCTGTGTTAGGCTGTGCTGAGCTGTGTTGATATGTGTTATACTGTGCTGAGCCGTGTTATGCTGTGCTGAGCCGTGTTATACTGTGCTGAGCCGTGTTATACTGTGCTGAGCCGTGTTATACTGTGCTGAGCTGTGTTATGCTGTGCTGAGCCGTGTTATACTGTGCTGAGCCGTGTTATACTGTGCTGAGCTGTGTTATGCTGTGCTGAGCCGTGTTATACTGTGCTGAGCCGTGTTATACTGTGCTGAGCCGTGTTATACTGTGCTGAGCTGTGTTATACTGTGCTGAGCCGTGTTATACTGTGCTGAGCCGTGTTATGCTGTGATAACAACAACAACAACAATATTAATGATACTACTACCCCATCCCCTTTCCTCCTCTCCTCCCTTCACCCAATCCCCCCTCACCCAATCCCTCCCCCTCACCCAATCCCCCCCTCACCCAATCCCTCCCCATCCCTCCCCCTCACCCAATCCCTCCCCCTCACCCAATCCCTCCCCCTCTCCAATCCCTCCCCCTCACCCAATCCCTCCCCCTCACCCAATCCCTCCCCCTCACCCAATCCCCCCCTCACCCAATCCCTCCCCCTCACCCAATCCCTCCCCCTTCACCCAGATAATCAAAACAAACACAATCCCAGCTGTCATGACGAACCCGTGTAGTCATGCATAGTGATTTAGACTTGGGTAATAATAATAACTCTTTCTCTCTCTGTTTCTCTGTCTTTATCTCTCTCTCACTTTATCTCTCTCTCACTTTATCTCTCTCTCACTTTATCTCTCTCTCACTTTATCTCTCTCTCACTTTACCTCTCTCTCACTTTATCTCTCTCTCACTTTATCTCTCTCTCTCACTTTATCTCTCTCTCACTTTATCTCTCTCTTTCAATCTATCTATCAATCTATCTAACTAGCTAGGTGTCTGTCTATTTAACTAACTGCTTGCTTGCCTGTGTGTGTGTGTGTGTGTGTGTGTGTGTGTGTGTGTGTGTGTGTCTAAGGAAGGTGACACAGATGCTATTGTGTTTCAAGACTACAATTAATGGACATCTTTCCTCCAGTACAAAGAAATACTCTCTCACGATACTTAGCGACCCTCCCCTCCCTTCCCTTCCCCTCTGTTCCCCTCCTTTCTTCCCCTCTCCGTAGGGATCTGACCTTCATACCTCGACAATGGATCTCAGTGTGTGTGTGTGCGCGTGTGTGTGTGTGTATGTATGGTGATAGTATTTATGTGTTGATGATTTATTCTGGTTATTCATCTCTCTCTCTCTCTCTCTCTCTCTCTCTCTCTCTCTCTCTCTCTCTCTCTCTCTCTCTCTCTCTCTCTCTCCCCGGTAAACAATTATACAGTGGAAATTTGTCATGTGCAATGGTAATGGTGCATTGGTCACACCCAAGGGAGGAGCGGAATGGTACATTGTAGTGGTGAGAGAGAGAGAGAGAGAGAGAGAGAGAGAGAGAGAGAGAGAGAGAGAGAGAGAGAGAGAGATACGTGCTCTTAGTTGCTGGTCTACTAATTACTGACCCACACAAGGGACAGGAAAAGAATGGGAGGAAAATTGTGAGGAAAAAGTAATACAGACAGACAGCTGAGAGAGAGACAGAGAGAGAGAGAGAGAGAGAGAGAGAGAGACAGAGAGAGAGAGAGAGAGAGAGAGAGAGAGAGAGAGAGAGAGAGAGAGAGAGAGATACTGTAAACAATTAACTACTTGCCTCCAACTTCCTTAACAAACCACCACCACGACCCTACCAGACCCAGGTACTGAGGGGAGAAGATGTGGGGTGAGGTGAGGGGAGAAGATGTGGGGTGAGGTGAGAAGATGAGGGGAAAAGGTGAGGGGGTGAAGGGTGGTGGGTGGTATGAAGAGTGAGATGAGATGTGAGGGGAGAATTGTGGGGGTGAAGGTTGAGGGGAGATTTATGGGGTGAGGGGAGAGTTTATGGGGTGAAGGGTGAAGTGAAGGTAGAGAGGGGACAGGAATATTAAAACACACAGCTCAGGTGATATAGAAGAACAAGTCAAACCAAACTCCAACTATGGGGTAAAACTGCCTAACACATGGATCACGCGTTCAAAACATACCAACTGCTGTCTAAACTACCAAACTACCCTATTCAACAGAGACCATAATCAACCTAGAAATGAGGTTGATTTTTACCATCCTTACCACTCCCCCCCCCCCCCCCCCCACGACGCCATGACAGTTCTATTGTTTATAACAGGTTTGTGATGTTTTTTTGTTTATATTTAACAATTGTTTATAATTTTGTGTTTATCATTGGTTTTTATTTATTTTTATATTATTATTTTTTATATATGTAAATTTATTTTGCTGGTTATTGGTGTGTGTGTGTGTGTGTGTGTGTGTGTGTGTGTGTGTGTGTGTGTGTGTGTGTAAGGGCGGATCCACTCTCCCGGTCACGCTAGTGCAGGGGCATGAATGAGCTGGTGGGTCGATGTTGCACGATAAATGTTGCATCTCTCTCTCTCTCTCCCAGCACACCATACCTCAGGGCCTCACAGCAGCACCTTCAGGGAGACGCTACCCCCCCATCTTCAGATCTCTCACCTGGACAATACGTAAATCAATGGATATTTTAGACTCAAGTGAAGGTTTTTACCTGTCCTGTGGCTGTTAATTTTCCTGTCACTTTTTTTTAATGTTTTATTCATGTATTTTAGTGTATATTGTATGTATGTATGTATGTTTGTATGTATGTATGTATGTATGTATGTATGTATATGTCGTCTGTGTCTGTGTATGTTAATGTATTATAGTCAATGTATATGTTTCTCTTTAGGTTAGGTTAGGTTATATTACTGTAGGATATTGTAGGATGGGGCCTATTAGAACTGGGGCCTATTAGAACTGGGGCCTGTTAGAACTGGGGCCCATTTGACCACAAGCCGTGATATATTAAGCTAAGTTATGGACCAAAATGTAGCCGACCATTGAACTGTAAATCTCCGCGACATATTTAAAGCAATAAAATACCTCACTGGGCCACATAAAACGATCTCTGAGGACGACCTGTGATTGAGGACGACCTGTGATTGAGGACGATCTGTGATTGAGGACGACCTGTGATTGAGGACGACCTGTGATTGAGGACGACCTGTGATTGAGGACGACCTGTGGTTGAGGATGACCTTGAACAGCTGAGAACGACCTTTACTACTGTACTACTCCTGTGCTGCTGTGATACAAACCCTTAACATCCAATTCACTGCTATACTATATGGTTACAGCATCAAACATTGATTTTTTATTTTGATTTTGCCGCTTGCAGCGGCTACTTTATTGTGCACCCCACACTCATCCTGTGAGCGGTAGCGCAAAAGGATTACAGAGTAGGGTTTACAAAGGGTCATAATAATTAACCCCCGTTGTCAGGATATTATGGCACTGAAAGTTACACAGTATTTCATTTACATTATTTGTTTAGTTCTATACATAAAGGGTAACTTATTCACAAATGCGTGAGAACAGGCGTGTGAGGCAGTATGTCTGGCCTCACACTTTGTTATTCACATTTACGTGGGAGGTATTCAAGCACATTGCGTATTTGGTTCTGTACATGAGAACTGACATAGATACTAAGTGCAAAAAAGTGGATACAATCTTAATATGTCGGCTATCTTGCCATTAGAGATGAAGTGTTGTGCCATTTCACACACAGTGTGCTTGGACCTGTCCCTAAAAGGTTCTATCTTCACACAGTCGAGGACGTAGTGTTCAAGTGTGTGGCCATATGTATGGCCACACACTTTACATTTAGTTTTGTTTACATCTGCTTGAGGAACATACTGCCAAAGGTACTTATATCCTAACCTTAATCTAGCTGTTACAACATCTTGTAATCTAGTGATCTTGTTACTTGCTCCATAAACGTGTTTCACTTGATACATCTCATCATGGTAAACTATGGATTGACTAGTGCCTGTTTGCACTTGTCTACTTGCGTCAAACTCATCAATAAGTTCTTTCCTAATTACAGTTTTAAGGGTTCTTTTTGACAGACCCAAATTGTATTCAACGGTGTCTTTGTTAGACGCGAGTTTGGCGAGGGCATCAACTCTGTCATGTTTTATGAGGCCTATGTGAGAGGGGATCCACAACAGTTTGACCCTGACACCCCGGTCAACAAGGCACGCATATTTGTGTCTGGCTTCAGAGACAAGAGCGTGACAACCTGAGTCGAGGGTACCAAGGGCAAGTAGTGAGGATAGAGAGTCAGTGATGATGAGACTGTCAGTAAAAGTGGTTTCAATGAATTTAATAGCTGTGAGTATGGCAACTAATTCAGTTTGTAGAGTGGATGCCCAGTTGTTAATTCTAACTCCTTTCTCAATTATATTACCGTCAGGTTGAGTCACAACAATAGCACTTCCAGCCCTCCCACAGGCGGTGTTTAGAGACCCATCAGTGTAGATGGTCTGTGTGATATTATCATCAGTCTGTAGAGTGTGTATGTGTTCAAGAGCTCTCAATTTGGCAGTGTGTTGGAGATAATGCTTTGTATAATTAATTTTTTAGGCGGATACGTCGGTATTGTGATATCGAAGGGAACTGTCCGCCAGGGTGGCAGGAAGCGCTGTTGTGTCTCAACTTTGTACAGGTGGTCTAGTCCAAATATCTTCATATGTGTAGCTGTAGTTTGGATCCATTTAGACTCAGTAGTCCCATGGTTCATACATTCTAGCAATTTTAAGGAAACAATGTTATCAGGATCACCACGCAGAAGCCTCAGGGCTATCATGAGGTTGACTTCAATTATTCTATCTTTAACACTGGGTATACCTAGTTCTTTCCTCATATTAAGTACTTTAGTGCTCATGGGACATCCTAGGATAATTCTGAGGGCTTTATTTTGCATTTTCTCGAGCTTGTCAACGCCTTTCCCGTCACGAATGACCAGGGCTGGTGCGTGGTAATCTATCAGAGATCTTATATAGCCTAGGTACATTGTTTTAACAATTCTAATATTAGCACCATAGTGCGGGCTGTACCCCGCTACACTTCTAAGAGGTCTCAGTCTGTCAGTACATTGGCGGGTTAGCTGTTGTATGGCAGGTAGGGTACAAGGGACGGAAACACCAAGATATTTAAAAGAAGAAACATAGTCAATAGTGTTGTTACCTATCTTGAACTTGGCGGGGCCGCGTTTGCGGTTCCCAGCTTGTTTGTTGAACACCTTAGTTTTGTCAGTGGAGATAATAAGACCGAGGTGTTCACAGGCTGCGTATACATGGTTCAGGGTGGTTTGCATTTCACGATGAGTTTTAGTATGTATAAGAATATCGTCAGCATAGCTGATTGAGATATTGCTGGGGTTGTCTGGTATTAAATTTAATAATGCATTCATAAGAACATTGAACAAAGTGGGGCTAAGTACTCCACCTTGAGGGGTACCAAGTTGCATATCTTTAACTTCACTTTTGTATCCCTGAAACAGTGCAGCAGCCCTTCTGTTGGTTAGGTAACCACTTATCCAGTGTAACAGCCTACCTCCTATATCCATTTTGGCTAGTTCGTCAAACAGGTCTCTACATTGGTGTGTTTAAGGCTGTGTTGCTGTCCTCCCGCCACTAGCCCACACTAATAGCCGTACAATCACACAACTGTCAGTGATGAATGGCTTAATTGACGGTCCGCCGCCGCTTGGCACACTGCTGTTGACGCGACTTGAATATTGACACTTTACCCTACCTCGCCCCTCCGATTCTCAAGGGCTTCGTTATAATTGATAGCTTGTGCATTTATAGAGATGTTTGAGCCCATGTTAATGGTTCAAATGTATTACTAAGGATCGTAAGTAATAGCAGTAGTACGAACACTTTACAACAGCCTCAGGTAACAACACAAACATTAGTAACAACAACACCCTCAGGTAATTATACCAGATGGAAAGAACAGGTAACAAAAACAATAGCAGGTAGCAGCAGCAGCAGGTAACAGGAGCAATGGGAACCTGGAGGCGAGGCAGGACAAGGAACCAGGAACTAAGGAGCAGCTGAGACAAACCTTAAACAGCATTCAGTACAACTCCCCCCCCTCCCCCCCACTCCTTTGTGTTTTGAGCGCCCCTGAATGAAGGCGCCTTGGGGTAGGACCTCATTGTAAGCCTTAAAAGGATGGAGAGAGAGAGAGAGTCCTGTCCCGCTTATGGGTGTGAATGAGAGTAGTAGTAGGACTTGTTTAAGAATGTAGGATATGTATAAAGAAAATGGTAGGGAGAGAGTCCTTCCATTCTCTCTTTTTCCCTCACACTTTCACTTGCTGCCTTGCCCTTCTTTTCTCACCTCCCTTCCTTCCTTCCTTCCTTCCTTCCCTTTCTTCCCTCCCTCCCTCCTGCCCTCTCACCCCTCCCTCCTTCCCTCTCCCTCCCTCTCTCTCTCTCCCGTCCTCCGTCCCTATAGTAATACCATAAGAGGTTTTGTGATCTCGTGTTTACTCTCTTAACACTATTGTTGCTGTTGTTGTTGTTGTTGTCGTGTGTGTGTGTGTGTGTGTGTGTGTGTGTGTGTGTGTGTGTGTTTTGTAGTGGTTACTTTTTTATGTAGGGCTGAGTGGGTCCTCATTGTACAGGTTTGTGTATAGGGCCTCTCTCTCTCTCTCTCTCTCTCTCTCTCTCTTGACTAAACAGATCAAGTCAACATCCAACCCAACCCAACCCAACCCAACCCAACCCAACCCAAACTACCACAGGGACGTGAGCCATTGCAAGAACGTTAAAATTTTTATGACTCGTTGATAGTGAAATAATTTAGGGGAGAGAGCCATAAATTCTCGGGTACACAAAATTCGTGATAATGCAATTCCTTGTGCGTTTTCCTCCTGTTGTGTTGTGGGATACCGTCAGTTGAACACCCGGTGACTTAGTATCTGTGTGTGTGTGTGTATGAGGAAGTGAGTATTTACTGACCATATTTTCCTTATTTACTGACAATATTTTCCTTATTTACTGACAATATTTTCCTTATTTACTGACAACATTTTCCTTATTTACTGACCATATTTTCCTGATTTACCGACAATATTTTCCTGATTTACTGATTTAGTGATAGGAAAATGTTAAAGCCATGAAATTACTTTATTGAGAAGCCTTTACTTAACTGATGGGATAAGTGGCTATAAGTCACTTTTTTCACTTAAATGGCTGGTTGAAAAGTATGTTAAGGTGATATATTTTAGGTCATATTTTAGGTTATATACTATAGGTGTTTAAGGGTATTTTAGGTCACGTTTCAGGAGTACAAAGATGATATTGTTTATTACACTAAGTCAGGAAGATACATAGTGGTATTTTAAGGGGTTCTAGAAGGGGATTTTTGGTCAATTTAGGTCAGATTTTAAGTGTGGCAGTTGTGTGATATCCGCGGAAAGACACACACACACACACACACAGAGTCGAAGATTGATAGTATGACCTGTATGTACCCTGAGTTAGTTTCCACGCCTCTGATGGGTAAATACAAGTCCAGAGTGATACCTTTAGTCTGAGTGTGTGGTAAATCAGATTAATGGGACCGTTTTGGGAGTGCGTGAGTTGGTGCCGGGGGGGGGGGGGAGGGTTTGTTCCCGTGTGTGTGTGTGTGTTGTTAATGTTGTTTTGTGGTTGTGTGTGTGTGTTTGTTTGACCCAGACCCCTGGAAAAACACCACTTTATATCAAACGAAACACACACACACACACACACACACACACATACACATACACGACAAAAATTCCTTACCCATGTCACTAACTCATGAAGCGACACACACACACAACTCACGTCTTATTCATGTCTTATTCACGTGACAGGGAGCGTCCTCACACACAGTGCCAGACGGGCGTGCAAGATAGCTGTTTACATGTTGATTAATGACCTTCAGAGTGCCAACTTCTCGCTACGATGTATGATGGTTCTGTATTTATTAGCAATCATCCGAGTGAGAGAGAGAGAGAGAGAGAGAGAGAGAGAGAGAGAGGTTATAACAGCAGTCTAACACTTTCTTCAACTCTCTCTCTCTCTCTCTCTCTCTCTCTCTCTCTCTCTCTCTCATACTGGCTGACTCACCTACACACTGCACTCGACCTTTCTCACTTCATCAACTGTCACGTCAGACATCTATTTCCACCTGGATGCACTACTGTAAAGTTTCCATGGGATCGAACCAAAGACCCTTTAGGTAAGGAGATAAGCGCCGTAACCACTCGTCCACCGCACTACCTTTATCCCTATTGAGGGAGTAAAAAATCAACTCCCCAAACTTTATAAAACTCGGGTTGTGGTTTTTTATCATCATGTATCAGAGAGGCAGACCAGCTACCTGTCTTTATGACGTCACACAGGTGGTAGCGTAAAAAGAAAGAGAAAGAACGAAGAGAATATTCGACAACTCTTATCTGGGATTTCAATATATTTCTTTTTATATTCAATTTATACGAGAGAAATATTTTCCCTAAAGGCTTTGAATGGCGTTTATTGAATGTTTTCATTGATCAATTTGAGATACAATATATTTTAGTTGTTTGTGTTTTGGCTCAGGGGGCAGGTGCGATAGGTAGAGAATTGTGGGGGGTGGGGGTAGAAATCGTAAGGGGAAATAACTTACGATAGAGAGAGAATTCTGCCATATTCTCCAAAAAATCGTAAGTTAATTTTTGTTTTCTTGATATTTAAAAATGTATTATCCCCTTGACAACGATGACTTAACCCCTTGAGTACGATGACTTAACCCTTTGACTACGATGACTTAACCCCTTGAGTACGATGACTTAACCCTTTGACTACGATGACTTAACCCCTTGAGTACGATGACTTAACCCCTTGAATACGATGACTTAACCCCTTGAGTACGATAACTTAACCCTTTGACTACGATGACTTAACCCCTTGAATACGATGACTTAACCCCTTGAGTACGATGACTTAACCCCTTGAGTACGATAACTTAACCCCTTGAATACGATGACTTAACCCCTTGAGTACGATAACTTAACCCTTTGACTACGATGACTTAACCCCTTGAGTACGATGACTTAACCCCTTGAGTACGATAACTTAACCCCTCGAGTACGATAACTTAACCCCTTGAATACGATGACTTAACCCCTTGAGTACGATGACTTAACCCCTTGAGTACGATAACTTAACCCCTCGAGTACGATAACTTAACCCCTTGAGTACGATAACTTAACCCCTTGAATATGATGACTTAACCCCTTGAGTACGACGACATATTTCATCGTACTCAAGGGATTAACTTAACCTTTAAAACACCATATACAGATACCAGCAAAATGGCGTCCGTACTTCTCCTAGACTCGAGTCAAAGGAAGATTTATCACTTTACACGATGAAATAATTAAACTTTAAAAATTTTTTTTTCGAGAATTCGGCCACTGAATCGCAAGAGAAAGTTTTAATATCTTAGTTAGGAAAAAGATGAAGTCAAAGTATCATTAATCTTAGGTGAATTCAATCGTATCTTCAGGTGAATTATTATTTTTTTTTTTTTAACCTGTGTTTATCATCTCCGTGTCCGGCCTTTCTGACTTGACGGAGGTTGATGTGTGTTTTTATACCTGTCAGGAGGGATGTAAAGCTCAATGCAGACAGCTACCACAGTTAGTTGGGTTCCAGTTTGGTGATGGGAGGAGGACAGTTACCAGAGAATGAGAGGAAAGAGAGTAAGAAAAAGGAAGAGAGAAACCGAGAAGAAAGAAATGGAAGGGGAAGAGAAAAAGGAAGGAATGAAGAGAGAGAGAGAGAGAGAGAGAGAGAGAGAGGCACTGTTGTTGTTAAGGGAGAGACAGTGAAGTGTTGTGCCCCCCGTCTATACACACACTCTTTTAATTGACAATTGGAGTGTACTTCTGTGTTACTTGTATTGTCTTGAGTACTGAAGAGTTGTATTATGGACTCAAGTACTCCTACACTCCTACATTACCTGCCCATTGTACAATACTTTACTTGTACTACCTGTATAATGATGTTCCGTGTGTACCTGTGTTACCTGTCGTTGTTACCTGCCTTGTACCTGCATTACCTATCTTCATTACCTGTCCCACTATCACCTGTACAAAGACACAGACAGGTAAGCGAGGTTAGTCCAGCCAGACAGCCTCATAAGATTCCTTTAATATTTCACAATGTCTTTCAGTTCCTTGGCGCTGTTGAGTCGCCTGAAGGAACTGACTCATTAAGTGAATGGAGATTTTGCTCTGTTTTGTTTGATGTAAACACACGAGGAAGACTACACACAAATACACGTGAAAACAATACCAAACAAGACCAAGCACGTATGAAAACAAGACCAGGCACGTATGTAAACAAGACCAAACACGTACACTAAATATTATTAAATATTTATGCGGTGAAATATGTTGTGTAAAAGACGAGTTTCTTTGATATGATGTGTTTGAGTTATCATTATTGGTACACACACACACACACACACACACACACACACGAGTAGATAAAACATTAGAACTGGATTACAAAAAAAGTTTATCAAAGGCAATTTTTTCTTTGAGAATATGACAAAAGCAAATTGTTTTTATTATCATAGTCGTCAGGAAACATAAACACGAAAGAAAAAAAAAACAGAACGAAACATAGAATTTAATGGAAAATGTTCAAGTGAGGGAGTTTTCTCAGAGGATAAAACGAGCTAGAGGTGTTTTTATCATTGTAGTTAGGGGAAAAAACACGAACACAAACAAGAAAAAAAAAGAATCAAAACATGAAATTTATATCGTCGTCTTTTGACTAGAAAGTTGCCGGAGGGGGGAGAGATAACAGCCCGAGGGGGGGGATAACAGCCCGAGGGGGGATAACAGCCCGAGGGGGTTAGATAACGCAGACAGAAGGATAGAGATAACACAGACTGAGGGAGAAAGATAACACAGCCCGAAGGAGGGAGATAGACCGAGGGAGGGAGAGACCGAGGGAAGATAAAGAAGGAGAGGAGCAACACCGAGAAGAGGTATTACAGAGAGACAGCTTAGTACAGCTTAGACCAGCTTGACGACTGCTTAATATAACAGCATAACAGCACAGACACAGCGGCGTGCAGGAAAGAACAGGGAGGGATTAGTGCTTAAGGAGGGAGGGAGGGCAGGAAGAAGGAGGGGAAGCAGGAAAGAAAGGAGAGAGGGAGGGAGTGAAAGATGTAGTGATTAAAGAGGAAGTGAAGGAGAGAGGGACAGGGAGTAGGAAGGAAGGAGGGAGGGAAGGGAAGGAGGGGAAGGAGGGGAAGGTGGCCGGTTGTTCACTAATAAGTCAGTGTCCCGTATATTGTTTTCATCCTGTGTCGTGTCCTGGCCTCCCCCCCCCCCCCCCCGCCTCACCTAGGAGGAGGAAGAAGAGCAGGTAAAAGAAAGAAGAAGAGGAAGGGGTAACGGAAGAAAATCAGGTAGAAGTAGAAGAAGGAGGAGAGAGAAGAGAAGAGTGGTTAGAGGAGGGGTGTGTAGCAAGGGGAAGAGGAGGAGGAGGAAGAAGAAGAGGAGGAGGAGGAGAAGGAGGAATAACAGGAAGAGGAGGAGAAGAAGGAACCTAACCAAGGCTCTCTCTCTCTCTCTCTCTCTCTCTCTCTCATACCCAAGATAAAGGGTAAGTGAAATAAGGACGTGTGTGTGTGTGTGTGTACCTCACCAGGATGCCTCTGCTACAGCTATTAACCTCATTCAAGAGCTCGTGTCCTTCCACCTCTCTCCGGTCTTACATTTTCACTCAGGAAGTAGGTTTTTGTTCCTGTTTTTATGTTTTTATTTTCCGCCCAGGATGTGTTTGTTTTTTTTGTCTGTTGTTGCAGAGGAAATGTGTTTGTTTGTGTGTTTGTTAATTAAGGAGGAAGTGTTTGTGTGTTTTGTTATATTTCTCACTCAGGAAACATGTCGTTGTAAAGTGATGTTGAGGCGGAAGTGTTTTAGTGCGTTTGTTATGTTTTATTAAGGATTAAGTTTTTATGTGTTTTAATTTCACCGAGGAAGCGTGTTTGTGTTTTATGTTATTGAAGGCGACGTTTGTGTTTTTATGAACCTTGAATTAAAGTGTTATTATTATGAGAATGTTGTTAGGAAGTGTTAATGAACTCTTGTCGCACGTTGATAGACACATACACACGTACGTATATAATACACATACATAAACATACATACACACACACACACACACACCACCCGGTTCTGTCACCCAGCTGTGTTCCCTACCACCGACCAGTGCCACCCCACAGTGCCACCCCACAGTGTCACCCACATCACCCCACCAACCACAGCCACCCACTAACTTGGTCCGAGTCTACATTAAGCTTTTCACCATCTGGGCTCTAAGAAACGGTTCATAATAAGACAACAATAACTTCATGGCCAAGTATTTGCATAAACTCACACACAAGAAAAACTTTAGGCTGGGTTTTTTCCTCGCCAGACGCTGAGCTACCCGTGTTATGTCCTGTGTTTAGCGCTTGGCGTTTTTGCTGGCCGCTAATGTTAGCATATATCATACATACTACAGCGCGGGGGGATACGACTGTAGTGCGTTGTTAAGGTGTGTGTGTGTGTGTGTGTGTGTGTATGTGTGAGTGTGTGTGAGTGTGTGTGTGTGTATGTGTGTAAAACAGGAAGAAGGTTTTAGTGTATTGTGATTGTTGCATTTGATGTTTGTGTTACTGGCATTGGAATAATTTATGACTCTCTCTCTCTCTCTCTCTCCTTCGCGTGACAGCTGACGATATGTAAAACAATATATAAAATGAAGCCGCCTTAGTTTCAACAGACACACCCACACACACACGAAGTCCACCCAGCTGTGAATAGGTACCTGACGTTACAGTTGAGGAAATGAAGATGGTCGAGTACAGTGTCTTCCTTCGTGAAAGACAACATCCATTGTTATAGTCATGTTCTTTGGGCAGAGTCATCATAATACAGTGTATGTGAGCGTGTGTGTGTGTAATTGCGTGCATGTATGTGTTTGTGTGTGTTTAAGTGTATTATGGTGGATCTGTGAAAGTGGATGCCCCAGGCTCGAACCACGGTCCTTTAGTACAAGAGGTGAGCGTTGAATCCACTCATCCACTGCACCTATGTTTATGTTGTTTTTGTTGTTTAATTAAAAAAAACATACACTGTTTTTTTCTGTAGTTAAGAACAAAATCTGGTTTGGGTACTTTTTTTCCTGAGTAGAGCCAAAATGTTTACAGTAAATAATAGTAGAATAATCCTCGTAGGCGTGACCCATTATGATGACCCAACACAACACAACACAATACAACATAACCCAACACAATACAACACAACATAACCCAACACAATACAACACAACATATCCCAACTCAACACAACACAACATAACCCAATACAACACAACACAATACAACATCAACATAACCCAACACAACACAACACAAAACAACACAACATAACCCAACCCAACCCAACCCAACCCAACACAACACAACACAGGTAGACGCTATGTTAAGTTACTCATTAAAGCACTGCACAAAGAACTTTAGTAGCTGCCTTAATTAACTTCTTTTCACATAACTAAGTTCAATATTTGTCAGCGAAAGAAAAAACACTTGAAGTTATTTAGTGTCTCGGGGTATGGCTGAGTGGCTACGGTACTCACCTAGTCTCTTAAAGGTCACTAGTTCGAGCCCGAGGTAAAGCCCCCCCCCCTTCCCTCCCCCCCAGCAGCCCACCCAGTTATGAATGTGTTTGAGTATAGTGGTGGTAATACTGAAGGTTCGTTATAAAAATTTTCTATATCCACAATCTGTTCCGTATTGGTTGGTCTTTAGACGTTGGGGACCTTTTATGGCCAAGACAGTTCATAGTATCTCAGACAATAACACGATCCAATGCCTCTATCTTAATTAACGTCTAAATGTTTTATTGTCTGGGTGGAGTTTTTTTTTACGATGAAATGTGTCCCGGTATTGAGGGGGGGGGGGGAGGGGGAAGGTTGGAGGAGGAGAGGAAGGGGAGGGGGAATTGGTTGACAGATTGGGAGGGAAGTAAGGAGGGAAATGGAGAAGAGGAAGGGGGGCAGGTAGGAGGGAGGATGGAGGTAAGGGAAGGGAATAAAAGGAAGAATTGGAGGAGGAGGAGGAGAGTAGCGAGGGAGGGAGGAAGGTAGTGAGGGAGGGATGTAGGCAGGCAGTGAGGGAGGGAGGGAGGGAGGTAGGTAGTGAGGGAGGGATGTAGACAGTGAGGGAGAGAGGGAGATAGGCAGACAGTGAGGGAGGGAGAGAGGGAAGAGCACATAAAAACTACCATTTTTTTCTTCAAGTTCCGCACAAGTGAACAAAACATTGACTCTTATAACTCTGTGAGGAGGAGGAGGAAGAGGAGGAGGAAGAGGAGGAGGGGGAGGAAGAGGAGTAGAAGTAGGTTGTAGGAGGTGGAGGAGAAAGTTGGAGGAAGTGGAAGAGAAAGGGGAAGAGGTTATGAACGGGCAGGTGAGGTAGAGGTGAGTGGTGAGGCTACGTTCATCACGAGGTAGGAGTCTTATGTTCAATACCTTGTTATAAACGACCAGGTGAGGTTAAGTTAGGTTAGGTTAGATAAGGTTACGTTAGGTTAGATTTGGTTAGGTTAGGTTAGGTTAAGCCTCTCTCCTCCTACCTTAAGACTAATCTACACAGGTAAATAGTAATAAATATTATAAAGGTATTTTCTTTCATATATATTATTTGGTTTTACTTATATAGGCCTACAGGGTATATGTATAGTTAAGACTGCCTAAAGCCAATGTTTTAATGTGAAATACAAGAAGGTGTTTTAATGTGAAATAAAGACGGTGTTTTTTTTCTGTTTATATCGATATACAAAACTCTAAAAAAATATATTACTATTTCTTGCGTTTTTTTTTTTTTATTATTATTTTTGCTGCTGAAAAATAGTTACTCATATCCATTGATTTTCCTAAATAACGTAATGACTTTGGGAACGTTAATAACAAGGGTACTGAAGTTATTTATACACCTTACACCCTGATACAGCCACATACTGCCTTATACACCGCCATACTGCCTTATACACCGTCATACTGCCTTATACACCGCCATACTGCCTTATACACCCTCATACTGCCTTATACACCGCCATACTGCCTTATACACCGTCATACTGCCTTATACACCGTCATACTGCCTTATACACCGCTATACTGCCTTATACACCGCCATACTGCCTTATACACCGTCATACTGCCTTATACACCGTCATACTGCCTTATACACCGTCATACTACCTTATACACCTTCATACTGCCTTAAACACCGTCATACTACCTTATACACCGTCATACTACCTTATACACCGTCATACTACCTTATACACCGTCATACTGCCTTATACACCCTCATACTGCCTTATACACCCTCATACTGCCTTATACACCGTCATACTGCCTTATACACCGTCATACTGCCTTATACACCGTCATACTACCTTATACACCGTCATACTACCTTATACACCGTCATACTGCCTTATACACCGTCATACTGCCTTATACACCGTCATACTACCTTATACACCTTCATACTGCCTTAAACACCGTCATACTACCTTATACACCGTCATACTACCTTATACACCCTCATACTGCCTTATACACCCTCATACTGCCTTATAAACGTCTTCATGTTCCGTTTATCTTATTGACAATTGTGTTCAATGTCCTGAGAGAGAGAGAGAGATAGATAATAACATGGAGAAGAACTGTTGAGAAGGAGTATGAGGAGAAAGAAAGGAAGGAGGATGGAGAAGGAGGAAGGAGGTGCATAAGAGCAAGGAAGAAAAGAGAAGGAGGGAGAGGAAGAGGAGGAGGGAGAAAAAAAAATGAAAATTGCACCACTACCGTAAGTCTCTCTCACCTTAAGAGTGAAAAATATGAGGTAAGAGAGCGTTCCTTATCATGCATATCCCTCACACTGAAGAGGAGGAGGAGGAGGGGGAAGAAGAGGAGGGAGAGGAGGAGGAGGAGGAAGAAGAAGAGGAGGGAGAGGAGAGGAAGAGGACGAAGAGGAGGGAGAGGAGGGGAGGAGGAAGAAGAGGAGGGAGAGGAGAGGAGGAGGAAGATGAGGGGTGGGGGTTTGAAGGTAAGGAGGATGATAGGGGAGAGGAGAGGAGGTGGAAGGGTATGAAGGCGAGGAGGCGAAAAGAGAAGAGAAAGAGGGAACAGTAGAAGGAAGAGGAAGAGGCTACAGGAAGAAGGAGGCAGGATTAACTAGGCAGGAGGGAGTTCATTAGCCCACAGTGCTCAGGAGTGAAGTAATCCACTACACTGAGAGTTCTTCACGACCAAAACTTCTTGATGTCAAGTCTTGGCCCAAAAACTTTTCCTTTTTTTTTTATTACAAAGCTGTGAGATTATTTTTGTTCTCTCTCTCTCTCTCTCTCTCTCTCTCTCTCTCTCTCTCTCTCTCTCTCTCTCTCTCTCTCTCTCTCCACTATACGAGCTAAAATACTGTTCATCTCTCCTTCCTTCTTACTGCCTGTTGGAGGTCTAGATAAATAAGTTATGGCTACTTCCTCCTCCTCCTCCTTCTTCTTCTTCTTCTTCTTGGTGTTGTTGTCATTGTGGTTGTTGTGGTTGTTGTTATTTCTTCTTTTTTTCCTATTCCCCTTCCTACTCCCCCCCCCCTCCCTTCTCCCCCGCCTCCTCCTCCTACTCCCACATCTACTCCCCCTGTCGTCTCCCTTACTCCTAGTTCTAATCCTCCCTATACTTCTACTCCTCTCCCCTCTCCCTTCTACTCCCCCACCCTCTCCCTTCCCACTCCTTCTCCTCCTCTCCTGCTGTGAGATATATGTGCTAAAATAAACTCACCGTTCTGACCACTCCAACACTACACCCGGCCTTAAGATGGCTGATTTATGCTCTCTCCCCTCTCCCCGTTCTTCTCCTCTCTCCTCTTTTTTCTCCACTCTCCCCTTCCTTTTCCCCTCTCCCCTTTCTTCTCCTCTCTACCCATTCATTTTCCACTTTCCCTTTCCTACGTCCCTCCTTCTTCCCTTCCTTCTCCCGTCATCCCTTCTTACACCTCTTCCTTCTCCCCTGTCTTCCCCTCCTATCACCCTTCGTCCTCTCCTTCTCCCCTCTCCCCTTCCTTCTCCCCTTTCCTCTCATGCGATTTGAAGTGATTTTATCCACATCTGCTCCCCAACTAAACTCTCCCCCTCCCCCTCCTCCTCCTCCTTCACCTCTTCTCTCCCTCTTCCTCCTCCTCCTCCTTACCGTATGTGAAGTGTCAGAGTCTGCTTTTAATATCCAAACTAAACTCTCCTTATTTTCACCTTAAACCTCCTTCTCCTCCTCCCCCTTCTTCTTCTTCTTCGCCTATTCTTCTTCTTCTTCTTCTTCTTCTAGAGAGAGAGAAGCAAGGGAGGTAAAAACAAGAGGAGGGAGAGCGAAAGATTAAATGATGAGGGGAGAGGGAGGCAAGGAAGAGGAAGAGACTGTAAGGGAGAGGAAGGGTAAAAGGTCTGGGAAGGAGAGAGGACGAAAGATTGAGGACGAAGGTAGAGAGAGAGAGAGAGAGAGATGCAGTCATTACCTCACTAGACTATAGATACTCACAAGGTTGAAGATCTGACCTCTTGTGTACGTGGTCTCTTTATAGTCTGACAGAGAGAGAGAGAGAGAGAGAGAGAGAGAGAGAGAGAGATAACACGCGGTGGTCGACAATAGGTTCCAACGACACAGGAGTTTTACGACACCACCAAGAATGTGATTTTGGTCTCTTCACGGATGTCTTTAACGCGTCTCCATAACGTATATTATTATTACATTTAAAGAGTCGGTGGTGATTTTATGGGCACGGCAGACGTCCTTATAAACACATAAAAAGGGGAAATGTAGTCCTGTTGTCCTTGTAAACAGATTGAGGGGAAAATATTGTCTTATAAAGAGGTTGGGGGAAATATTGTCTTTGTAATCTAAAATCCCGTTCCCATCCCTAAATTCCCTAAACTTCAATACAAAATCCCATACCCATTCCCCAAATCCCTAAACTGAAGTACAAAATCCCAAACTCACCCTTAAAATCCCTAAACTGAAGTACAAAATCCCATTCTCACCCCTAAAATCCCATACCCACCCCTAAAATCCCTAAATTTCAATACAAAATCCCATATCCACCCCTAAAATCCATAAACTACAATACAACATCCTATACCCATCCCTAAATTGAAGTACAAAATATCTCTAAAAGTCTCTCAAGTCAAACGACACAGAAAGTGGGGGAGACTAAGTAACTTTGTTGGCGGAGTTTGTGAGCGCGCTTAATGGTGGGTGGTGTTTACTGGTTCACCCACACTGGTTCATTCACTGCTTCATTGGTTCACCTACACTGCTTCATTGGTTTACCTACACTGCTTCATTGGTTCACCTACACTGCTTCATTGGTTCATCCACACTGGTTCACTTGTTCCTCCAATGGTTCACCCACACTGCTTCACTGCTTCATCTTCACTGCTTCATCCACACTACTTCACCCACACTGCTTCATTGCTTCATCTACACTGCTTCGCCCACACAGGTTTTGTTTTCGTATCAATCTTTTATTGCTTTTCCATGTAGCTGTTGCGTTCATGTCTGTCTTTTTTGTTTAGCTTTTTTTTAATAGAGCTTTTGTCTTCGTGTTGGTCATTTTTAACTTTATTTAGCGTTAGTCTTGTTAAGGGTGAACACAGGTGGTACGCAAGAACACAGGTTCGATTCCCGGGCAAGAAAAGATCCCACGCACACGCTCTCTCCTGCTTACAACACGTCCATTGAGTCCTTGAGTACGATGGCTTATTTCCCTGAGTACGACGGCGATTTCTTTGAGTAAAATGACTTATTTCCCTGAGTACGATGGGTTTTAGTTTTTGAGTACAATGGTTTTAAGTCCATGAGTGCAATAGCTAAAGTTCTTGAGTACGATGGGTTAAGTTCCTAAGTACTCAAGGGGTTTAGCCATCGTACTCAAGAACTTAAGCCATTGTATTCAAACGGGTTAATTACTGGGTAGGAGATAAGAATCTAACTTAACACGGTGTCATAGTTGTTCACGGCTAACTAACACACACACACACACAAAGGGAGGGGGGGTCATGCTTCGGGAACTGTCAAACGCAACATCCAAATTTGTCATTGAACAGATAACGTGACAATATACTGTAACGTGAGGACCCGCCACCACCACCACTACCATTATCCCTACCACCACTATCACCACCTTCACTATCACCACTACCATTATCCCTACCACCACTATCACCACCATCCCTACCACCACTATCACCACCTTCACTATCACCACTACCATTATCCCTACCACCACTATCACCACCTTCACTATCACCACTACCATTATCCCTACCAACACTATCACCACCATCCCTACCACCACTATCACCACCTTCACTATCACCACTATCACTATCAACACTATCACCACCATCCCTACCACTACTACCACCACCTTCACTACCACCACTACCACCACCTTCACTATCACTACCACCATCCCTCCCACTACCATCACCAATATTCTTGTTCATATGTCCCGTCATCTTCCACCTGGATAGAGGACTCCAGTTTGCCTGCAGCTGGTGTGTGTGTGTGTGTGTGTGTGTGTGTGTGTGTGTGTGTGTGTGTCGCGGAACTGAAATATTAATCTGATGTAGCGTCTTTCGGAGAGGCGGTGCTGGGGTGGGGGGGAGGGGGGGTAGTGGTGATGGCAGTGGTGGTGGTGATGATAGTTGGTGGTGTATGGTGGAAATGATGATGGTGGTTGTGGTGATGTGAGGACCAAAAAACACCACCACTACTTCTATCTTCACGACCACTATCACTACTACCACCACCATCACCATTACCACCACCACCATCCCCACTATTACACCTCACCCCAAATTATCAGAACAGGTACCAAGTTGTCAATTACACCTTGACAAATACCTTTACTCTATATCAAAGGTGTCTCTCTCTCCCACCCTAGTCTGGTAACACTGTCTTACTACAACCTTACACGCACTACATTACCTCACTTCAACACCCCCACCTCACTTGATCTCATCTCACCTAACCTCCTCACCTCACTATCTCCCCTCACTACGTCAACACCTCACCTCACCTTACCCCACCACCTACTCAACACCTCACCTTACCCCACCACCTACTCAACACCTCACCTCATAAGACACAGTCAGGGGGTAGAATTAGCATCATTTTAACTCTTGAACCAAACCTGAATTTTCTTTATTAAAACGTGTCGATTTAGGTTAGGTTAGGTTAGCTTAGGTCAGGTTAGCCTTGGTTAGGTTAAGTTAGGTTAGCTTAGATCAGGTAAGCCTTGGTTAGGTTAGGTTAGGTTAGCTTAGGTCAGGTTAGCCTTGGTTAGGTTAGGTTAGCTTAGGTCAGGTTAGGTTAGCTTAGGTCAGGTTAGCCTTGGTTAGGTTAGGTTAGGGTAGCTTAGGTCAGGTTAGCCTTGGTTGGGTTAGGTTAGGGTAGCTTAGGTCAGGTTAGCCTTGGTTAGGTTAGGTTAGCTTAGGTCAGGTTAGCCTTGGTTAGGTTAGCTTAGGTCAGGTTAGCCTTGGTTAGGTTAGGTTAGGGTAGCTTAGGTCAGGTTAGCCTTGGTTAGGTTAGGTTAGGGTAGCTTAGGTCAGGTTAGCCTTGGTTAGGTTAGGTTAGGTTAGCTTAGGTCAGGTTAGCCTTGGTTAGGTTAGGTTAAATTAAGTTAGGGTCCACTTAAGGCTCTAGGCATTAATAAACCCCAGAAGACTTGCAACATATACGTGTCTCTCAGCGTTGCAGAAAATTGCCCCCCAAAACCCCTTCACTACCACTGTACATCATCAACATTGCATTACGGTGGTTCCTGTAAAGCCACGGAGTTACGGCAACCTTTCCAGATGTCAGACTGTCACGAGACTGTCAGACTACGGGACTGTCAGACTACGGGACTGTCAGACTACGGGACTGTCAGACTACGGGACTGTCAGACTACGGGACTGTCAGACTACGGGACTGTCAGACTACGGGACTGTCAGACTACGGGACTGTCAGACTGTCAGGTTGTGCGGTTTCTTTTACTTCTTACCTAATTTTACTCTTGTGCCTCTTGTCATTATATATTAGTCTGTCTGTCTGTCTGCCTGTCTGGTTCTCGATTTGTTTTCATTTTAGTTTTCTTGTTATTCTCTCTCTCTCTCTCTCTCTCGCACACAAACACATAAAGAGAGAGAGAGAGAGAGAGAGAGAGAGAGAGAGAGAGAGAGAGAGAGAGAGAGAGACGCACTGCAGCAGCTAAGAAAAAAATGGTTACAGGTTTTCATGTGTAGAACGACTAGTCTGAGGGCAAGAAAATTGTGAACACTGAGAGAGAGAGAGAGAGAGAGAGAGAGAGAGAGAGAGAGAGAGAATTTTTGTAATGAAGGAAGGAAAGAATAGACGGGGATGATGGAAGAGAGAAAGAAGGGTTAGAAATAGTGAATGAAAGAGACAAAGGAAAAATAAACAAACGAACAGAAAAGGATTAAATGAAAGGTATGGAAGGGTCAATGGAGAGAGAGAGAGAGAGAGAGAGACTGAAGTAGCAGGAAATGGGAAGGGAAGGAGGAATTGAGAGAGATACGGAGGGATAGAGGGAGAGAGAGAGAACAAAAGGAGAGGAACAGAGGAGGGTCGGATAAGTGAGAGAAAGAAGGAGGGAGAGATGGAGGGAGGAAAGTGATAGTGGCGGTGACGTTGTGGGAAGAAGAGAGGGAGAGGAGAAAAAGGGAGGGGGAGGTAATCCTGGCCATGACGTTGAGGGAAGAAGGGAGGGGAGAAAAGGAAGGGAGGGAAGTGGTCCTGGTTGTGACATTTAACACCCCGCCAGGTTCCCACAAATACTGCAGGGACTCTTAATGGCTCTGGATTGAGAGACCTTCTGGGATATTATACCCGGGGGGACCACTAGGGGTAACGGGGCGGGGGAGGGGCGAGACGGGGCGGGTGGAGGGGAGAGACGGGGCCGGTGGAAGGGAGGGACAAGTGGGGTGGGAGGAGTGGCAGGGCGTGAGGTGGGGTGGGATGGAAGTTAGATATGAAGGAAGGTGCTGGAAAGGGAGATACGAGGAATGGGAGGGAGGGAAGAGGAAACTGGAGAGTGTAGGAGGGAGGGAGAGAGGGTGGGGGGGGGGGGTAAGAAGGGAGGGGGAGAAGATTGGAAAATATATAGTGTGTATGAGAGAGAAAGAAAGAAAGACCAAATATTATCCAAACATAAAGTAAAATAATATAAAAACTCGAAAATAATAAGAAAAAATAAGAAAAATAAAACAAATTAAATAATGAGAGGAATAAGACAAAACAATAAAGAAGGAATGGTCATAAAGGTCGTAAACAGGGAAGAATAAGAAAATAGGATAATAAAGGCAGAAATCATCCCCACTATATTTATTGAATTATCTGAACTTACCGGCGTGTGTTATCGGAAAACGAAGGATTAAGTGACAGCGATGATAACGAAGGAGGGGAGGAGAGGAGGATGATAATGATGATGGAGAAGAAGAAGAATAACAACAATAAGCAAAAATAAGAAGGTGAAGGAAGATAAAAGAACTAGGAAGAAAGAAAAAAAGGAGAAAATGTAAAAATAAGGAAGAAGAAGAACAGCAATAACAATAAGGATGAAGAAAAAGGTAAGAACAAAGAAGGAAGAAGAAAAAAGAAAGAATGAAGAAGAACAGAGAAGGAAGAAGAAGAAGAAGAAACAAGGAAGAAGAAGGAAGAAGATAGTCACACATCACTTTATTATGAGTTGAAACAAAACAATGAAAGTACGTTGTGTTTAAGACGTCAACATCTTTTAATTACACTTTGTTGTCTTAGGGATCACTTGAAGATTAGCACCCCCTTACCCTCCCTGATTAGTTCACCTTAAGATTAACCATTTTAATGTTAATTTAACCTAATCTAATGCTAACCTAATCGAACCAAATTCTCTCTCTCTCTCTCAACTAATGCTAACTTAACCTAACAAAATTCTCTCTCTATCTCTCTTTATCTATCTCTCTCCCATGCAAAAATATTTGGAACAAAAGATATGCAAATTTTTCACTCAGGGAGAAAGATGAAGAAAAACATTGTGTCGTTCTTCTGACTCGTCCAAACATCATCAGGAGACAGTATTTACCTGCTGAGTGAGCCAGGGAGAGAGAGAGAGAGAGTGGAATGGAAAGAGACCGACAGAACAGAGTGTGTGTGTAGAGAGAGAGAGAGAGAGAGAGAGAGAGAGAGAGAGAGAGAGAGAGAGAGAGAGAAAACATTGGACCTATTCAACCCACCTTGTCACAGGCCCACAAACAACTCTATACAATTTAATCAGAAATTTCCCCTCCCTCCCTCCCCATAGCCAACACCTGACCTCTTGACCTTTGACCTCCAGTATAATCAGGTAGAAGTCTCGGTGTGACCCTCGAGGCACTGGCACTAATCCAGCAGTTTGAAGTATGTCCGTGAGAGAGTTTGTTAGTGAAGCTACGGGTGATGTTTGTGATTGTTACACACACATACACACACACAGGTGAACTAACTCACTGCTTAATTATATTTTTTTATTTTATTATTATTATTATTATTATTTATTATATGATTATTTATTTATTATTATTTTTTATTATTATTATTATTATTATTTATATTATTATTATTATTATTATTTATATTATTATTATTATTATTATTATTATTATTATTGTTGTTGTTGTTATTGTTGTCTCATAATCAGTTGCTTCAGCAGTAAAACCACATTAATTATCATCACTATTTATAAAATTCATTACTCATCAAGTTATTACTATTATTATCATCATTACCAAGATAATTAGCAGACATTTGTAGAATTATTTCGAGAAAATTATTAGAGGGAGTAAGGGGGTCGTTACCTGTACTAACACACCTGTACTGACACACATGTATTGACACACCTGTTCTGACATACCTGTACTAAAACACCTGTTCTAACACACATGTATTGAAACACCTGTACTGAAACACCTGTTCTGACACCTGTATTAACACACATGTAATGAAACACCTGTACTAAAACACCTGTACTGACACACCTGTTCAAAGACACCTGTACTTATGTGTGTGTGTAGGAATTTTTATCAATACAAATAAACCAACAGAACATATCATTAAGTCTTGTTTATGTTAAGTATTCGGAGATGTACACACAGACACACACACTATACTCTTAATATATACAGTATATCTGACCATCACGACACGCCAGGTTATACTCTGTGATATACTGACCCACTGTCTTCCATTATACCAGTCTTGGAGTATACTTCTTCCTCTTCCTCTTCTTTGTCATTTTTCTTCTGCCTCCTCCTCCTTCCTCCTCCACCCCATTCTCTTCTTTTGCCTCCTCTTCCTCCTCTCCTCCTGCCTCCTCTTCCCCTCTCTCTCTCTTCTGCCTCCTCCTCCACCCCCATTCTCTTTTTTTGCCTCCTCTTCCTCCTTCTTCCCCTTCCCCTCTCTCTCTTCTTCTGCCTCCTCCTCCTCATATATTCCCTGAACTACTTAGTTATACATTAATACGATACTAAAGCCTTATACGAGAAGCTGGAACTCACAAACACACAGACACTCACAAACACACAGACACTCACAAACACACAGACACTCACAAACTCACAGACATTCATACACACACACACAATAACTTCAATTCACACATACACAAGGACTCACAATTACTCACAAGCTCAAACATTCACAGATTTAGACAATTAATGGGCTCACAAACACTCAAATACTCACAAACTCTCACAAGCACACGAACATTCATAGGCTTTCAGATACTCACACTCACAAACTCACAACCACTCACAGACTCACAAACACTCGAGTTCACCAACATTCACAAGCTCAAAATTACGTCAAAGCACAAACACACACAAACAAACAGTCTCACAAACTCAAACACAGGCTCATACACTCAAACGCAGGCTCATACTCTCAAAAACACAGACCAACAAACACACAAAAAACACTCACAAACAAAGAAATGTATTTAAGTATAAGTAAAGATATTGTAAGTAAACACGCATCTACTTTACAAATTCCCAGGTAAATCTTGTTAAAGGAACCGTGTTGGGTAATCCTCTCACCTGGCGGTAATTAACGTACCTGTAAATCTCTCTCTCTCTCTCTCTCTTTGCGTCATTATGAACACACACACACACACACACACACACACACGCGCGCGCGCGCGCCATAATAAACGCACACCCAACCATTATCATTAAGTGGCAAACGACAAATGGCGTTACTTAATATTCAAGAGACATTAAAGACGACAATGGCCTTCAAATGCCATATTCTTTGAGCCATTAATCATAACGAGTTAAACTTATGACGTATCTAATGGCCTGATCCAGTTGTTTGTCCTCTGATGGTGGTTAACAGACTGTTTTAATGGCCTCTAGGTCTAATAAGCCCCGATTGTAGTGTGATACAGTTCTAATGGGCCCCAATTGTAGTGTGATACAGTTCTAATGGGCCCCAATTCTAGTGTGATACAATTCTAATGGGCCCCAATTCTAGTGTGATACAGTTCTAATGGGCCCCAATTCTAGTGTGATACAATTCTAATGGGCCCCAATTCTAGTGTGATACAATTCTACTGGGCCCCAATTCTAGTGTGATACAATTCTAATGGGCCCCAATTCTAGTGTGATACAATTCTAATGGGCCCCAATTCTAGTGTGAGACAATTCTAATGGGCCCCAATTCTAGTGTGATACAGTTCTAATGGGCCCCAATTCTAGTGTGATACAATTCTAATGGGCCCCAATTCTAATGGTTTTAGTTGTATGGGTGGTCAGGTTTATTTTGGGGAGGCCTTTCAATACCTGGGGCCCATTTGAGCTGGGGCCCATTAGAGCTAGCGTCCATTAATACCTGGGGCCCATTATAAATTTGAAACCCTTTGAGCATGATGAATTAACGTCTTGGGTATGATGAAATTAACCCTTTGAGTATGATGATTTAATCCATCGAGTATAATGAGATAACCCTTGAATATGATGATTTTGAGTACGATGAATTAACCCCGTGAGTACGATGAGTTAACCCTTTGAGTATGATGAAGCTAACCTCTTGAGTATGATGATTTAACCCTTTAAGTATGATGATGATTTAATCCATCGAGTATAATGAGTTAACCCTTGAATATGATGATTTAACCCCGTGTAGTACGATGAGTTAACCCCTTTTGTATGATGAGTTAACCCTTTGAGTACGATGAGTTAATCCCTTGAGTACGATGACTAAACTCTTGAGTACGATATTCTAATATTTTGAATGCGATTATATATTCCCTTGAGTACAATGGCATTGTTCTCGAGGATTCAAATCATCGTACTCAAGGGGTTCAATCATCATACTCAAGGGGTTAAAATATCATACTCAAGAGGTTAAATCATCATACTCAAGGGGTTCAAATATCATACTCAAGGGGTTAAATCATCATACTCAAGGGGTTCAATCATCATACTCAAGGGGTTAACTCATCATACTCGGGGGGGGGGGGTTAAATCATCATACTGCAGGCATTAAAACCAACGTTAAGAAATATACATAAAAATCCTTCGTATATTCGTGGGAGAATACACTGACCTACAAAGTATATTCGTGGGGATTTCTTAGGTATACACTGCGTCAGAATGTGTATACGTTATTCATGGATGTCCAACCTTGCGTGGCTGGGTGGTGTGAAGTGCGTGTATACCTGTCCAAATGTCTTGTTACCTCTAATACACCTGGCTATGTATATGTGTATATTATATGTGTAGGTATATTTTGAGTATAAGTATCATTGTATTTATGTGTGTATTTGTATGTATGTGTATGTTTATGTGTGTATTCATGGGCTTGTGTGTATATGTGCATCTTATGTATATTTATCTCTGTGTGTATGCATGTATGTATGTGTAAGTATATATGTGTGTATTGATGTACTTATGTGTATATCTGTGTGTATCTTATGTATGCGTGCGTGTATATGTGTATCTTATGTATGTGTGTATAGGTGTATGTGTGTATGTGTGTGTATCGGTATATCGTGGTACACATGAGTCTTCAGGCGCACACACTACACTAGTTTTGTAACAATTCTTGATTCGTGTTTCTCTGTTCTGCGAGACTTTCTTTTATTGTATACAAACAAGTAAACAAACACCAAAAACAAACAACAAACACACACACACACACACACACAACACATAGCACATAACATCACACTACACACCACAACACATCACATTATACTAAAACACATTACACCACATCACACTACAACGCATCACACAACACAACACAAGACTCCGTACCTTAATTGCAGTCTTCATGGTAAAGGCGTCCTCCCGGTGTGGCTATCTCATGGTGAACATCTGCCAGGGCTTAAATATCTCTCCTGGTGGGGGGGTCGAGAGCTTGAACAACACTTCTGAGACAACAACCACAAAATCGTTCAAAATCCCGCGAGTTGAATTTCCTTCCTTACAAGCACTCTCCACAGCCCAGTACAACGACACCAAGCCAATCAACTATTCTTTAATAATCATCAAAAATATCTTATTTATAATCACTGTCATTTCACAAGAATCATCCATAGACTTTAAGCAATGATCAATCTTCTTATCTAATATCAATAATAGATTTTTAGATTTATCATTCAGGGGGAAAATTTGTTCCTTCAGTTACGCGTCAGGTCACTGGTAGGATTGCCAGAGTTAGGAGCGACGGAGTGGTACGTCCTCTCCCGCTCGTGTCAGCTGAGAAACTAAAACCAATTGACGCAGTGACGCTCCTCCTCGTCCTCCTCGTCCTCCCCTCCTCCTCCCTGGGTCCTCCATTGGTGGGGGGATGGGGGGGGGGGATTAACGGGGGTTTGGGGGTTTGCTGGGGATGTAGAGGATGAAGGGGAGGAGGAGGAGGTAGTAGTGAAGGAAGAGGATGTGGAGGAGGAGGAGAAGTAAGGGAAGGAGAAACCGGAAGTGGAGAAGAAGGAAGAGAAGGTGGAAGTGCAACGGGGGGGGATAGGAAAGAAGAGGAGGAGGATGAGCAATATAGAAAGAGGAACAGGAGGAAGAGAAGCAGGAGGATGAGGAGGAGGAAGAATTGATATTTCGAGTGATAGAGAACTAGAGAAAAGAGACAGACAGTGGGAGAAAGGGAGAAAGTGTGAAAAAATAGAGATAAAGAGTAAGAGAAAGATAGAGAGCAACAGAAAGAGTAAGAAGGGGGACGAGTGTACTAGGTAGAGCAGGAAATGAATAAATTGAGGGAATAGGGGAAAAATAATTGGGTGGGAGGAGAGAGATGGAAGAGACATCAAAATAGGGTAATTCTCACAATAGAACAGGAAAATGGGAATAAATGAGGTGGTGGAAATGAGGGAGAGAGAGAGAGAGAGAGAGAGAGAGAGAGAGAGAGAGAGAGAGAGAGAGAGAGAGATGTAATGTTATTGCATTAGATGAAGTGGAAACAAAGACAACAACAACAACAATAATAAGAATACCAAGGAATGGGACAGAACTAAAGAACAATTATAGAGAGAAACGGAGAGATGGAATAGGTTAAGAAAGACGATAAAATGAAAGAAGACCCGAATGAACGGAGGAACAAGAGAAAAAAGAGATAACTAAAGAAACAGTTCAACATGAGTAAACAGAAGAAGTTGAATAACTGATAAACGTGCGTGTAAGCAAGTCAAACCAAGGGAAACGAATGAATTGGAACACATGATGATAAACGGTAGAAATTAAAGCGAGTTTTATGAATTAAAAGTAAAACAATAATAACAGAATAAACAAATATGAATAAGAATGAGAGAATAACATAGAACAAGAAAGGTGTGAATGGGAGGAATTTGAGATAAATTGAAGAAATTAAGAACATGAAGTATTTACACCCACCAGGAATTTAATATAAATGTTAATGTCAGGTAGAGTTAGGTGTGATTCTCGACCCGTTGAAGCATTGATCAAGGTGTTGAATAAAACCATGTGGCGTTAGGTGGAATAGTTTTTTAGTTTAACAAATTTATTGGCAAAGCTTGTAGTACAGTTTGCCTATTCTGAGAAATTCAGTCAGGTCTTGACACTGAGGGTGGTATCACTTCTCACTGCCACGCAGGACCGAGGTTCATACACAAAGAAATACATCATATTCATTAACAGCTATTTATGTATAGAGGTCAGATTCATGAGGGTAATGTCACTCTTCACTGCCATGCAGGACAGAGGTTCGGACACAAAGAAAGAAATACACCATATTCATTAGCAGTATATATAGGTCAGTGGTTCACATACATTGGAGTCATATTCTAATTGAAGACTAATCAGTGTGGGCTGTTGAGTTGTTTAGGCGGAATAGTCACAAGATGGAGAGCATGATAGTCAACTACAGAACGAATGGAGTGAAGATGGAAAGTACGAGCATAGGTGATGTTAATTCCATAGCCCTTGCCAACAAGGGTTCTGAGGGGTTTAATGCGCTGCAATAGTTTGGCACGAAGGTTGCCGACAAAGTTTGGATCATTCACACAAATTCCAAGATATTTATAGGAGCTACACAGTCCAAGGGCATGCTGTTAATGTTAAAGTCAAGAGGCAGAGGGTGGGCAGGACGAGGATTGAGGACCCTCGTCTTGTCAACAGATATTATGAGACCACATTCCACAGTCCTCCGAGCAAATACATCCAGCAAGGCTTGGAGCCTGAGTTTGGTCTGTGTCATAATGCAGATATCATCAGCAGAGCATATTACGGCTTCGTTTGGCTGAACTGGAATTTCAGCAATAAGCTTGTGCATCAGTATATTAAAGAGCATAGGACTTAACACTCCTCCCTGAGGCGTGCCAAGCTTAAATGATCTCATTAAACACCTAAGAGATATACAAAGGGTTGATGATACACAGAAATGACAAGAAATCTTTATTGTATTCATTACACTTCAAACCTTAGCCACGAGAGGTTCAGGGTGACCTTGAAGTTTGGGTTTCTTGACATCGGAAGGGACGGCGTCGTTCACGATTTTGCGCTTGGGGCAGGAGGACTGCTGGGTTGGCCCCTCTGGCTTGGGGCAGGAGGGCCGCTGGGATGATCCCCCTGGCTTGCGCTGGTAGGTTCGTTTCTTTGGCTTGGGGCAAATAAAATCAATGAGTTTAGTCTTCCGGTGAGTATCACACGGCGGCTTGGAAAGTTGTTTGGGGGGCTGCTGGGATGGCGTCTCTGGCTTGGGGCAGGGGGCCTACTGGGATGATCCTTCTGGCTTGGGGCAGGAGGGCCGCTGGGATGACCCCCCTGGCTTGCGCTGGTAGGTTCGTTTCTTTGGCTTGGGGCAAATAGGATCAATGAGTTTAGTCTTCCGGTGAGTATCACACGGCGGCTTGGAAAGTTGTTTGGGGGGCTGCTGGGATGGCGTCTCTGGCTTGGGGCAGGGGGCCTACTGGGATGATCCTTCTGGCTTGGGGAAGGGGTGCTGGAAGGTTGCATTCTTTGCCGCGGGGCAGGTGGGAAAGATAAACTTTGTCTTCTTCCGGCATAGCGACGAGATCAAGTCCGAGTTGTCATCACACGGCCGCTTAGAAGGTTGTTTTGGGGGCTGCAGGGATGGCCTCTCTCGCTTGGGGCAGGAAGGTTGCTGGGATGGCCCCTCTGGCCTGGGGCTGGAGGGGTGCTGGGATGGCCCCTCTGGCCTAGAGTAGGAGGGTCGCTGGGATGGGCCTTGTGGCCTAGGGTAGGATGGTCGCTGGGATGGCCCCTCTGGTCTGGGGTAGAAAGGCCGCTGGGGTGGCCCCTCTGGCCTAGGGTAGAAAGGTCGCTGGGATGGCCCCTCTGGCATCGGGTAGAATGGCCGCTGGGATGGCCCCTCTGGCCTGGGGTAGAAAGGCCGCTGGGATGGCCCCTCTGGCATAGGGTAGAAAGGCTGCTGGGATGGCCCCTCTGGCCTAGGGTAGGGTGGCCGCTGGGATGGCCCCTCTGGCCTAGGGTAGGGTGGCCGCTGGGATGGCCCCTCTGGCCTAGGGTAGAAAGGCTGCTGGGATGGCCCCTCTGGCCTAGGGTAGGAGGGTCGCTGGGATGGCCCCTCTGGCCTAGGGTAGGGTGGCCGCTGGGATGGCCCCTCTGGCCTAGGGTAGGGTGGCCGCTGGGATGGCCCCTCTGGCCTTGGGTAGAAAGGCCGCTGGGATGGCTCCTCTGGCCTCGGGTAGAATGGCCGCTGGGATGGCCCCTCTGGCATAGGGTAGGGTGGCCGCTGGGATGGCCCCTCTGGCCTAGGGTAGGGTGGCCGCTGGGATGGCCCCTCTGGCCTAGGGTAGGGTGGCCGCTGGGATGGCCCCTCTGGCCTAGGGTAGGGTGGCCGCTGGGATGGCCCCTCTGGCCTAGGGTAGGGTGGCCGCTGGGATGGCCCCTCTGGCCTAGGGTAGAATGGCCGCTGGGATGGCCCCTCTGGCATAGGGTAGGGTGGCCGCTGGGATGGCCCCTCTGGCCTAGGGTAGGGTGGCCGCTGGGATGGCCCCTCTGGCGTAGGGTAGAAAGGCCGCTGGGATGGCCCCTCAGGCTTGGGGCAGGAGGTGTTCTGGGATGGCCGCTCAGGCTTGGGGCAGGAGGTATTTTGAGATGACCCCTCAGGCTTGGAGCAGGAAGAATTCTGGGATTTCCCCCCAAGCTTGGGGCAGGGGTGCTGATCGGATGGTTCCTTTGCCATGAGGCAGGAGGGCTGACTAACCTTGGTTCTGCTGTCACAGTTTTCGACTTCTTTCATTCTGCTAAAATTGTTTTTACATTACTATGTTGTGCGGGGAGAGTGAGGGAGGGACCTTATTTTGGAGGTTCTATAATGTAGTAAGAGGCTTATAGTACATACTTAATATAATATACTGGAATGTATATGTTAATGTGTAATGAAGATATTTATGTACATGTGTAGTGAGGATATTTGTATAAGTGTAGAATGAGGATATTTTTTTAAGTGTATAGTGAAGACATTTTTATAAGTGTATAGTGAATATTTTTATAAGTGTATAGTGAAGATTCCTTTATAAGTGTATAGTGAAGATATTTTTATAAGTGTGTAGTGAATATTTTTATGTGTATAGTGAAGATTCCTTTATAAGTGTATAGTGAAGATATTTTTATAAGTATATAGTGAAGATTCCTTTATAAGTGTATAGTGAATATTTTTATAAGTGTATAGTGAATATTTTTATAAGTGTATAGTGAAGATTCCTTTATAAGTGTATAGTGAAGATTCCTTTATAAGTGTATAGTGAATATTTTTATAAGTGTATAGTAAATATTTTTATAAGTGTATAGTGAAGATTCCTTTATAAGTGTATAGTGAAGATATTTTTATAAGTGTATAGTAAATATTTTTATAAGTGTATAGTGAAGATTCCTTTATAAGTGTATAGTGAAGATATTTTTATAAGTGTATAGTAAATATTTTTATAAGTGTATAGTGAAGATTCCTTTATAAGTGTATAGTGAAGATTCCTTTATAAGTGTATAGTGAAGATATTTTTATAAGTGTATAGTGAATATTTGTATAAGTGTATAGTGAAGATATTTTTAAGTGTATAGTGAGGATATATTTATAAGTGTATAGTGAAGATATATTTATAAGTGTATAGTGAGGATATCTTTATAAGTGTATAGTAGAGATTTAAGTGCAACACCTTGATCAGTGCTTCAAGGGGTCGAGAACCACACCTAATTCTACCTGACATTACCATTTATATTAAATTCCTGGTGGGTGTAAATACTTCATGTTCTTAAATTCTTCAGTTTATCTCAAAGTCTTCCCATTCACACCTTTCGTTTTCTATGATATTTTCTCATTCGTATTTATATTTTTTCTAATCCAGTTATTTATATTTTTTTTGTTTACTTCATAGACTCTTTAATTTCTACCGTTTATCATCGTGTGTTCCAATTCCTTCGTTTTTCTTGGTTTGTCAGTTATTCCACTTCTTCTGTTTATTCATGTTGAACTGTTTCTTTGGTTATCTCTATTTTTTCCCTTGTTTCTCCGTTCATTCAGGTCTTCCTAGTTTGATCTTTTTCACATAAACAGAGAGAAAGAGAGAGAGACACAGAGAGAGAGAGAGAGAGAGAGACCCGTCAATATACATAAATATATATATTAAACTCGTGAATAACGTGAGTCAATGAGTAACTTAGAGTCGTGAATAAATGATGAATAACACACTTATTTATGAATCATATATTCCAGAAGTAAAATCCACGCTTTTCCGGGCATGGGATATTGCGATTGGTTGGTTTCTATATTTTGAAGGTGGCGATTGGTCAGTGATTGGTGCCTATTCTTACTACTACTACTACTACTACTCGGTTGATGTTCAGGTGTGGAAGAGAGGATGGGAAGGTGTAATGAGGGGGGGGGGCAGGTGGGGGAAATAAAGATAAATATCCCTAAATTGGGGAGATGGTGGGGAGAGGAGAAGGAAGAGAGGGAGGGGAAAATGAGTGTAAAAAAATAACAAAGGTGGGGTAGAGTTTGAGGGAAAAATCGTGTTGGGGAGAATAGTTTGTGTCATTGGAGGGGAGAGGAGAGGGGAAGCAAGGAGGGGAGAAGAGAGGAGGGGGAGAGATAGGGAGATGAAAGGTGGGGAGAAGAGAGGAGGAGGAGGAGGAGGTGGGGAGAAGACAGGTGAAGGGAAGAGGTAACTGAATAACATAGTCAGGTTAGGTTAGGTTAGGTTAACATGGATTAGTTACCTTCTGATTACATACAAAATCTACATGTAATCAAATTCTCATCTCACTCATAATATCTCTCGGTATCTCTCTATCATCTCTCTAATGTTTCAAGAGATAGATCCAGAGATATCTCCTCACCGCTTTAAGAGAAGACAAATTTAACACGGAAAATATGAGCAGTGGAAACGTGTGAAATTGCCCCTTGTCTTGACGATAAATGATAGTTAATGTACCACAGCTGTCAACACTATTATTGTCTTTCATTTTTCATTTTTTTTATAATTCATCTGATTCTCATTTAATTTCGTTCGTCTTTTAATTTTTATTCTTTTCATTTTTCTTTTTCATATAATATCGTTCATATATTTTTCATTTACTTTCGTTCTTTTTTTAATTAATTTCATGTATATTTCATTATATTTCATCCATTTCTTATTCCATGATGGTTTAACACTTAAATTAATGGTTTAATCAATGAAAATCCCCCCACAGGTTTAACCCTTTAATATCAAATCTAAACAAAGAATTACTGAAACAAGATAAAACTAAAATATCACCAACATTCAAAAACTCCATAAAAATATCAAGCCGGAAGAATTTTTAATTATTAGAGTATTAAAAAAAGGGTAGAATTTGTGTAATAATAAAGGATATGAAACTAAAATGTATTGCGGACATACACAATTTATACATACACTATTTAATACACGATATGTCAACGATAAGTCCTTTTGCTGGAGGGGAAATTTGTATACGTGTATGGGGATTGGTGGTGTGTGTGTGTGTGTGTGTGTGTGTGTGTGTGTGTGTGGTAAAGTGTGGTGACTTATATGATGTGTAAGTGATGCATGGTGTGTTTATATAGTGTGATGGTGCGTGAGGAAGAGTGGCACTATTCTCCTCTCACCTGGGGAAGGAGTTGATCATTACCTGGAAAAGCGGAGGAGTTTGGCATTATTCCAGTGCCTCAGTAGACTTAGGCACTCCTAGGCACTATTCTCTTACCTGTCGGAGAAACGTGACACTATTCCAGCGCCTTAGTGGAGTTTGGCACTATTCTCGCGCCTGGTGGAGTAGTTTGGCACTATTCTGGCCCCCGAGTGCCAGAGGTGATCGCCGTCCTGGGGCTGCGGGAGTCCACATTTGTTCCTATCTAGCAAGACCTGGAGCCCAACACACGGCGCCTCTCACCTCTTATTTTATTTCCCTGAGGCACTCTTCCTCTTGGGGCGTTTCTTCTTCTTTTTCTCTTTCTCCTTTTACTACATTTTTCCTTCGTTCGTATTATTATACTATCTGTTTCTCTTTTCATTGTTTTTATTTATTTATTTATTTATTTTTATTTTTTTTATTTTTTTTTCTATTTCATTTCTTCATTTTTGTAATTATTTCTATTGCCTTTATTTTGATTTTTTTCTCTCTCTCCCGTTTTTATTGATTATTCTTGATTTTATTATTATTATTATTATTATTATTATTATTATTATTATGATTATTATTATTATTTTGCGGGTCAGCACTTTGGTATATTTCTCTGTTATTTCAATCTTTCTTCCTTCAGTTGTCTTTTAACATTCTTTATTATGTCTTGTCAAGTAACACGGAAGAGAAAATGCACCGGCAAGGAACAACATATGGACTGTCACGGAACAAGGAACAGAATATGAACTGTCACGGAACAAGGACCATAAAAACGCAGTGAAGGAACACCATGTGAACTGTCAAGGAACGACATATGTACTGTCAAGGAACAAGGAACATCAAAACCACAAGAAAAATGGAGAATTGATAGGTAGCAGCACCTAGGACAGCCCCAGCCAAGAGCAGAGAATGTTTTCCTGGTCTCGTGGCCCCTGAAGTCTCAACGAGGGGAAATTCTTGGTGATGAGGGAGGAGAGGGGTCAAGGAGAGGGGAGAGTGGGCGGTGGTGTGAGGGGAGAGGGAAGAGTGGGTGGTAGTGTGAGGGGAGAGGGAGGAGAGAGAAGAATGAAAGAAGAAACGAGGGACGCAGAAAGAACATAAAAATGAAGGAATAAACAAGAAAAAGGAAAGATAAGGAGACGATGAAGAAGATGAGAGGAGAAAATATACCTAATGAAGGAAGAAACGTGGAAATAATGAGAGAAGAGAGATAAGGAAGTGAGAGATAATGAAAACAATAATAATTGAAGGAAATGAGAAAGAGTACGCGAAGAGGGAGAAAGGAAGAGAGGAAAGCCATCTCAACAAGCCATTCAATTGATGTCTGTAATGGGGTAGTAGAGAATTCATCCTATCGTCCATTGGTGTGAGGGTCGGTTCGTATACTGCTGAGAACATAAGAACATAAGAAAATAAGGAGTCTGCAATAGGTCCGTTGGCCTGTGCATGGCAGCTCCTGTCGAGAGTTACTACCACTCTCTATCATCCATGAATCTATCCAGCCTCCCTTTGAAACTTTCCAGCGTTCCAGCACTTACTACAAAGTTGCTAAGCTTGTTCCACTCGTCCACCACCCTATTTGTAAACCAGTTCCTTCCTATCTCCCTCCTAAACCTAAACTTATCCAACTTGAATCCGTTGTTCCGAGTCCTATCCTGCTCGGATATTATAAGAACTTTATCTATATCACCTTTATTGATTCCTTTCACCCACTTGAATACTTCTATCATATCTCCCCGCACTCTTCGTCTTTCGAGGGAATGCAAGTTTAGTTTCTTTAACCTATCCTGATATGGAAGGTTTCGAAGTCCCGGAATCATTTTCGTCATTCTTAGCTGCACCGACTCTAGTGAATTGATATCCATTCTATAATAAGGGCACCAGAACTGAACCGCATAATCGAGGTGCGGCCTGACTAGCGCAAGATATAGTTGCAATAAGACCTCTGTACTCTTATTACTTACACTTCTAGATATAAAACCCAATACTCTGTTTGCCTTATTTCGAACATTAACGCACTGTTTCCTAGGCCGTAGGTCCGGGCTTACAAGTACCCTTAGGTCTCTTTCACAAGTCGACTTCTCCTGGTTGATGTTGTTAAGGCTGTATACATTGACAGTATTTGTTCTTCCAATATTAAGTACGCTGCACTTGCTGGTGTTGAATTTCATTTGCCATTTTTCAGACCACCCTGCAGTTTATTTAGATCCTCCTGTAATGCATTTGCATCCTGCCCTGAATTAATCTGCCGCCTTATTTTGGTGTCATCCGCAAGCTTGCTTATGTCACTGCTGATCCCAGTATCTAGATCGTTTATGTAGATTATGAACAAGAGTGGGCCTAGTACTGACCCCTGGGGAACCCCACTGGTTACACGACCCCACTCAGATTTAACACCATCTACGCTGACCCTCTGCGTTCTATCGGTGAGCCATGCTTTTATCCAATTTAAAACTTTCCCCTCGATACCATGAGCCTTAATTTTTCTCAGAAGCCTCTGATGCGGTACTCTGTCAAATGCTTTGCTAAAGTCTAAGTAAATAACATCGTAATTTTCTTCATTATCTACTACCTCGAAGACTTTCCTAAAAAATGTCAGCAGATTTGTTAGACAAGATTTTCCCTTTGTAAACCCATGTTGAGAGTCGTAGATTAATTTGCTTTTCTCTAAATGCGATCGGATGTTATCTGCTATAATTGATTCAAGAAATTTCCCCACTACTGACGTCAAACTGATCGGCCGGTAATTTGATGCTGATGCTCTGTCTCCCTTTTTGAATATGGGTACTACATTTGCCTGTTTCCACAAGTCTGGCACAACTCCGGTGTCTTATGATTTTGTAAACAAGTTTACGAGGGGTCCGCTAATCTGTTCCCTACACTCTTTCAAGACTCGAGGGAAAATTTCATCCGGCCCTGGGGATTTTGTCTTCTTTAGTTTATTTAGTTTCTTAGGAACATCCTCTTTTCTGATAGTGATATTCTTTAATCTTTCTTCTTCCTTTCCCTTAAATATCAGTTCCACCTCTGGAATTTCAGCGCGAATTTCCTCTGTGAAAACTGATAAGTAGTAGCTGTTCAATGCTTTGCTTATTTCTTCACTGCCTTTTATCAATTTTCCCCTCCCTGACTTTAAAGGCCCAACTTGGTCCTTGACCTTTGTTCTATATACCTGGAAAAATCCCTTGGGATTCGTCTTGGATTCTCTTGCTATTTTGATTTCATAGTCTCTCTTTGCTTTCCTTACATTTTTTTTAACATTCCTAGATAGTTCATTATACCTGTTTCTGAGCTTAGAGGTATTGATGATGTAGGTAAAGCCCTCTTGAATGGTTGACCTCTTGACCTCGTAAAGGTTAAAGGGAAGTGAGAGAGAGAGAGAGAGTGTGTGTGAGAGAGAGAGAGAGAGAGTGTGTGTGTGTGGGAGAGAGAGAGAGAGAGTCTTGATATATAATGTTGGTCCTATAATGCCAAGACTAGTTTGACCAATAATTTGGTTAGGTTAGGTGAATCAGTGACAGGCAGTGATGGTGACCTGTCAATTACAGTGGTGACAGGCAGTGGTTGTGACCTGTTAACTGTGATGGTGACGAAGTAGAATAATTAATAGTATTTTTGCTATTTAATGGAAGGATTAGTTACATTGTTCTGATACAAAGTAATTCATTATGATTAGTTGTATTTAACAGGTAATAAATGTTTGACTTTGGATGGATGTAATTAACAGATAATTTTATGACTAATGAATAAATTAATATTGATGATGTTAATTGGAAGTTAGTTAAGAGTGATTAATTATTTTTCAATCATAGTAACACAACTAATTAATGTTATTTATGTTTTGAGTTTGTTGGTTAATTATTTAAAGGGTCATATTAATAACACCAGGTGTTCAACATTAACATCAGGTGTTCAATATTAACATCAGGTGTTCAATATTAACATCAGGTGTTCAATATTAACATCAGGTGTTCAATATTAACATCAGGTGTTCAATATTAACATCTGGGGTTCAACATTAACACCTGTAATAATTGTCTGAATAATGAAGGATCATGTCAGAGGTTCCAAGGCTTAAAGGCGTCATTTCTCTAATAATTATTTCAATATAATACCTCATAAAATATGCCTACTAAACCTGAAAAACAAAACGAGGGAATATTTCCTCCAGTTTTAAGTAATTGAGATTAAAATATCCATCATATTTCATTTTTATTGTCGTTCCTTCACATTATCAAGTTTTATTTAATTTTTCGGTTTTATTTTAATTTATCTAATTTATTAAACGTTTTTAGGTCGTTTTTTTTTATTTCATCTGTCTGATTTACTTTAACTTATCAGGTGTTTTGGTTTATTAATTTTATCAGTGACGTGAAGTAATAATTCGTTTTATTATTATTATTATTATTATTACAACAGCAGTGCAGGCAAACAGAAGGGTGGGGGGGGGGGCGGCAGTTGAGGGGAGGGGGGGAGGAACAGGGAAGCAGGAGGGGTGGGGGGGCAGGCACGCAAGCACAGATGCCAGGTAACTCAGTAAAGTCGTACCCTCCACACATCACAGGCGGTGACCCTCCAATTACCTGTCGTAACCCACGCTCACCTCTCTCCTGGGACCCGCCCACCTGCGGGTCATCTCGCCCTCCTTAATGACTCTATTATTCTGACCTGACTACTGACCTGACTGCTGATTGCCTTAAGATGACTGCTGACCTAACTGCTAATTTAACTGCTGCCTGCCCCTGATTGTCTAAAATTGACTGCTGACCTGACTGCTGCTTACCTCTCTGATTGTCTTAAGGTGACTGCTGACCTGATTGCCTTAAAATAACTGCTGACCTGACTGCTAATTTAACTGGTGCCTGTTTCTGCTTGTATTAATTTGACTGCTGACCTGACTTCTAACTCAACTGCTGCCTGCTTCGGATTTCCATAAAATTACTGCTGCGTGCCTCAGATTGTCTTAAAGGGAACTGCCTGACTGCTTCCTGCGTTTGATTGCCACAAAGTTACTGCTACCTGCTGAAGGTGACTATCACTGAGCTTAACCTACCTAACCTAACCTCCCCTAGGTCAGGTCAGGTCAAGCTTAGGTCATCCACCATCGTAATAATGAATAGTTTAGTTCTCCTGTTCGCGGAATTTTCTCAACAGTTCGTCATGTGTAAACTTTATGTGATGTAAAAGTTTCTTCAGCTGTCCCTCTAATTCTCTCGTTATCGTTGAGCAAAAATTAATTCTAGGTATTATGTAGAAACCGTGTGTGTGTGTGTGTGTGTGTGTGTGTGTGTGTGTGTGTGTGTGTGTGTGTGTGTGTGGTTAATAATTAGCCTGAACGACCTGACTGACTGACTTGACTGACTGACGATATGTATAAGTCAACACACTATATAATGTGCCACATTATGCTTAACTCAAACTACTTATTGAAAGGTCAGAATTTACTAGAAGTTTAACCATGCCTGACGGAAGGACATACATACATACATACATACATACATACATACATACATACATACATAAAATACTAATGGTAGCCCCTCGTGTAACGAGGTTGGCCGGCGAGTTGTATGACCCAGTGGCAAGGAATAGCCCGAGAAGACCGGACAACTCGCCCGCTGCACTGGCTAACCATTACCCCGGAACACGATCCGCTAATCGATTAACACCCAGGTTCCCAATTACTGCTGGGTAGACAGAGACAAATGGCGTAAAAAAAACTTGCCCATAGTTTCACCCTGTCCGGGTATCGAACCCGGGTCCGTTCGCTTGCGAGGCGAGCATGCTGACCATTACACAACATAAATGCATACATACATACATTACTTCAAGGTAACAATATACCTCTCTCTCTCTCTCTCTCTCTCTCTCTCTCTCTCTCTCTCTCTCTCACTTAACCATCCACGTCGCGTCACCATAAAACCGACACATGATATACTTGCACTATACATGTATATATTTTTTTTTACCATCGTTCCCCCTAAAAGAGAAAATATTCACACGCACAACGATTGAAAACAAAATATATAATCTCTTTTTATGAGATATCTCTTTTTTTTGGGGGGGGGGGGAGACATATTGTAATTAATCCCCCTGGTGGTCATCAGTGAAGGGGATTTTAATCATGACAAGGACAGCGGATTATCGGATTAACAAGAGTCGATTTCTTTGTCGTCTGTGTGCCTGTGTAGTGTATTTTGGTCACCCCTGAATACTCGTTTTCCTTGATATATTTTGGGTGTTCCTGATGGGTAGTGTGTCGTTTGGTGTTATGGAGTTTGTGATCAGGGGGTGTTTGTGTGGGGTGTATGTGGGATGTAGGGTGTGTGTGTAGGGGTAGAGGGTGTTTGTGTGGGGTGTAGGGGGTGTTTGTGGGGGTAGAGGGTGTTTGTGTGGGGTGTAGGGGGTGTTTGTGGGGGTTGGGGGTGTTTGTGTGGGATGTAGGGGGTGTATGTGGGATGTAGGGTGTGTGTGTAGGGTTAGAGGGTGTTTGTGTGGGGTGTAGGGGGTGTTTGTGTGGGGTGTAGGGGGGGTTGGAAGCGTGTGTTTGGGTGAATATACCGCCATCAAGACGCTTAACACACACACACACACCAAAGAACACAACACTATTTCTCACGTTAGTTCATCATGGTTGCGTCTCTGTTGATCAAATCATCGCTGAGAGGAACCGGAAGGTGTGTGACGTCACCGGCTGTGATGCTGTGTGGTGGTGATGACGCTCGGCTTCCTGTCGGCTTTGTCCTGGTGGGAGGGCGGTGAGGGATGGAGACTCAAAGCTCCAACAGTCACTCTTCGCGTAAATCGACTCATTAAAAGTACCTTTGGCTTCTCACTGAAGTGGTGTGTGTGTTTGTGTGTGTGTGTGTGCGCATAACGTCAGAGAGCAGTGATACATACATACAAACGCACACACACTCACCCTACACCCACCCGACACCCACGCTACACCCACCCTACACCCACCCTACATCCACCCTACACCCACCCTACACCCACCCTACACCCACGCTACACTCACCCTACACCCACCCTACACCCACGCTACACCCACCCTACACCCACCCTACATCCACCCTACACTCACCCTACACCCACCCTACACCCACGCTACACTCACCCTACACCCACCCTACACCCACCCTACACCCACGCTACACCCACCCTCACCTACACGCACTTCAGAAAATAAACACAGTCCAGCACCAGCAGGTAGTGACCAGGTGTGACGGTGAGGGAAGTAACTCAGGTGAAAGTACAGGTATGAATTGCACCCTTACCTGTTTATAGCACCTGTGAGCACCTGTTGTGGTTGATGATATGTCACAGGTAAGATTTAGATACGTATGGATTCTTGTCAGTGGATGAAGTGTCAGCTTTTTAACACTTGTCAGCACTTGTCAGGAATGAGATTTAAGCACTTGTGGAAATTTGTTAGATGGATATTTGATAGATTTAATCCTTCCTTCCTTCCTTCCTTATACCCTTCCCTCCTTCCTTCCTTCCATCACCAGTAAAACACAGACCGTAGTATCTTCGTGTCGTTTTTAAGTCATCAAGTTTTACCTCATTCACTCATTTTGAAGTGGTCCTCAACGTACCTCTTTCTCAAGCAGTTTCTCGTCCGCTGGTACTCCAAATCAGAGAGAAAAATTACCTTACCAATCACCGTGCAGGATAGGTAGCGGATAGGGAGATAGGGAATTGTTAAGATCCTCATGATTGGCCAAACTAGTCATTACGTCACAAGGCTCCTGAATGCTGATTTGAAGACGTGAGTTGCGAGGGAGGTCATTGGCGGAGACAGACAGAGAAAGACCCAACCATCATCTCCATTTAAACAAAGAAGCTCCTCTGATATAAATACATACATAATATACATACAAATCATAACAAACTCTAAAAAAGAAAAAAAGAGCTAAACTTGCTGTTCATTAAAGCTAGATATAAGCTATGGACTGGACGCTGGTGGACAGAGAGATATTTTAGCTGCAACAAGAACAGGTGGGTCACAGGTAAACCCCGTCATTAGCTCCCGTAACGCCCCCACCTTCTAACTAAAGACAAACTCGATGTCGGTAAATGTTCCTTGATGTCCAGGAGTCGTTCATTACCTCTAAGATGGCCTAATTTGTGGCTAAATATACCTCTGTGTGTGTGTGTGTGTGTGTGTGTGTGTGTGTGTGTGTTTGTTTGTTTGTGGTAATACGATATAAAGTTGTGTAAATGGAGAGAGAGAAAAAAAATGATATATATATAGAGAGAGAGAGAGAGAGAGACAGAGAGAGAGATTTATAATTAATCGTTCTCTCTCTCTCTCTCTCTCTTTCTCACTCTCTCTCTTTCTCCCTCATCCCTCACTTTCTCCTGACACTCACTCAATTAGCCTGGCTCTACCTTTAAGCTCGTGTCACTTAAGGATTTAATCTCTCTGTCTCTCTCTCTCTCTCTCTCTCTCCATCAATCTATTTCCATTTACACTAATTTATCCCTCATTACCACACACACACACACACACACACACACACACACACACACACACACACACACACAGCTTCCCCCCCCCCCACCCCCCCAAAAAAAAATTATATATGGAACGTGAAAAAAATATCCCCACCAAATTATCACATTTGAAACAGCACCCTTGAACCCTACCTTGGCACCCTGTAAACCCTTCTGTGGCAGTCCTGTAAGAGTGAGGCCAAGCAGTGACGAAATCCACGTGTATGAGGGCATGGTGTGTGTTGAATGGTCTTCGTGTCTGCTTTCATGCTACTGCTGTTACTACTCTTCTTCTTCTTCTGCTTCTTCTTCTTCTTCTTCTTCCTCTTCTTCTTCTTCTAACCGGCAATAGCAAAATCGAACCTAATTTACCTTACTACACCTGAGCTAACGTATTGCATAATAAACTAACCGAACTTATTTCACCTGGACTACTTTGTTACACCTGCTGGCCACACCTGCATTGTGTCCGTGTGTGTGTGTGTGTGTGTGTGAAGATCAAAGCTGAATATTGTATATAGGTTGTATCTCACACACACACTCTTTCTCACTCAACTCTTTCTCACTGTCTCTCACCTACTCTCTCACTTTGTCTCTCTCTCTCTCTCTCTCTCTCTCTCTCTCTCTCTCTCTCTCTCTCTCTCTCTCTCAGTGACTTTACAAAAAATTACTCGATAAAGACGAAGTGAATAGCGCCGTCCATCTCAGAGTCCTTCACGTCTCCTACCTCTTCCCTTTAACTCTCTCCTCCTCCTCCTCCTCCTCCTCCTCTTCCTCCTTCCCCTCTTCTTCCTCCCTCTCCTCCTCCTCCTCCCTCTCTTCGTTCTCATCTGTCTTACTATTCTTTCATTTCACTCCCCTCTCCTCTCTTCCTCTCATTCTTCTTCTCGACCTTCTGTCGTCTATTGACCTTTCCCACCCCCCCCTCCTCCTCCTGTCAACCTTCTCTTCTCCCTCTCACTCTCCTCCTCCTCCCTCTCACTCAACCTTCCCCACTCCCTCCCATCTCTCCTTCTCTCTTATGCTTCCTCTTTCCTCACTCCATTCTGTTCCCTCTCATTCTTCCTCTCCTTCTCCTTTTCACTTTCCTCCTTCCCCTCCTCTCTCAGCTTCTTTCATCTCCCCCCCCTCCCTCCTCCCCCTGGTGCGGGTTAATCCATCCCTCACTATACTTGCCAGAAGCAGATGAACGCCGCTGTAATCCGGCTTAAACTAATCCTCCTTTTATGTCAACAAATAGGATTGGAAGTGAATGATTGGTTGTTGGAGCGACAGAGCTTGAAGGTGAAGCTTTTAAGGTTCATTATTACCAGAATCAAAGTGGAGGAATCACCTTTATATAGGAACAGAGTGAAGCATTATCTTCTCTTCTACGTCTGTTCGAACGTTTGGTCAATCAGTTAGTAAGCTCGAGGATAAATAAAGGAATTTTTTTGTTAAGGGTAGTATGGTTCTGTTCACCCCTTGACGACCTCTGTGTCTTGTCTCGGTTCATAGTTCATGTTTGTGCTGTGCTATGCTGTGCTGTGCTGTGCTATGCTGTGCTGTGCTATGCTGTGTTGTGTTGTGTTGTGTTGTGTTGTGCTTTGAATCATGTTTCACAGTTGGTTTTTACTGAGACATGAACTGTCTCATGGTACAATTTTGTTAGGTTAAGTAAATTGTTGACAAATGAACAACTTCGAATCGTGTTTCATGAGAGGGCTTGGGAGCTGTTTTATTCAGTTATTGACAAATGAACTAACACACACACTCTCTCTCTCTCTCTCTCTCTCTCTCTCTCTCTCTCTCTCTCTCTCTCTCTCTCTCTCTCTCTCTCTCTCTCTAGGTTTTCGCTCTGAGTAAGGAAGGATATTAATGGATAGGAGGAGGAAGACGAACAGGAAGAAGGGGATAGAGGAGGAGGAGGAGCAAAGGGGAAGAGTAGGAGGAGGAGGAAGAGGGTGAGGAGGAAGAAGAAGACGTAGTATATGTGGGTGCCTTAACTCTCTCTCAAAAGGATCCCTTCAGTTAGAGACATACCTAATGTAATAAGTCCTTTGAGTAAACCGATGACTCAGAAAATATACATTCTTGAGTATAATAACGGAACAGCTGGTGTGAGTCATCCTACAGTACACACACACACACACACACACAAACACACACACACACACACACACACACACACACACACAAAACTAACCTGACCCTCAAAATGGCCTCCTTAACAAGCGAGGTTTTTTTGAGTCTTAGCGAGAAGGTTGAAATTAAGTTACGTACGAGTTTGAACCAGAAAACTCAAGGTGTGTTTTTTCTGTTTTGTTCTTGTTTTTTTTTTAATTGTCAGATGTGTTTGAGGCCGACCAGGGTATGTGTGTGTGTGTGTTTTGAGTGTTTTAAGTGTAACAGTGACTATAGTAGACTCGTAACACGTAAGAATGACTTTAAGAGACTAGTAACATGTAACAATAACTCGTAACGCGTAACAATAACTCGTAACGCGTAACAATAACTCGTAAGAATAATTGGTAACACGTAAGAGTGACTCTAAGTAACTCGTAACACATAACAATAACTCGTAACACGTAAGAGTAACTGCAAGAGACTCGTAACAGTAACGGGGGGGGGGGTGCCTCTTGACACTCTTTAGACAACTTTTCCTACAATATTTTAAAAACTTTGAACATAAACAAAGACGAGAAGACAATGAGAAAGTTTGTCTTCAAAACTGTAGTAAAACTTGGGTCATAGCCACTAAATATATGACTGACTGAAGAAACTGGGAAGAAAGTATTAAGAAAGCATTAAGTGAAAGTGAAGAAAACATTAAGATAATCAGAAGAAACTGTAAAAGGGAAAAATGAAGATATATGAAGAAAATAGGAGAAATATGAAGAAATTGAAGGGAATGAAAGAAAATATATGATTATTGTTGGATTTAGCGAATATTATTGACATCACCAGTTAACCATAGTCACTTTACAGTTTACTCACAGTCACCATTCGCTTACAGTCACTCTTCACTTACTATCATTCACCACATATAATCACTCACCACTCACAGTCACTCACTACTCACAGTCACTTACCACTCACAGTCACTCACCACTTACTAGTTACTCATAATCGCGCACCAGTTACTAGTCACTCTCCACATACAGTCACTCACCACTTATAGTCACTCACCAACTTCCATTCACTCACCACTTACAGTCACTCACCACATACAGTCACTCACCACTCACAGTCACTCACCACTCAGTCACTCACCACATACTCACCAGTCACTGAGTCCAGCCAACTGTGGTGGGTGAGGGACAATGAGCCACGGTGGGTGTGACCAGAGCCCCGCCTGCTGTACTTCCTGCCTGAGTCACTATCTACTTCCGGCACCATTATCCCGTCTTGGTGATGGATAAGGTGCGCCATACATACCTACATACCTACCTACCTACATACATACATACATACATACATGCATACATACATACATACATACACAACCTCTCCTCACAGTACAGTATCTCTTGACGC
>CAUDMG010003355.1:680000-915000 GCA_958450375.1 Homarus gammarus
TAACTGTACGTAGGAGGGAGGGAAGGGGGTGGCGGCGTACGTACCAATTGAGAACAGACATGGGGGAGGGAGAAGCGTGCGTAGCTGTTGAGAAGAACGGACATGCAGTGAAAAAGAAAGTGAGGGAGGGAGGGAGGGAGAGAGGGAGGGAGGGAGGGAGGGAAGGAGGGGTGGTGGGAGGAACCTCCATCACCCAGGCAGAAACTTATAGCCACCGCCCTTGTATCACCTTTCATTTCTACCTGTGTGTGTGTGTGTGTGTGTGTGTGTGTGTGTGTTTAAACATTGCTACCTTCCTGAAAATGTATAAAATCCTATCTTGAATTTATTTATCTTTTGTTATGTATTAGATAAGAGGATTACCCCGTTGTAAATATTATTGCCCACGACTTTGCTGAGAGAGAGAGAGAGAGAGAGAGAGAGAGAGAGAGAGAGAGAGAGAGAGAAATCCTATACAACTATTTATCTCCAAGTAAATTATTCTCCCCCCAATCACACAGGAGTTCTGAAATTTACACAACCTATTAATCATTGCCTCCTATAAGACGTTCCGGCCAAAACTGATTTCGTATAATAATAGGGAAGACCCAATTTCGAGTGAGATATGTGGCGAAGATGAGGTGAGATTGTTGTAAATTGGTGGTGAAAATTGGCCCAGGTAATTTGTCAGGTGAGGTAGGGGGAGAGTAGGAGGGAGAGAGAGGGGGGAGTTAGGTAGGGGGGTGTGGATGGAGTAGGAGTGGGTAATTTGTAGGTAGAGGAAGGTATTGAGAGTGGGGAAGGAGGAGGTTAGGGAAGAATGGGGGGAGGGAGGAGATTGGGGATGGATATTACAGAGAGTTGGGGGGAGGGGAGGGGGGGAAGACCCATCTCCCCCTCCCCTCGAAAAAACTTACCCCCTCCAAATCACCCTTAAACATTACCTTCCCCCCCACCCCCCACCCCCCCGCCACAACAAGATCCCCAGAGAAAATTATTCTCCCCACACACTTAACACCCCCCCACACACTTAACACCCCCACACACACTTAACACCCCCCCACACACTTAACACCCCCACACACACTTAACACCCCCCCACACACTTAACACCCCCACACACACTTAACACCCCCACACACACTTAACACCCCCCCACACACTTAACACCCCCCACACACACACTTAACACCCCCACACACACTTAACACCCCCACACACACTTAACACCCCCACACACACTTAACACCCCCACACACTCTTAACACCCGCACACACACTTTTAACACCCACACACACTCTTAACACCCACACACACTCTTAACACCCCCACACACTCTTAACACCCCCACACACTCTTAACACCCACACACACTCTTAACACCCACACACACTCTTAACACCCCACACACACTCTTAACACCCCCACACACTCTTAACACCCACACACACACTTAACACCCCCCCACACACTTAACACCCCCCACACACTTAACACCCCCCCACACACTTAACACCCCCCACACACACTTAACACCCCCACACACACTTAACACCCCCCACACACTTAACACCCCCACACACACTTAACACCCCCACACACACTTAACACCCCCACACACTCTTAACACCCCCACACACTCTTAACACCCCCCACACACTTAACACCCCCACACACACTTAACACCCACACACACTCTTAACACCCCCACACACTCTTAACACCCCCACACACTCTTAACACCCCCACACACTCTTAACACCCACACACACTCTTAACACCCACACACACTCTTAACACCCACACACACTCTTAACACCCCCACACACTCTTAACACCCCCACACACTCTTAACACCCCCACACACTCTTAACACCCACACACACACTTAACACCCCCCCACACACTTAACACCCCCCACACACTTAACACCCCCACACACACTTAACACCCACACACACTCTTAACACCCCCACACACTCTTAACACCCCCACACACTCTTAACACCCCCACACACTCTTAACACCCACACACACTCTTAACACCCACACACACTCTTAACACCCACACACACTCTTAACACCCCCACACACACTTAACACCCACACACACTCTTAACACCCCCACACACTCTTAACACCCCCACACACTCTTAACACCCCCACACACTCTTAACACCCACACACACTCTTAACACCCCCACACACACTTAACACCCACACACACTCTTAACACCCCCACACACTCTTAACACCCCCACACACTCTTAACACCCACACACACTCTTAACACCCCCACACACACTTAACACCCACACACACTCTTAACACCCCCACACACTCTTAACACCCCCACACACTCTTAACACCCCCATCATTAAAATATAATCACCTCAGACAAAAATAAATTAAATGCCTCACTTACCCCAGCACATGACTGATACATAAACATTAATTAATATTATTTTTGTCTCAACTTCACATAGTCGTCAACACAATATCTCTACTTGATTCTACTAATCCAATTAATTTTTTTTTGTTTCATTGGTAAATAAATTTGAGGCCAAACAATGGATGATTTTTGTCTCGCACGAGAGAGAAAAATATTTTTGAGTATTTTGGTTTTACTGAATTTGTTGTGTGTGTGTGTGTGTGTGTGTGTGTGTGTGCGTGTGTGTGTGTGTGTGTGTGTGTGTGTGTGTGTGTATTACATGTAGTGACTGTATATTTCTTCATCTATGTACATTCCCCACATCCCCAAAAAGTATCGTTACCCCTGATGGTGGTTGATATAGCTCGTGGTGTGTGAGCTGTGTTAGTCCACTAGTCTCAGGACATAATTTCTACATCAAACTAAACTAGACATACACCTGTCCTCACCTGCGTTTCTCATTAAGATAATATAATTAATTCACGTCACAAACCCCTCTCATTGCCAGGCTTAATGACAACAGTGACAATGAGGAGGTAATTAAGGGTGTGTTATGTGAGGTAATTAAGGGTGTGTTATGGGGTGTGTTGTGGCAGCTGATACTATGTTTACTTCTGCCCATCACCATTGAGTATTCACTTCAGGTAAGGTTAATTAACGCCAGGTGTGGGCCTTTGTGTGTGTGTGTTGTGTGGAGGTGTGGGATGGTTAGGGTGGTGTGTGTGTGTGTGTGTGTGTGTGTGTGTGTGTGTGTGTGTGTGTGTGTGTGTGTGTGGTGTAGTTATGCATTATATGTATATTTATGTATATTAATAATTGCTGTTTATAATGGTGATATAAACATTCATTTGATCTTAATATGGGAGGAACTAATGGCGTCCTGTGAGGTAAATGAATCTGAACTTTGGACTCTCTCTCTCTCTCTCTCTCTCTCTCTCTCTCTCTCTCTCTCTCTCTCTCTCTCTCTCTCTCTCTCTCTCTCTCTCTCTCTCTCTCTGGTACACATAGAAGAAATATAACTGGCACTGCACTCAACCATCTTCACTTCCCCAACTGTAAAGGCAGGTACCCACTTGCAGCGACCCAAAGGACAGAAGCCGATCATTGTAGTCACATCAGCCACGGCGTCACACCTTCCCTATACACAGACATTGGTATAATTAGCATCGTCATGACACACATACGGACATAGGAGGGCGAATATTTCTGTCTTACTGAAAAATAATAAAAAAATATGAACTGGCAACTTCACGGACGGGTGACTACGTACATATACATACATACATACATACATACATACATACATACATACATCCATCCATACATACATACATACATACATACATACATACATACCTGCACACATACATACATACATACGTACATCGTCCTTCCGGTGTACGGCTTTAAACTATTTCAACATTAATTTAGGAATGTACGATAGTGTGTGTTGGTTCCTGTGTTTTATGGTGTTTTGTAGTGTTTGGTATTTTACGGTGTTTTGTGGTGTTTGGTATTTTATGGTGTTTTGGGGTGTTCTATGGTGTTTTGTGGTGTTCCATGGTGTTTTGTGGTGTATGGTGTTTTGTGGTGTTCCATGGTGTTTTGTGGTGTTCCATGGTGTTTTCGGGTTTTTTCTGTATTTTACAACACGACATAGCACCACACAACACAACACAGCACATCACCACACAGCACCACGCATCATAACACAACACAACACCACACAACACATCACCACACATCACGAAACCATACAACACATCACCACACATCACAGCACAGCACAAAACATCTAAGTCTGTATATTTACGTCCTTACTGTGCTTGGTGTTGCCTGTGTGTGTGTGTGTGTGTGTAGGTGGTCCATGGCGTGTGAGTGAATACCAGGTACACACACACACACACACACACACACACACCTCCCATTCCTCACTTTTCAACGCTCCTTCCCTCCTCCCTCCCCTCCAACATCCTCCTTCTACCCCCTCTCTCACTCTCCAATTCCCCTTACTCGCCTCACCTTCCCCTTCCTCCAATCCCCTCCTGCCACTCCAGCCCCCTCCTTCCCCTCCCAAGGAAGACCCCGGATTCTGGAGTTGAGTGGAAGTAAATCAAATGGGGAAGAGGGAGTGAGCAGATGGAGGAGAGAAGGTGAGGAGTGTGGGAGGAAAGTGGAGGAGAGGATGTGAGGGTGGAGGTGGTGGGGGGTGTGTGAGGGGGAGGTGGGAGGAAAGTGGAGGAGAGGATGTGAGGGTGGAGGTGGTGGGGGTGTGTGAGGGGGAGGTGGGGGGAAGTGTGAGGGGGAGGTGGGGGGAGTGTGAGGGTGGAGGTGGTGGGGGGTGTGTGAGGGGGAGGTGGGGGGGAGAGGCGGGTGAGAGGTGAGAGCCTGAGAGGTGTCATGAGCAGCGCGTGTGGGTTCATAACTCAACGTGAGGTGTGGTGTGTGTGTGTGTGTGTGTGCCTCAAAACTTGGTTCTATAAACACTTTCTATATTCAAGGTCACATGTTAAATAAGAGCCATTAATTATTGCGTCCAAATGGTTGTTATCTAATTAATATTCATTCAGGTGAGATTTTTTTTGGAAAATATTGTAAAAAAATGTTTCCTTTTTGTTGATCATAGTTGAATATATCTTTGATGCTTTAATACTGTAATGCTGAAATGTTGTAATGGTGTAATGCTGTAATCAGACTATCGCCATTACGGCCATTTTGAATTTAATCAGAATATTATCACAGCGGCCATTTTGAAACTGTAATCAGAATATTATCACAGCGGCCATTTTGAAACTCTAATCAGACTATCGCCATTACGGCCATTTTGAATTTAATCAGAATATTATCACAGCGGCCATTTTGAAACTGTAATCAGAATATCGTCACAGCGGCCATTTTGAAACTGTAATGCTGTAATCTGAATGTTGTTACAGCAACCATTGACAAGAAGACTTTAAGTACAGTAGTTCTTTAATATTTCAGACGGTAAACATTCTCTTGAAGACGTTCCTGTGTTGGCAGTGTAAACATCCCTCCCTTTTCCTCTCCCTATCTCCCTCCCTCCCTCCCTCCCTCACTCAATCTCTCTCTAATTCTCTCCTTCCTATGAGAACATTTGATTGAAATATCTTGGGAGTTTACATAGTCACCCGTCTCTCTCTCTCTCTCTCTCTCTCTCTCTCTCTCTCTCTCTCTCTCTCTCTCTCTCTCTCTCTCTCTCTCTCTCTCTAACCCCCACAAGTCCCACAAGGGAGCGTATAGAGCCACGCATCTCCCTTTTTTACTCTCCCTCTCTCCTTCTTACCCTCCCTCTCTTGATCACACACTCCCTCCTTCCTTGCGTTTTTCTTTCCCTCCTTTAATCACGAACTCATTCTCTCCCTCCCCGCTTCCCTCCCTCCCTCCCTCCCTCCCTTCCCCTCTCCCTCCACTTTCTACGCAACCTTAAGATTGAAATATTAATAACTCATTATCACAAGGATATACCGGAAGAAAAATGGAGGCAGGACAGATAAGAGACTCTACTTATATTTTTCCCCAGACTCCTCCGTTAAAAATCCCCTCCAGGTAAATCCTTAATTGTCCCACGTCAGGTAGAGTCAGGTACAGGTACACAGAGGTGGATTAAATAACGTCGAAATTACACTCAAGCAGTACTTTAATTAAGGAATGGTTCACTGACTTAGATTGGTTCTGTTGAGGTGGTTGTGGAAAATATTATTATTGTAAGATGTTTTTTAGAATTACAGGAAGACTTAGGATGATTCTTCTAATATATTTACGTGGGAAATATTATCGTAAGAATCATTGAGAATCACTTTGAGATTATAAATTAAGTGTACTGATTTATTTATGAAAGTTAGGAGGAAAAACATACTTAAGAATCTTTTAAGAATTACACTGAAATTTTAATCTAATCTCACCTGTTTGATTCATTCATAGTAGTTAGATACTAGAAAAAATAGCTTGAGATTATTAACTAGGCCCCCCCCCACCTCTCTCTCTCTCTCTCTCTCTCTCTCTCTCTCTCTCTCTCTCTCTCTCAAGGTCCACCTCCACCCAACAAACTCTCGTCTCAAGGTCTTACTTCGACTGACGTTCTCCCGCTAACAAACTGACAGCTAACAACAGCAGCCTCAACCTCCTGCGGCTTTTCTATAGAAACTACACTCACTCACTCACTCACTCACTCACTCGTTAATTCCTTTTATATCTGTCTGTGTCTTAATTTAATCTCATCGTTAAAATTGGTACAAATAAACAGGTTAAATAAATAAACAAGTTAAATTTAGTTGAATACAAATAATTCAGAGTTAAAATGAGTTAGATTATATACGTTACATTAAGCTAAAAGCGAGGCAGAAATGACAGGATAGGATAAAAACGTCAGAAAGACGTCAGATTTAAGATAAAAATACGTCAGAAAAAAATTTTAACGCCAGAAATACGTCAGAATAAAATATAAACGCCAGAAATACGTCAGAAATAAGATATAAATGACAGAAATACGCCAGAACAAGATAAATACGTTAGAAGATAAAGCATATCATAAATACTTCCGAATAAGATAAAAACGTCAGAAATTAGTCAGAATAAAGATATAAATTTCCGTCAGATTAAGTCAAATTAATTTAAATTATACATGAGAATTAATTTTAAACGAGTCGGTATGAAATATGGATCAGTTAATCTTCCTGTCCGGGGGTACAACTGGGTGTGTGTGTGTGTGTGTGTGTGTGTGTGTGTGTGTGTGTGTCCTATTTTCTGTACAGTTTCCATAGTTATTTTCTATATCATTTCCAAGCTCTATTTACCGTAGTCCGTAAACTCCTCCGCGCTGCGTCTCATTTTACAGGTAAACCCGGTGATCACCTTACCTGTGTGAACCTTGATTAACTGACACCTGACTCGGGGGGGGGGGGGGGGGGCCCTTGTTTGCTCACCTGTATATGCATCGATCTGTTGCCGACACTGACTTGACAGTGTGTCGACATTGACCTGAGAGTGTGTAGGTAGTGTAATGAGAGTGTGTCAACAGTGGTTTAAGTGTGTCGACAATGACCCGGGTGCGTGTAGACAGTGCTCTGAGATTGTTTGTCGACTTTGTATTGAAGGCGTGGGGGAGGCGTGGGGGGCGTGGTAGTGGATGCGTAAGGGCGTGGTACCGGATGCGTGGGGGCATGGTAATGGTGGCGTGGGGGGCATCGGAGTGTAGGCGTGGGGGCATGGTAGTGGAGGCGTAAGGGCGTGGTACCGGGGCGTGGGGGCATGGTAATGGTGGCGTGGGGGCGTGGTAGTGGAGGCGTAGGGGGCTTGGTAGTGGAGGCGTAAGGGCGTGGTACCGGGGCGTGGGGACAAGGTAATGGTGGCGTGGGGGGCGTGGTAATGGTGGCGTGGGGGTCTTGGTAGTGGAGGCGTAGGGGGCATGGTAGTGGAGGCGTGGGGGGCATGGTAGTGGAGGCGTAAGGGCGTGGTACCAGGGCGTGGGGGCATGGTAATGGTGGCGTGGGGGGCGTGGTAATGGTGGCGTGGGGGGCGTGGTAGTGGAGGCGTGGTAGGGGAGGCGTGGGGGGCGTGGTAGGGGAGGCGTGGGGGGTGTGGTAGGGGAGGTGTGGGGGCGTGGTAGTGGAGGCGTGGGCCGTGATGGGTGTAGGGGTCGTGGGGGGTGACGTGGGGTGGGTGGTGCAGGACATAATGACCTCCACCAGGAGTGTCAGCTGTCAGCTCTCACTTTCCATCATTAAATGTGTCAGCACCTGTTAGAGCCTCCTCCTTCCCTCTTTCCCTCCCTCTTCCTCGCCCTTCCTTCTTCCCTTCCTTACCCTCACCTGCCCTCCCTCCCTCCCTCCCTCTTCTCCTAACCCTCATCTTCCCTCCCTTACCTTCTCTCCCTCCCTCTTGCATTCCCTCCCTTATCCCCACCCCTTTCCTTTCCCTCCTTCCCTCTCTCCCTTACCTTGACTCTCTCCCTCCCTCATCTAAATAATTTTAACTATCTACTACAGTAACCATTTAAGCAACTTTAAGTAACTATAAGTAAATGTTTAATCATCTTTAAGTAACCATTTAAGTGACTTTAAGTAACTTTAGGCCGTCATGATGCTGGATAGAGTAGTATTAAGAGTGAGTTTCAGTAATAGCAAGGGAGCAGTGACTCGTTTCTTTACCTAGTCTTAATTACAACATTCGCTTTCACTTTAGTCTACAAAAATAGGTTGAGAAAAAGCCAGGAGAAAAATCTGGGGAAAAAAAATCTGGAAAGTAATCTTGATAATTATTGTTTGAAGGAAAAAATTTGGAGGGTTGAAATCGATGTGGAATTTATTCGTATTTTTTTTAAACCCCTATTTATTTATAAGGACACACACACACACACACACACACACACACACACACACACACACACACTCACACATACACACACACACACACACTCACACACACACACACACACACACACTAAATCTTAAAGGGGGAAAAATAAGACGAAACAGGAAGAACAACGCGACAAAATTGGAGGTTTTGTTGTCCCCGCCGCGACAAGCCAATCACGTCAGCTGATTTTAAGAGCCGAGAGATGATTGGCTTGAAATGAACAATCAAGCAATATGGCGGAGCTGTCCAAGTCAGCAGTTTCAGAAAATGACTCAATTCTCTCTCTCTCTCTCTCTCTCTCTCTCTCTCTCTCTCTCTCTCTCTCTCTCTCTCTCTCTCTCTCTCAGTTTAGGTCACAGGTCAGGTCAGAGGTCACAGTATTAGCTGAATCACCACTATTAAGGGTCAAATTTTTAAAGCCAGTACTAACTAACCCTATATTATCAATTTATTAAGTAATTTTAGGTATGGGGTCTAAGGTCAAGCCCCATTGGTCAAAATTTAAGGTCACAAAGGCTGATGAGTCTCTGTGAAGGATTTAATTGGTCAGTGTCTCTAAAGCTTGGGTCATTTATCTTTGTGTGGTGAGGAGAGGGTGGTGTTGACCTCTTCTGACCTTGTGGAGAAAATTACTACTTTCCTGACAGTGATTTTTTGTTTTGTTTTGTCACTTTCCCATCTCTATTAACGACTTTCTCTTTGGTTTGTAATGAGGTACTTCCCAGGGAGTGACTTTTTTTTTTTACACTGTCCATATTAAGGTACTTTCCTCTCAGTGAGTAGTTATATTTATGCTAATTATGAAGTATGTCTCAGCCAGTGACGATTTTATTTCCTCACTAATGACAAAGTACTTCCCCCAAATAGTGTCACTTTACCCCATTACAAATAACAAAGTACAATACTTCCTGCATACAGTAACAACTTACCCTTCACAAAAAATAAGGTACTTCCCCCATGTAGAGTCAATTGACCCCTTCACAAATAACAAATTACTTCCCCCAGACAGTAACAACTATCAATTCTCTATTTCCAGGGAATGACGTCTGGCCCTGAAGAACACGGTACTTCCCAAAGGACAGTGGCAACAGAAGCCATCTCACGTAAGTACACAAACTACCTAGTGGGTCAACAAGAAACGTTTCTGATTATTACTAAAACATATGACGTCATCAAGAAACGTTTCCGACTAATACTAAAACATATGACGTCATCAAGAAACGTTTCCGACTAATACTAAAACATATGACGTCAACAAGAAACGTTTCTGACTATTACTAAAACATGTGACGTCAGCTGGAAACGTTTTGGTTATTGCTAAAACGTTTCCCCACACAAAGTTGTACTGAAAAGATGGATTAATTTCTGGTAAAAGCATTCATGGCTTGGCTGCTGGCAGCTTGTTGGGCCGGGGGATTGGATGGTTTGGAACGAGAATTGGAGAGATTGGGTTGATATGTTGATTTATTTTTTTGGGGGGGGGAGGGATTTAAGATTAAAGTTATAGGGCCAGTGATTGGAGGGATTGAGATTATAGAGTTAGTGATTGGAGGGATTGAGATTATAGAGTTAGTGATTGGAGGGATTGAGATTATAGGGTCAGTGATTGGAGGGATTGAAATTATAGGGTCAGTGATTGGAGGGATTGATTATAGAGTCAGTGATTGGAGGGAGTAGCATTATAGATTCGAGGACTGGAAGGTTGAAATGCTACTTATTTTTTAGCTGGACTTCCAATCACAAAACAGGGAGGGGGTAGAAGGGGTAGGGGGAGGAGGGGTAGGTAGGGAGGGATAGGGGGGAGGGGTAGGGAGGAGGGATAGGGGGGAGGGATAGGGGGGAGGGGTAGGGGTGGAGATATGAGCAGTAACAATGTGTAGTGAACTGGGATGTGGTGGGTTAGGGATGTGGTGGGTTGGGAATGTGATGGGTTGGAATAATGTGATGAGCGGGGGTGTGGTGGGCTGGGATATGATATGTTGGGGATGTGGTGGGTTATGGGTGTAGTGGGCTAGGATGTGGTGGGTTGGTGATGTGGTAGGTAGTGATGTGGTGGGTGCTGTAGTGAGTTACACCCAGACCTCCCATTACCTGGAGAACATGATCACCTGCCGAGCCTCACCTGTCTACACCGACGGAAGGGAGGGAGGGAGTGGGGGTGTGGAGGGAGTGAGTGGGGGTGTGGAGGGAGGGAGTGGGGGGTGGAGGGAGGGAGTGGGGGGTGTGGAGGGAGGGAGTGGGGGTGTGGAGGGAGGGAGTGGGGGTGTGGAGGGAGGGAGTGGGGGGGTGTGGAGGGAGGGATAGAATGAGAGAGAGGGGAGGAGTAGTGGAGGGAGATTGGAAGGAAGGAAATGAAGGAGGCTCAGAGAGAGAGAGAGAGAGAGAGAGAGATAGAGAGAGAGAGAGAGAGAGAGAGTTAGTAGTGATCCAGACATTTATCTCAACAATTTATTCTCACGAAACAAAAATATCTCCTCCAGGGGTCGAGACTCACCTGTGGGTTAAGTCTCTCTTATCCAGTCTCTTAAGTTACGTTTTTTTTAAAATACGTTTTTTTTGTAACCTTAACTTCTCTTTTATTCGTATGACCAACTTAACGTAACGAAAACTTTTGAGATATATAAGTTTTTTTTCAGCATTAGTTTCATCTTAAAATGTCACTTTTTTATACTTTTAATTCTATTTTTTTTGTCTTTCATTTTATATAATAACGTGTGAGTTAAAATATCCTTCACACTGAGAGTCTTGAGTCAAACTTCCTCTTGTTTACGAAAAAAACTAGAAGAAGAAAATTTGATAAACTGGAGCAACAAAGATGCAACTGACTTAGAGAATACTGGGAGAGAGGAAGAACGTAAGTAAAAATGTCGAAAGTTTGTGAATAATTGATGGGATAAGTGAGAGAGTGAGAGGGAAGTGGGGGAGGGTGAGGGACGGGGAGTGAGAGGGAGAGAGAGTGAGTGAGTGAGAGAGGGAGGGTGGGTGAGTGAGAGTAAGGGAAACTAACTCTTTCACACACACACACTCTCTCTCTCTCTCTCTCTCTCTCTCTCTCTCTCTCTCTCTCTCTCCCAAACACAATAAACACAAAAATCTCCCCCGTTCCAGTGTGGTTTGTGGGCTGCAGCTGCTACTGAGTATCGAACCCTGGTACCCGACCCATATCCATATCCGACCTGCAATTGACGTCGCTTCTCTGTCAGCCGGATCATATTGCAGCCGGTCGAGAGGAGTATCCGGACCTGACCTTGTGTGTGTGGGGGGGGGTCGTGTGTGTGGGGGGTCACGTGTGTGGGGGGTCGTGTGTGGGGGTGGGGGGGGGGTAAGAGACTGTAGGAGAGTAGGGGGTGAGAGGGTGAAGGGAAATGGCATGAGGGAGGGAGGGGGGGAGAGGGAGAGAGTGATTGGCAAAGAGACGAGAGGAAGAAAGAGGATGAGGTGACAGAGAGAGAGAAAGGCTTAACGAAATTGACAGTATCTTCTCCCTGGGCCACCCCGTCTTCTGGTCACCCTCTCGTCTTCTCCCTGGGCCACCCTGTCTTCTCCCTGGGCCACCCCGTCTTCTCCCTGGGTCACCCTCTCGTCTTCTCCCTGGGCCACCCTGTCTTCTCCCTGGGCCACCCCGTCTTCTCCCTGGGTCACCCTCTCGTCTTCTCCCTGGGCCACCCTGTCTTCTCCCTGGGCCACCCCGTCTTCTCCCTGGGCCACCCCGTCTTCTCCCTGGGTCTTGGTGGCAACAGCGGTAATCATAGTGTTATTTATATCTTGGTTACGAGCAGCATGTGGAGTGTTACCTCTCTCGACACGCATCTATTTATCTGTGTCTGTCTATCTATCTATCTATCTATCTATCTATCTATCTATCTATCTATCTATCTCTCTATCTATCTCTCTATCTATCTATCTATCTGTGTCTGTCTGTCTGTCTAAATATTGTGTATTCCCTGCACCATTTATTGACAAATTTAATGAACTGTCCAATTAATTAAAATAAAAATCACATTCTTGTATCTTTTAGTGAATTCATTCATACTGCCATCCACTCTTTCGCTCCACTGATGAAGAAAAATGTTCATATCCACATTATGGTTTGGTTTTCCTGCCAGTCAACACATTTTGAACACCTGTGAACATGTTTTGAACGCCTGTGAACATGTTCTGAACACCTGTGAACATGTTTTGAACACCTGTGAACATGTTTTGAACATCTGTGAACATGGTATTAACACGTGTGAACATTTTAACCAATCAGAGGAGTTGGAAAGGAGACAGGCAGACATATAGGCAGATAAAGTAACTCATGAACACACGGTGGTATTAATATAAGGTGAAGGTGTTTAAAAGTCAAGAACTTCATCATTTAATCGTTCCTGCTTTGGGTTTATTGTAGGTCAAGTGGGTCCAAAGTTTAGTGGGCCCCATGTCTAGAGGGCCCCATGTCTGGAGGGGCCCATGTCTAGAGGGCCCCATGTCTAGAGGGCCCCATGTCTAGAGGGCCCCATGTCTAGAGGGCCCCATGTCTAGAGGGGCCCCATGTCTAGTGGGCTCCAGGTCTAATGGGCCCCAAATCTCGTGGTTCTCAGGTACAGTGAACCCCAACTATGAATCAGTACCTCACCCTTCCTTCACCCCTTCTTCCACCCTCCACCTTCTCCCTCACCCTCCTTCACCCCTTCTTCCACCCTCCACCTTCTCCCTCACCCTTCCTTCACCCCTTCTTCCACCCTCCACCTTCTCCCTCACCCTCCTCCACTCTTCAGCCTCTCCTCCAGTCTATTCTCTAGTCTCTCCACCGTCATCCACCCACCGCCCTCCACCCTTCTCCACACAGCGTCATAAACTTGAGAGGTAAGGAGGTGGATGGTCTTCAAGAACGTGTGTGTGTGTGTGTGTGTGTGTGTGTGTGTGTGTGTGTGTGTGTGTGTGTGTTATCCGCCTACATACCACCTGTCTAAGTCAGATGCGGATCTTCACAAATTCCTGTGTTACCCGTTGCGACAGTCAGCTCTATGAATGATGGTTCTAACTGACTTACTCATCTTAGTGAGTTAGGGAGTTAAAAAGATATTAACTTAGAAACCTTTGAGAATCTGTTATTGTAGTTAAGGAGGAAATACATTAACCTAACCTAACCTACGACCCATTGAGAATAGCAGAACCAAGGCTAAGATAAGTTGTGGCTTCAGATGTGTAAAGTTAAGAAGAAAGTCCTTCTCTCTCTCGGTAAACGACCGGCTTCGTCACGTCCGCCGTCACAATGGCTGGCGATTTACAGTTCATATCGTGAGAATTTACGAGACTTGGGTGTTTTATGGCGGCTTGTACTGGTAGACTAGTGTACACAAGTTGGGTGTGTGTGTGTGGAGTGTGTGTGTGTGTGTGTGTGTGTGTGTGTGAGTGTGTGTGTGTGTGTGTGTGTGTGTGTGTGTGTGTGTGTGTTGTATGGTCTCTCTCTCTCTCTCTCTCTCTCTCTCTCTCTCTCTCTCTCTCTCTCTCTCTCTCTCTCTCTCTCTCTCTCTCCTCAGCAGCGCTCTATTGTGAGGCCAGCACCCAGATCCACAAAGGCACGTACGATGAACATTCCTCTTAACTCAACCTATTAGAATGTACCTGACTGCTTGAGCCCAAACACTAAAATAATGATGAGAATGATATCAGAATTACACCTGAGACATTACCTTAACTAATTACGTTCACTTAACACCTGTAGGGGACTAAATTACGTTCACTTAGCATGTGTAGGATACAAAATTACGTTCACTTGACACCTGTAGGAGACATAATTACGTTCACTTAGCATGTGTAGGATACAAAATTACGTTCACTTAGCATGTTTAGGAGACAAAATTTTATTGTAACTCTACCTTAACCAGATACGTTCACTTCACACCTGTAGGAGACCTTAATTACACTGAGATATTACCATAACTAATTACGTTCACTTAACACCTGTAGGACAAAAAAATATAATGATAATACCCTTTGTCCTTGGCGCTGGGCTGTTAATCCCTGGAACCCCTCAATGGCCTTATTCAATGGTTCACTTCAATGGCCCTCTTCAATGGCCGTATCGTTGTGTAATGCCCCCCCTTTTTGTGCTCATTCCACGCAACACCTGGCTCCTGAGGCAACAATGCTCTCTCTCTCTCTCTCTCTCTCTCTCTCTCTCTCTCTCTCTCTCTCTCTCTCTCTCTCTCTCTCTCTCTCTCTTCCTTCGGGTTATAACTGTCTCTCTCCTGACAAACGCTGAGGTAATCTCCTTATTGACCATTTATGACATTTACCTTGATCCTTCAACTGGAGAGGCGCGAGTACTAGGAGGCTTGGATACTAGGAGGCGTGGGTACTATGTAGGTGTGGGTACTAGGGGGCATGGGTACTATGGAGGCTTGGATACTAGGAGGCGTGGGTACTAGGAAGGCTTGGATACTAGGAGGCGTGGGTGACCAACCCTTATGGCAGAGGAGGAACACAAATGATAGAGTAAAATAATAATTATTTCAGGGTTATTCTCTTACATACCTCACCTGAGAGAGAGAGAGAGAGAGAGAGAGAGAGAGAGAGAGTAAGTAAACCTCCGTAATGGATGTCTCAGCCACCACCTTTCTCTACTAATTGTGTCTCAGTCCTTATCTCTCCGCTAGACTATCTCTTAAGAAGTATCTCGCTTAATGTGGTTTGTCTTCCTTGCAAAGTTTTCTTAATTCCTTCCCTCCTTCTCTACCTCCCTCCATCCCTTCATCCCTCCCCAATCCCTCGTACAGTCCTTACCTCCATCCTCCCCTCAGTCCCTCTTGTAGGGTCGGCGGCTCACGGGTAGTAGTAGTAGTAGTAGTAGTAGTAGTAGTGGTAGCAGCAGTAGTAGTAGTAGTAGTAGTAGTAGTAGTAGTAGTGGTAGCAGCAGTAGTGGTAGTAGTAGGGGAAGAGGTCGGCGGCTCAGGCGGGTAATCCCCAGACTGGGACGCTCCCGACTTTACCGTCTTGGACTGACTTAACTTCTTGATCCCTGAACCGACCCGGAGTCTCTGTTAGGGTCAAGGGGTTATTGTTGCTAGGGTGAGGGAGAGGGCGAGAGGGAGGGAGAGGTTAGGGGAAGGAGGGTGAGGAAATGAGGGTAAGGAAAGGCGAAGAAGGGAGGAGGGGGAAGAGAAAGAGACGAGAGGGCGGGAGAGGGAGTTTGATGGGGAGGGAGGGAGGGAGAAAGTGAGGGGCAATGGTGAGGGAGAGGAAGTTATGGGAGGAATAGTGATCTTTCAGGGTGAAGGGGAGGGTGTATTCATAGAGCTTACTGATGCAACCTTTTAAGATATTTATGCGATGTGCGTGAATGAGTGGATAGCATAGCGTCAGTTGGAATTGGGGTGATGGTTATGTAATGGTGGTGATAGTGGTGATGGTGGTAGCTAATGGTGATAATGGTAGGCCTTGTGAAGCAACGAGCCATATCATAGGGTTACATTATGGCATTAGAGCCCCATAGAGTCCCTTATCTCTCACAGGAGTTAGAGATAATGAAGAGAGAGAGAGACTGTGTTTGATCTTAGGAAAATGGAAGAAAAATCAGACGTCTCTCTAGTCAAGGCTTTCAAGTGTAAGCTGTTTGATCTCTTCATAAGAGTCTGATGCCTGATGTCACTCTTAACTGTGATGATGTCAATGTCGAACTGTGATGATGTCAATCCTGCCATCACCACACACTCACAGTAATAACAATATCCACGTAATATCTTCTCGCAAAACATAAAAAAAAAAACACTAAATATATACCTGCATTAAATTCACCTGTCCTCTTATCATTTTTAATTAAGAGTTTACCTTCATATCTCATTTTTTTTTTTTTTGGGGGGGGGGGGGGACATATTAACTCTCGTGTTGATATAAAGTAACTCGTGATGCATCTGTCTCTCTGGCCTGCTATATTAAAAAAACGGCTAAGTTGGACTCTTTTTTTTTTTTGGCCTTTTATGTTGGAGGAAATGAGCAAACTATGAGTTATTTAGTCACAGAAATATGAGTCTGGCACATTTACACGTCTGTCTGTCTACTTATCTATCTATCTATCTAGCTGTCTGTCTGTCTGTCTGTATGTATATTTATCTATCTATCTATCTATCTATCTATCTATCTGTCTATCTGTCTGTCTGTCTGTCTATCTGTCTGTCTATCTGTCTGTCTATCAAAAGAAGAGTGAATTTCGTTCAAATTAACCCCTTGAGGACGATGACTTAATCTCTTGAGGACGATGACTTAATCTCTTGAGGACGATAACATATGAGGTCGATGACTGAACCTGTTGAGGTAATTCAGTGTCATCGTCCCTTAGGTGGTGAGGCAGTGTTCATAGGAGAATAAATCATCGTTTTCAATGGGTTAAGTCATCACATAATCTAGTATCTTACTCACAATGGCTTATGAATCATTGAAGCCTTTTTTTCCACCAAGTTACTCAGCCATTATAAACTTTAATGGTTATTTAAATCACTTGATAAGCCTGGTAATTTATTCATGGCCCGGGTTAAATTACTGAGTCTCCCCTCTATCAGTTTTCTTTTATGATGAAGTGTTAGAAAACGGGATGCGAGGTTGTAGAGTGAGGGGTATACAGTATATGTGTGTGTGTGTGTTTAGATTAATTGATTGAGAGAGAGAGAGAGAGAGAGAGAGAGAGAGAGAGATCAACATAATTCATTAAAAAAATCTAAACTAGGCCTATCTAAATAAAAAAAAGGCCTATAGCTTTCTCAGTCAGTGAACGAGTCAGTCAACCATATCCACAAGACTCACCGAAAAAGAAAAAAAAATTGTGTCACAGGTGAGGTAAAATTCCATAAAATGTTATAAATTGGTGAGATTCAAAATTTTTTCGAGCAAATTACCAATTGATTCGATTATTGAGAAAGCGATTGAGTTTAGGTGATACTAATATGAATGGGGGTCAGTGTGTGTGTGTGTGTGTGTGTGAGTGACGGGTAGCGTGTGTGACGGTTAGTGTGAGAGACGGTTAGTGTGAGTGACGGGTAGTGTGTGACGGTTAGTGTGAGAGACGGGTAGTGTGTGACGGTTAGTGTGAGAGACGGGTAGCGTGTGTGACGGTTAGTGTGAGAGACGGTTAGTGTGAGAGACGGGTAGCGTGTGTGACGGTTAGTGTGAGAGACGGTTAGTGTGAGACGGGTAGCGTGTGTGACGGTTAGTGTGAGAGACGGGTAACGTGTGTAACGGTTAGTGTGAGTGACGGGTAACGTGTGTGATGGTTAGTGTGAGTGACGGGTAACGTGTGTGACGGTTAGTGTGAGAGACGTGTAGTGTGAGAGACGGGTAGTGTGTGACGGTTAGTGTGAGAGACGGGTAGTGTGTGACGGTTAGTGTGAGAGACGGGTAGTGTGTGAACGTATTAATTCTCCTTTCCTTCTACCTGTCCAAGACTCAGTCGAGTAACCTGGCCGTGTTTGTTTACATTCGTCAGGTGATCTTGGTGTTTGTTTACATAAGTCAGCTGATCACCTCCAGGGCCCTAAATGACGTCATCCACTCACTACCCGCGCTGTGTGTGGTAAACCTGTACACCTGGCGTACAGTCTGGCGTAGGTTCAATTAGTAGAGTCTGGCTTAGGTTCCATTACTAAAGATCAGGCGAACGTTAGTCTGGCGTAGGTTTCATTAGTATAGGACAGGCGAACTTTTAGACTGGCATATGAGTTCCATTACTAAAAATCAAGCGAACGTTAGCCTGGCGTAAGTTCCATAAAAGAATTTCCACACTTTTCTCCTCACCCCTTTATCTTGACTACATTTTGTGTATTAAAAAAACAATGTAATTAAGATTCTGTCAAAAAATAAATATTACAACTAAACTAAACCTTTACCTAACCTAACCTAACCTAACCTAACCTAACCTAACCTAACCTTCAAGACAGTGCTAGGGTATAGTTAAAATAAGCCGGTCGAGATGTCTAATATTCATATAATCCCAGACTTTCAGAGACTTACCAATAAGACGTTGACACTGTGATATAACTCAGCGTAAAGATAGAAGACACAGTGTCAGTCTTTGTCAGCTGATGGTGGTGAACTTTAATGTGTTTTGTTATGTATGGGGGGAAGTTTTTTTCAGATGTTGTGTAGCAAAAAATATCTCCCTATAACATTGTATCAAGGACATTTTAATTAAGAGAGTTACGTTATCTGTATATTGTGTTATGGTGTTAATACAGTGTTATGGTGTTAGTGTAGTGTTGTGGTGTAAGTACAGAGGGTTAGGTTAGGATAGATTAGGTTAGAATTAGATTGAGTATAACAAATTTACATCAGTTTAGTTCCGGGTCCAGCCTCTGCCACCCAATTGATCTAAGCGCTGGGTGGTGCCGGACCTGACCGTGTAGTGAAAAGGTGAACTATCTATTGACCTTTAAGTCCGTTCTTCAGCCGACTCTGGGTAAACCAATTAATTGATATATCGACTTATACGTAGCTTAGTGTGAGGAAAGGAGCGTCCTACTGAGAAATGCTTTGGGCCATTGTTGTAGAAGAGGTGAGCCATTGTTGGGTTGATTTGTTACATTGTTCTGAAGGATTCATCGTCCTCAAGGGGTTAATTCATCGTCCTCAAGGGGTTAAGTCATCGTCCTCAAGGGGTTAAGTCATCGTCCTGAAGGGTTAAATCTTCAAGGGGTTAATTCATCGTTCTCAAGGGGGTTCATTCATCGTTCTCAAGGGGTTAAGTTATCGTTTTCATGGGGGTTAAGTTAAGTTATCGTTCTGAAGGGGTTAATTCATCGTCCTTAAAGGGTTAACTCATCGTCCTCAAGGGGTTATCATCTTCCTTAAGGAGTAATTTATCATCCTCAAGGAGTTAAAGTCATCGTCTTCAAGGAGTTTATGTCATCGTCATCAAGGGGTTTAAGGACAAACGCGAGTAAACAAGAGAAATACCCACTATCAAGTTTTAATCGGCAATACCCTGACTCATACACGTTCTCTCTCTCTCTCTCTCTCTCTCTCTCTCTCTCTCTCTCTCTCTCTCTCTCTCTCCCTCTCGTTTTGTATTTTTTCTTTACCTGTACTATATACACAAATCTGTACCTATTGTCTTATTATCTGTACCTGTACCTGTAATCTTATGTATGTACCTGTAATATTATACCCACCTGTTCCTGAAATATTAAGTCTGTACCCGTACCTGTAACTTAGACCTGCTGTGACATTTCCGGATAAAGTGTGTGAGTCGTGGAGTAATTTATGGTGGCTGTGACGCAGGGAGGAGCACCACCAACACCATCAGGAGGGCGCCTCTTCTCCTGCAGGTAGTGGTGCGCTAGATGGAGGTGCTCGTTGTAGGCATCGAAGGCGTCATTTGGTGCATAAATTTGCATGAAGTTGTATACGGATGATGTCGTTTTTCAGGGGCTTTGGCGAGAGAGAGAGAGAGAGAGAGAGAGAGAGAGAGAGAGAGAGAGAGAAAATGATCTGCATGAGGAGATGAGAAGTTAATCAATAATAATAATAATAAAATATACAAAATTCCCGTCATTTACGATATATCTTTAATCATTATTTTCTCTGTTCATCATTTGTGTGTAAAGAACCCGTAATTAACGAGGTGGGTGATGTGGTAAGATGTCTCCCTGACAGGTGATGTTCATGCAAGAGTAACGAGTCTTTGTTATGTGACGTTCAGTACACCAGGTTAGGGAGGGAGGGCGGGCGGGAAGGAACGTATCTTGCAAATGGCTGTTTTAATTGAAAATATAAGTTAACTGGTCTTGATAATGGCTTGTACAGGTATTTAATAAATTAATTAATAAGTGGAAGATATTTTAAAGCGGTAATTCAGGTCGTTGTTGTTATTATGGGGGAATTTATCTCATATTGGTTTTGAGTGAGGAGGAAAGAGTTTTAGATGAGCAATGTAAACATGATCGGGTTGGTAGTGACCAATCAAAGCTAAAGATAGATACATTGACCAATCATAATGTAGAAGAGAGATTCAGTGACCAATTAGATGCGAAAGCCGAGTATCAATATCCAATTAAAAGCAGGGAGGTGAGGTGAGGTCGGCTCGTTGGAACAGCCAAAATATAAACAACTTCTGACTTCTTTTTTTTCGGGGATTAGCCCACCCAGGCACATGTCATTGACCCACATCGGGGCCCTGGGGAGCGAAAATGTAACAATAATAATTCATAGTAAATAAAATTTATAATTAAAAGTAAAATAAAATATTATTGGTAATAATAATAATAACACTGTGATAATAATAATAATAATAATAAATACAAGAATGAAAAAAATCAACAGTAAGAATCGCTATATGTATGTTGTGTTGTCATGTAAGAGAAACAATTGAGACCCTGCAATTGTGTGTAAATGAGGCAGAAAGACAGCTCAGCAACCTGGGACTTGGTCACAATTTGTTTGTGTTTAACTGTTTATGTCTAAATAACTTAATAAATAGTGATAAAACTAAACAAATAATTAACATCAATGATTGTAATATTTATTTTTGTGCGAGAAAATAACGATTGAATGTGAAAAATAACGATATTCAACGATTAAATACCCAAACATGTTGACTGGTGATTTAAACCGCAAAGAAAGCGTGGCTTGAAACACCTGGCCGATAAGACCCACATAACTCAGGTGTGTAATTAGTTAATCTTCATCAATCTTATTAATTAGGGATTACACCTGTCATTCTATCTACTGAAGGCACTGAACGGTCAACTTAGTCCCATAATGAAGATAAGTCATGAATCTAAAGTAAAAATGATAAATTTAACGAAAAAATGGAAAAAATTCTGTCGTATCTTGGGAACGAAAACGGATAGATGAGGGTAACTATTTTTGTTTCTTTTTTTTTTGTTTTTGTAATTTTTTAAATAATGTACTGTACTGTATATGTTGGTGGTACGTGTGGTAGTGATGGTGGTTGTTGTGGTAGTGATGGTGGTTGTTGTGGTAGTGATGGTGGTTGTTGTGGTAGTGATGGTGGTTGTTGTGGTAGTGATGGTGGTTGTTGTGGTAGTGATGGTGGTTGTTGTGGTAGTGATAGTGGTTGTTGTGGTAGTGATAGTGGTTGTTGTGGTAGTGATGGTGGTTGTTGTGGTAGTGATAGTGGTTGTTGTGGTAGTGATGGTGGTTGTTGTGGTAGTGATGGTGGTTGTTGTGGTAGTGATGGTGGTTGTTGTGGTAGTGATGGTGGTTGTTGTGGTAGTGATGGTGGTACTTGTGGTAGTGATGGTGGTTGTTGTGGTAGTGATGGTGGTTGTTGTGGTAGTGATAGTGGTTGTTGTGGTAGTGATAGTGGTTGTTGTGGTAGTGATGATGTGTAAGGTGGTGGTTATATAGTCCTGATTCTTTGTTGTATGACTGTATGTCTGTCTGTATGCCTATCTGTCTATCTATCTGTCTGTCTGTCCGTCTTTCCGTCTGTCAGTGTATAATGTACATTGCTGTAAGTAAAAATATTCCGATCGTTAGGATAAAATTCCAATTGTAAGAGAAAATCCCAATCCCAAGTTAAAATTCCAATCATATCTTAAGAATCCAATCATTAGTAAAAATCCCAATCTCAAGTTAATATACCTATTGTAAGTTCAAGTACCAATCCTAAGTTGAAATACCAATCTCAAACTTGAAATTCCAATTGCAAGTTAAAATCCCCAGCATACACTCAGAGGTCCAGCACTGACCTCCGAGATTCTTGTCAACTAGGCAGAAAACGCGAGCTTCCCGGACGCTGGTCACGACCCTCGCCTCTTTGCACTATTGCAACTGCGGCACAATGTTGCAGGAAGATAAAACGAACCGATTTAATATAGTTCTTAAGTGTCTCATTTACATTTTAAGACGATTGAGCCGAGTTTTCTTATTTGGAGGAAATGGATAAGTACAGATACACACACACACACACACACTCGCGCATCTACTTACATACATACATACATACATACATACATACACTATTATAGAAACACCTTTATTGGGTCGGTACTTTATTCCAACACAGGGAAAATTGTCGTTGTATTGGGAATTCTGGAGAAAACTTCTTATATTCGGTTTTAAGAGGTTATATGGGGGAGGGGGGGGGTCGTGTGTGTGTGTGTGTGTGTGTGTGTGTGTGTGTGTGTGTAAGAGAGGAAGTATGCAGGCCACACAAAAGAGACAGAGGAAGAAACAGAAAAAATCAGGAAGAAATAGAGAAAAACTGATTATATTATACAGAGAGAGAGAGAGAGAGAGAGAGAGAGAGAGAGAGAGAGAGAGAGAGAGAGAGAGAGAGAGAGACTCTTCATTAGCCCAGACATTAAAGTATAATATAAACAAGACTCGTTATGAATACATTTATCGTGGAGCAGAAACTGAGAATAGAAAATCAGGCGTTAATGAATTATTCTTACCTGTGTTAAGTGTACAGCTAGAGTGTGTTGGAAGGTGAGGTAGTGTGTGTTGGAGGTGAGGTAGAGTGTGTTGGAGTGAGGTAGTGTGTGTTGGGTGAGGTAGTGTGTGTTGGAGGTGAGGTTGAGTGTGTTGGAGGTGAGGTAGAGTGTGTTGGGGTGTGGTAGTGTGTGTTGGAGGTGAAGTAGAGTGTGTTGGGGTGTGGTAGAGTGTGTTGGAAGGTGAGGTAGTGTGTGTTTAGGATAAATTGGGTGTTTTGGGGAGTGATAATGTGTTGGGGTGTGGTAGTGTGTTGGGTGAGGTAGTGTGTGTTGGAGTGAGGTAGAGTGTGTTGGAGGTGAGGTTGAGTGTGTTGGAGTGAGGTAGTGTGTGTTGGGGTAAAGTGGTGTGTTGAAGGCGATGTAGAGTGTTAGGAACGAGTCAGAGAGTGTGTCAGGGGAAGTAAAATAAAGTGCGTTGGTGGTGAGGTAGAGAATGTGTGTGGGTGGGGGGGGGGGAGGTAAGGCAGACCAGCGTGGAAAGACGTGTGTATGTGTGTAATAATAATAATAATAATAATAATAATAAACGGTTTATTAATAGAGTTGCAGCCGGTGGCTGAAAATATACAGACTTACATTTGATTTAGGCATAATGATATAATATGCATTGAATACATTTACAGAGCTGTACAGTACATAAATCAGGAGTTGTTTATTATTTTAACAATAGATGGGATGGTGCTGTTCTTATATCTATCAGTGCGGGCTCTTATGGGCTGAATTTTGTTGTAGTGGCGGACTGCGCGAGTTGGGTGGGGGGCTGCAGGAGGTGGCGATGGCGAGGGTGGTGCAGTAGTCCACGGCCAAACCTTTCCAGTGCTTGGTGGTGGAGGTCACTGAGGGATGGCATTTCCAGGGTGGAGAGAGCGTTGATGTAGCCGGAGTATTCTGCGCCGAGCATGATTCTGCAGGCCCTTTTCTGTACCTTCTCTAGCTGACGTTGTTGGGTGTGTGTGTGTGTGTGTGGTGAATATGTACCAGGATCATTATTTTGGTCCATATTTTTAGGTTTAATTCTATTGTACTGTATTGTGGTTATGATGGGACGCAGGCAATGTGATGATGATGATGATGATGATGATGATGAAGAGGGAATAGTGAAGGACGAGAATAATAATGGTATTAATAGTGATAATAACAATAATAATACTTTTAACAGTAATATAAATTTAATAATAGTAAAAATAAATAATAATAATGATAATAAAACTCGCACAGCAACATTCAGAAGGTAATATACTAACTTGTGTTAAATATGGCTATTCAGATGGCTCGTATACCAGCTGGTGTTATAGTGCACAGCTGGTCTTTACGTGTGTGTGTGTGTGTGTGTGTGTGTGTGTGTGTGTGTGTGTGTGTGTGTGTGTGTGTGTGTGTCCCCCCTAATCGTGCTGTTGCGGGTGTTGGTATGGGTGGTGGTGGGGAATTATGGGCGGCTGTGTGTGGGTGGTGGTACTGGACGGTGATGTCGGCGGCAGGGCATGGGTGACAAGCTGTGGTAGTGGGCAGTAGCGATAGACGGTGGGCTTGGGTGGCGATGGAGGCTGGAAGTGGGCTGCAGGGTGGGGTGTGGGCGATGGTGATGGGTTCTAGATGGCGGGGAGGTTGTAGTGTGGACTGTGGTGTTGTGGGTGGTGGTAAAGGTTGTGGTGGGCGGCTGTGGTGTGGGTGGCAGGGTGGGCGATAACAGCTGTGAGGCCGACCAGGCACCTGACACTCACCAAGAATAACAATGGCCTCAGTTAACCTTCTCCTCCAGTGAGTGTGAACAGAGCCACCTCACCCTTCAGTATATAAGACACTGATATATAAGATTATTAAGGAGATATATAATTAGATGATATTATAGGGATTATATATATATGAAAGTTATATATATTTAGACGATGTTAAATGAGGGATGTTGTGTAGTGATGGAAGATGTATTCAGTATGTGCATTGTGCATGTGTGTGTATTAGTGTTTGTCGCAACAGAAAAATTTCCTACACACACACACACACACACACACACACACACACACACACACACACACACACACACACACACACACACATACATACACACGCACGCACGTACACTCAACAGGTATAATTAATGTACGTGTTATGATGGAGAGTTTTGTGCTGTGAAGGGAAACATATACCTTTTGCCCTGAAACTGACCCAGATTAATGTCGCGATGTTTAGTCTAACCTAGATTACCCCTAACCTAACCCAACCCAGATTAATGTAGCGATGTTTAATCTAACCTAGATTACCCCCTAACCTAATCTAACCTAAGCTAACTTCATCTAAAATACCCCTAACCTAACCTAACCTAGATTACTCCCTAACCTAATCTAACCTAAGCTAACTTCATCTACAATACCTCTAACCTAACCTAACCTAACCTAGATTACTACTAACCTAACCTAACCTAACCTAACCTAACCTAACCTAACGACACAACAATACGACGATCAAATTTAGCGTCGAGTTAACGTAGATACTTTAAATTTAATGGATTACGTTCTCCCATCTCCAGTTACGATGGAAAAATTATCATAGGAATGTTTGAGAATCTGTGTTTTCCACGACACTTGGTAACACTGTATTGTCGAGTGAAGTGTAATGGGACCTATTTGCATATTTTAGTTGGGTGTAGCGTTACCTGGTGGCGTGTACTGGTGTTTAAAATGTATTGGGTGTAGAGTGTACTGGGTGTAGTGTGTACTGGGTGTAGTGTGTACTAGGTGTAGAGTGTACTGGGTGTAAAGTGTACTGGGTGTAGAGTGTACTGGGTGTAAAGTGTACTGGGTGTAAAGTGTACTGGGTGTAGAGTGTACTAGGTGTAGAGTGTACTGGGTGTAAAGTGTACTGGGTGTAGAGTGTACTGGGTGTAAAGTGTACTGGGTGTAGAGTATACTGGGTGTAGAGTGTACTGGGTGTAGAGTGTACTGGGTGTAAAGTGTACTGGGTGTAGAGTGTACTGGGTGTAGAGTGTACTGGGTGTAAAGTGTACTGGGTGTTGTGTGTACTGGGTGTAGTGTGTACTGGGTGTAGTGTGTACTGGGTGTAGAGTGTACTGGGTGTAAAGTGTACTGGGTGTAAAGTGTACTGGGTGTAGAGTGTACTGGGTGTAGAGTGTACTGGGTGTAGAGTGTACTGGGTGTACTGTGTTTACTGGGTGTAAAGTGTAATGGGTGTTGCCGGTGTACGTGTACGTAATTATGGCCAAGATGTACACATATATGGCCTACAACCAAAGTGTTCACATATATGGCCAAAGTGTACACATATATGGCCAAGGTGTACACATATATGGCCAAAGTGTACTCATATTTGGCCAAAGTGTACACATATATGGCCAAGGTGTACGCATATATGGCCAAAGTGTACACATATATGGCCAAAGTGTACTCATATATGGCCAAAGTGTACACATATATGGCCAAGGTGTACGCATATATGGCCAAAGTGTACCCAGGTGTGGACCACAGTACAGTCTCAGTGTTAATTAAACATGACCCTCACCTGCGTGTCGACAACAGTGTTCAGGTGAGGAGAAACAGGTGAGACATTTCTTTAATTGTTATTGTGTGTGTGTGTGTGTGTGTGTGTGTGTGTGTGTGTGTGTGTGTGTGTGTTCTCCCCTTCGTCCTGTCAAACATAATCTACTTTACAGCGACGTTTTGCAATATGTAGCGTCCGGTACTGTATCGCCCCTGTTGTACTGTACCCTCTGCTGTATACTGTACCGCCCTGCTGTACTGTACTGCCTTGCTGTATTGTACCCCCTGCTGTATTGTACCCCCTGCTGTATTGTACCCCCTGCTGTATACTGTACCCTCCTGTATTGTACCCTCTGTTGTACCATATAGCAGTAATCTTCGTCTCTAACTGTATTTTAGTTTTCGTTGTTGTTCTATATTCCAATTATTACCTTTATCTAGTGTCCTTCCTTACCGTTTATTAATCATTCAAGCTGTCATCATCTCTCTCTCTCTCTCTCTCTCTCTCTCTCTCTCTCTCTCTCTCTCTCTCTCTCCTGTATTAGAATTCTCAATGTCTCCTAATTCAATTTTCTCCTTCAAGAGTGGCGACCCAAGAACTGCAACTCCCTGCCCCACTTAAGCATCCCCCACCCACCCACCCACCCACCCACCCCCACCCACCTCCAAAAATTTAATAATAGCTGCCCAAAATGGAGTCGAATTTACGTTGAGACTTGACGTTGTGTTATTCAGAGTTAAGGGGAAGGAAAAGAATTAATAAGACGTGTGTAAGGGGTTTTATTTGGTCATTTTTTGGGGGGGGGACCTCAGCTCACGGCGGCCATATTGTTCCTCGGAGGGGGAGGGAGGGGGGTGGGGGGGTTGGAGGGGAGGGGGGGTGATACTGGTGTCTAGATATGGGTTTATTATGCTTGTAAGGTTGAGTTAGGTTAGGGTTAGGTTAAGTTAGGTTAGGGTTTCGTTAGGTTAGGTTAGATTAAGTTTTAAGTTTAACAATTAGCGAATTTTTCTCCACCCACCACCTCCTCCACCCCTCTACCACCACCACCTCCTCCACCCCTCTACCACCACCACCTCCTCCTCCACCCCTCTACCACCACCACCTCCTCCACCCCTCTACCACCACCATCCTCCACACCCCTCTACCACCACCTCCTCCACCCCTCTACCACCACCACCTCCTCCACCCCTCTACCACCACCACCTCCTCCACCCCTCTACCACCACCACCTCCTCCACCCCTCTACCACCACCACCTCCTCCACCCCTCTACCACCACCACCTCCTCCACCCCTCTACCACCACCACCTCCTCCACCCCTCTACCACCACCACCTCCTCCACCCCTCTACCACCACCACCTCCTCCACCCCTCTACCACCTCCACCTCCTCCACCCCTCTACCACCACCACCTCTCCACCCTCTACCACCACCACCTCCTCCACCCCTCTACCACCACCACCTCCTCCACCCCTCTACCCCCACCACCTCCCCACCCCTCTAACCACCACCTCCTCACCCCTCTACCACCAACCACCTCCTCCACCCCACTACCACCACCACCTCCTCCCCCCCTCTACCACCACCACCTCCTCCACCCCTCTACCACCACCACCTCCTCCACCCCTCTACCACACCACCTCCTCCACCCCTCTCACCCCCCCACCTCCTCCACCCCTCAACCATCACCACCTCCTCCACCCCTCTCCAACCACCACCTCCTCCACCCCTCTACCACCACCACTCCCCACCCCTCTCCCACCTCCACCTCCTCCACCCCTCTACCACCACCACCTCCTCCACCCCTCTACCACCACCACCTCCTCCACCCCTCTACCACCACCACCTCCTCCACCCCTCTACCACCACCACCTCCTCCACCCCTCTACCACCACCACCTCTCCACCCCTCTACCACCACCACCCTCCTCCACCCCTCTAACCCACCCCCACCTCCTCCTCCACCTCTACCACCACCACCTCCTCCACCCCTCTACCACCACCACCTCCTCCACCCCTCTACCCCACCACCACCCCTCCACCCCTCCTCACCACCACCCTCCTCCTCCACCACCCCTCTACCACCACCACCTCCTCCACCCCTCTACCACCACCACCTCCTCCACCCCTCAACCACACCACCTCCTCCACCCCTCCACCACCACCTCCTCCACCCCTCTACCACCACCACCTCCTCCACCCCTCAACCATCACCACCTCCTCCACCCCTCTACCACCACCACCTCCTCCACCCCTCTACACCACCACCTCTTCCCCACCCCTCTACCCCACCACCTCCTCCACACCCTCTACCACCACCACCTCCTCCACCCCTCTACTACCACCACCTCCTCCACCCCCCTACCACCACCACCTCCTCCACCCCCCTACCCCACTACCTCCTACCCCCCCCGTCTCCTCCTCCTAACCTTACGGCAAAAATGAATCACTAAAATGTACCCCAGCATCACTCAGGATATATTAGAGAAGAGTGCCGCCTCAACTGTGAGAGAGAGAGAGAGAGAGAGAGAGAGACTTATTTGTTCATCCTCAGACCATTTCTTCCCCTTTAAAGACCATTCATTTCTTTAAGTGACTATGTCTTCCCCTCGCTTAGAAACCATTCTCTTCTCCCAGCGACTATCTTTGCCAGCGACTATCCTCCCCAGCGACCATCTTTCCCAGCGACCATCTTCCCCAGCGACTATCCTCCCCAGCAACCATCTTTCCCAGCGACCATCTTCCCCAGCGACTATCCTCCCCAGCAACCATCTTTCCCAGCGACTATCCTCCCCAGCGACCATCTTTCCCAGCAACCATCTTTCCCAGCGACCATCTTTCCCAGCGACTATCCTCCCCAGCAACCATCTTTCCCAGCGACCATCTTCCCCAGCGACTATCCTCCCCAGCAACCATCTTTCCCAGCAACCATCCATCTTTCCCAGTGATCATATTTCCCAGTGATAATATTACGCAGAATATCGTATATTTACCAGGCAGTCATATTTCTCAGTGACAATACTTCTCTGCGGCTGTTGTTCCCAGCGACCAATTTGTGTTCTGGACACAAATTTGTCCAGAGACCATTTCTCTCAGCGAACACGTGGTGGTGCTGAGAAGAGCTAGGATACGCTGGCTTCTGGCTAGGTTAGGTTAGGTTAGGTTGGCTTGGGAACAAGTGAATAAATAGATAGATAGATAGATTGATAGATAGATAGATAGATAGATTGATTGATAGATAGATAGAACCTTATATTAGAGAGTATATTTTGGATCGTGTGTGTGTGTGTGTGTGTGTGTGTGTGTGTGTGTGTGTGTGTTGCACCCATCAGCGGGGCAGAGGACCCTGGTTGTCACTCACAGACCACTTACAACTGTTGGCGTGTGTTGTGGTGACAGACAGGTAAGACCCTCTAATTAAGGTCATTATTACGTAAATCAATAGTAGTAATTAATAGCAGTGTTATCTCCTGTGACCTGCTTAATGGGGTCATGTGTGTGTGTGTGTGTGTGTGTGTGTGTTGTACAGTGATCCGGCAATATACAGTGAAATAACAGTGCTCTTGTGTACTCTCGCTCCTGCTGGTATACACAAACACAGCAGTGAAGTGATGTGCTTTGTACCAGACTGTGAACTAATTTGCATATAAAAGGCTGTTTGGTTGTCTGTCTACCTATAAACACTCTCTCTCTCTCTCTCTCTCTCTCTCTCTCTCTCTCTCTCTCTCTCTGGCCACTAGGACGTCCCCCCCCCCGGCCCTCCGTACACCCCCACCAGCTTACAAACAGCTCCCAAGTTCTTTAACAGCTTCAAAGTAACACATGTGTCGGCAGCTTAAGCCCGGGGATAGAAGGGAAGCCCTTTTATGGTATACGGGGCGGGGTGTGGCAGAGGGCTGGTGAAAGGGTCGTGAGGTATGGTCACAGTTGATGAGGGCTGGTGAGGAAATGATGAGGGCTAGTGAGAGAATGATGAGGGCTAGTGAGAGGGTGATGAGGGCTGTTGGAGGATAGATGAAGGAGAGAGAGAGAGAGAGAGAGAGAGAGAGAGAGAGAGAGAAGAGAGAGAGCTCTATTGTACTTACTCCCCTCAAAAAAAATGTCACATTCACTATCCCTCCTACCTCTCTCCCCTCTCCCTTCCTCTCCCTCCCTTCTCCCTTCCTCTCCCTCCCTCCCACCCTCCATCCCTTGCCACAAAGATAGCCCACAACATGCAACCCTCCATTCCATTACTTAAAACAATACAAACACTCAACGTATATATTAAACAAAGAAACGCATAACACCATTGGCAGATTCCAACACCCTTTTGAATCACCCTAATAGAATCCGAATCCAGGAAGAGTGGGTTCGGATTCGGATTAAACCTTCCTGATTGTGTTTGGTGGGAGTGGGAGGGGGAGGGGGGGGGGAGGGGGTTGGTTATAGTCTACCAATCCATACTGATGTGGGTGTGTTGGGAGGAGAGAAAGAGAAAGAAAGAGAGAGAGAGAGAGAGAGAGAGAGAAGGTTCCGAATTTAGTCTTTTTTTTTCTCTTCACTAATCGATTTGTAAACTGGGATACGTGGGGTTGTGGCTTTCCCCTCTCACTCACTCTCACTTTCACTCTCACTTTCACTCTCACTCTCCCCTAGCAAACTGCATAATTGGTATTTAATGATATAACAATGGCCGTAGAAGCGATATACTGACCTTTGTGTTAATCCCGACAATGAGTTCCCGTATTGTGATATCGTGTATTTAGCGAGGTATGATAACGAGATGATGGGTAATAGGTGTGTGATTTATTAGTCTGGTGCAGGGTGTTGGTGTAGGAGGGAGTGGTGGGGGAGATTAGCAAGGTGTTGGAGGGTTCTTGTTGGGTGTAGGAAGGTGTTGGCGAGTGTGGGAGGGTGTGTAGTATTGTGTTAGAGGGTGTAGTAGTAGTAGTAGTAGTAGTAGTAGTAGTAGTAGTAGTAGTAGTATAGTGGTAGTAGTAGTAGTATAGTAGTAGTAGGAGTAGTATAGTAGTTCCACATATCAAAATTAAACCTACAATATTTTGTCAACTAGCTCAGGTCGCTGGCCATTAAGTCCACCCCCCCCCCCTTAAAAATATGCAAATGAGGGCTTAGCACCGGTAGTGTGGAATCATTGAATACTCCAATTTTATTATTAATATTATTTGGCACTATTTTGTGGACGGTCTCCAAGGATTACAGACCAATTGGTTCTTTCTATTTTATTTTGGGAAATGTTTTGTGGATTTTTGGTTTATGAAATTAATTTGATTTTACACTTGTTTAGTTTTCCCGTGAGAGTTTAGATGTGATGGTTTTAGTAAGGAAAGTCTTGTCTCTTATGTCAGTATTATTTCGGATTGATTTAGGGGAGAGGGGAAGGTGAGGGGTAACGGGTTGGGAGGTGGAAAGGAAGGGAAGGGATTGAGAGGGAAAGGGGAAAGGGGAAGGGAATGGTAGGGAGGGGGGAGGGTAAGGGGAGCATAAAAGACAGTCCTGGTGATGTCATCTATTTAATATTTTCTCTTTCCTACAGGTTGTGACGTCAGCGCCAGTTAAGACTTCAGTGCCACAGTGATAAAAGGTTAGTGTGTCGCTCGGAATCGAGTATGACGATCATCCAGCATAATCAAATGATATGAGTTATTAAGGATGTCACCTTCGTTGGTGAGCTCTCGGGTGACGCGAGAGGCTGATACAGGACCGGCAGGGCCGTCCACAGATGTTGCACGTGTGGAGGGCTACATATAGTGCGAGAGGGGAGGCAGCCGTGTCTTTTCAGCGTTGTCGCTTGTCTGCCTCGGTATGCAGTCAGGCTAACTCGAAAGTAATGACACCTCGTGTGGTGCTACTCCAAGCGTTGCGGTGTGGAGTGATCGTCTCCCAGGTGAGGGGATCGATTTGACACTTTTTCAGGTTTGTCTTAAGACTATCCTTATACGTATTCCGTTGCCCGCTGGCGTTACGTTTACCATTTGTTAGGTGACTGTTCTTTTGTCTTCACAGCAAACTCGAAGGATGGAACGTAGACTATGTTGGTGAAAGTTTTCAAGTGCCCCTCACCCTTATCATTCAGTGTGAACGATGAGGGTGAGGTCGTCTGCATACTGAAGTTCAGTAATGGAAGCGGCTGACACCTTTGTTCTTACCTGGAGTCGTCTTATGTTGAAAAGTCCCTTCATCTCGTACTGAATGTCCACCCCGCTGGCTAAATTGGCACTGGCACAAATACGGAAGGCAGCCAAGAAAATGAAAAAGAGAGTTGGTGCCAGTACACATCTTTGTTTTACCCCAGTTTGGATGGAGAAGAACTCAGACTGGGTGCCATTATGCAGGACACTGTCGTTCATGCCATCGTGTAGTTGCCTCACAATGGCATTGAATTTTGGTGGGCAGCCAAAACGGCTGAGGGTCTGCCAGAGGGCTCCCCTGTTGACAAAGTCAAAGGCCTTGGTAAGGTCAATGATGGCCATGTATAGGTCACGACGCTGTTCTCTGCACTTTTCCTGTGTCTGGCGGGCAGCAAAGATCTTGTCAGTGGTGCCACGTGATGGTTTGTTAAAATTGTTACATTTTTGTTGAAATATGATCATTAAACCAAAGCTTGTGAAATAGTTTTAGGTTTAACTTATACTAATAAATTAATGTTTGTTTTATATCGTTTGGTTTAAGATATTGCATATGTGTTCTTCACTTCAGAGCAAAAAGGACATTACTTTTTTGACTATTTTGTTGGCAAATTATATGTTATGTAAATTTATATATATATATACAGGTACACAGTAGGTTTTTTGTTAGGTGTGGAATAACGTCACTTTAGCACTGAGGCTGTGTGTATTTTATCATTTCAGGTCAACATGGAGGTGAAGTATATATGTAGAAATATGTATATGTATGTGTGTGTGTGTGTGTGTGTATATATATTTTTTCCAGTTGTACTCGAATGGAAATTTATGTATTGTCTTTTTTAGTTTTACTCAATATGTGTATTTTTTTTCTGACAGCCCCGAATGCATATATTTTTCTTATCCATATAAATGTGTACTTTTTTTTTTTTTCGTTGCACCAAATGTTTTTGTACTTTTATGATCAGTTAGACTATTTTTTTACACAGACCATCGCGTATTTTTTACCACAAACAAGGTATTTTTTTTTATCAATTCGTATATATTCTATTAAACTGTACGGAAAATATTAATTGAATATTTGTGTCAGTTCCTTAATAGTGAAAAAATACATGTAGTATGGTGGGAGTTGTATGGTGACGGTACTTGGTATGTATACAGTTGGTGGGAGAACTTATGTATACACGGTGGGAGGAGGACTTATGTATACACGGTGGGAGGAGGACTTATGTATACACGGTGGGAGGAAGACTTATGTATACACACTTGTTGGTAGACAGAACTATGTATACATAGTTGGTGGGAGAGAAGAAAGTGTTGGCGTGAGGACTGTATCACGTTTAAGTTAAGAGTTAGTTACTTTAATGTGTCTCGGACGACTAACACTGTAGCAACACTATGAGAGACCGACAGATACACACACAGGCTTTTAAAGGAGTGAAAATTCATTGGAAAAAACATTGGAGTGAATTAAGAAGGAAAGACCAAGTTTGTGTGGAATAGTTTTCGCCCGAGTTTAATAATATTTTACTCTTGAAGTTTTTGTTAATCTTGGTACATTTATTCTTTTATTTTCCTCTCATTGTAACTTATTCTTAACATTCGCGCATAATAGAGTTTTGTCTAAAGGCTTCCGATCTCTTCCTGGTGTCTGCTGAAAATGTCCCCGCCATTTATTTACATTGAACTCAGTGTGTTATTGAGATTTTACTACATGAACGGTCAAACTGTGAGCGTCTAACAAACTTACACACACACTTACATATCAATTCTTTGAGGATGATTGCGTAACCCTTTGAGAATGATGGTTTAACCCTTTGAGGATGATGGTTTAACCCTTTTAGGATGATGGTTTAACCCTTTAAGGATGATGGTTTAAACCTTTGAGGACGATGGTTTAACCCTTTGAGGATGATGGTTTAACCCTTTGAGGATGATGGTTTAAACCTTTGAGGACGATGGTTTAACCCTTTGAGGATGATGGTTTAACCCTTTGAGGACGATGGTTTTACCATTTGAGGATGATGGTTTAACCCTTCGAGGATGATGGTTTAACTCTTTGAGGATGATGGTTTAACCCTTTGAGGATGATGGCTTTAAATACGATAGTTTAACCCTTTGAGGACGGTGGTTTAACCCTTTAAAGACGATGGTTTAACCCTCTCGTTCTCAAAGGGTTTAGACCTAAAGTATGCAGCCAGAAGTGAGTGTGTTGAAATAGATGTGTGAATGTTAAGAATTTCTGGTTAAAGGGAAAGGAATATCCCTCTCTTTCCCCTGTTCCTCCTCCATTTCCTTTTTCCCTCTCCTTTTCCTTCCCCTTTTCTTCCCCTCCCCCTTCCTCACCCTCCCCTACTCTTCCCCCTCCCTCACCCTCTCCTTCCCCTACTCTTCCCCCTTCCCTCACCCTCACCCTCCCCTACTCTTCCCCCTCCTTCACCCTCTCCTTCCCCTACTCTTCCCCCTCCCTCACCCTCTCCTTCCCCTACTCTTCCCCCTCCCCTCACCCTCTCCTTCCCCTACTCTTCCCCCTCCCTCACCCTCTCCTTCCCCTACTCTTCCCCCTCCCTCACCCTCTCCTTCCCCTACTCTTCCCCCTCCTTCACCCTCTCCTTCCCCTACTCTTCCCCCTCCCTCACCATTTCCTTCCCCTACTCTTCCCCCTCCCTCACCTCTCCTTCCCCTACTCTTCCCCCTCCCTCACCCTCTCCTTCCCCTACTCTTCCCCCTCCCTCACCCTCTCATTCCCCTCCTCTTCCCCCTCCCCTCACCCTCTCCTTCCCCTACTCTTCCCCCTCCCTCACCCTCACCTTCCCCTACTCTTCCCCCTCCCCTCACCCTCTCCTTCCCCTACTCTTCCCCCTCCCCTCACCCTCTCCCTCCCTACTCTTCCCCCTCCCTCACCCTCTCCTTCCCCTACTCTTCCCCCTCCTTCCCCTCTCCTTCCCTACTCTTCCCCCTCCCTCACCTCTCATTCCCCTACTCTTCCCCCTCCCTCACCCTCTCCTTACCCTACTCTTCCCCCTCCCCTCACCCTCTCCTTCCCCTACTCTTCCCCCTCCCTCACCCTCACCCTCCCCTACTCTTCCCCCTCCCTCACCCTCTCCTTCCCCTACTCTTCCCCCTCCCCTCACCCTCTCCTTCCCCTACTCTTCCCCCTCCCATCACTGTTATCATCCTCACCAGCAGACTCTCACTCCTGTTGACTGTGTACCAATATATGAACCTTTTATCTTTATGACCTACGTGTGTGTGTGTGTGTGTGTGTGTGTGTGTGTGTGTGTGTGTGTGTGCGTGTGTACGTGTACATTAAACTACCCCCGTGTCATCATGCAAATTATATTAATACCTGGTCAAGTTTTTTTTTATTTTATTTTGACTTTATTTTGTTTCTCATTCTATTGTTTGTTTTTTATTTAGATGGCTGTTTATCCGCCTCATCTGACCTGACTGATGATGTCTACACGTGAGGATTAATTTATTTTTCCCTCAATTGTTAGGTTAATTGCACTTGTGAATAATTTTGGTTAGGTTAGGTTAGGTTAGGTTAGGGCTTATTGGGACAGGGACCCATTAAGACTGAGGCATATTAAGACTGTGGCCCATTAAGACTGAGGCATATAAAGACTGTGGCCCATTAAGACTGAGGCATATTAAGACTGTGGCCCATTAAGACTGAGGCATATAAAGACTGTGGCCCATTAAGACTGAGGCATATTAAGACTGGGGCCCATTAAGACTGAGGCATATTAAGACTGTGGCCCATTAAGACTGAGGCATATTAAGACTGTGGCCCATTTAGACAGGGGCCACAACTGTCAGTACCTAGACCGTGGGAGCGAGGCTGCAGTGTCAGATGTCAGCGTCAGTCACCTGTCATTACCTGTCATATTATGCCATAACATCCGTTCGTCACTCCTTCCACCTCCCTCCACCAGATACTCCCTCCGCTTCCCTCCACCAAACACCAGAGAGAGAGGGAGAGCGGGTGGGAGTGAGGGAGAGAAAGAGGGTGGGAGGGAGGGAGAGAGGAAGGATGGGAGCGAGGGAAAGAAAGAGAAGGAAGGAATGAGAGAGGAAGTGAAGGCGAGAGAGAAAAGGAGAGAGGAGAAGAGAGAGGGCGGGAGGGAAGGAAAGGGGGTGGGGGAGGTAGGAGCGAGGGTTGACGATGAACTGATAATAGGATAAAAGTTCTCAGTAACGGTGGTTAAGGGAGCTGAAGGGTCAGGTGTCAGGAGGGAGAGAGGGGGGAGGGAGGGAGCCTGCCTAAAGGGAAAAAATATAATAGTGTGTAGTCGCATTACTAGCATCTCTCTCTCTCTCTCTCTCTCTCTCTCTCTCTCTCTCTCTCTCTCTCTCTCTCTCTCTCTCTCTCTCTCTCTCTCTCTCTCTCTCTCACACACACACACACACACACACATACACACACATTATCATAACGTTCTCTTGGTCGCATTCACATTCTCCTCACACACTCTTGTCTCCTCCACTGTACCACCGGTAACATCACCTGGGAAATACAGTCAGTACAGTAATGGAATATTTATAGGTACTCCAGAGGTCTCACCTGTACCTTGTGTCGGAAATACAGACAGGTAGAAAATTCAGTTACAGTTGGGAAATTCTTGTACAATATATAAGTAATATACTATATATATATATATATATATATCTATTATGTATCATATATGTATATATATATATATATATACTATATATATATATATACTATATATATATATATATATAAATATATATTTCATGTAGATCCACAATGAAAACATGGTTACAGAAACCTAACCTAACCTAACCTAACCTAATCACACTTAACCTACGTTGTTCCTTGCAACCCATGTTCTCTTGCCGTAGTTTAATGTACTTGTAAGGGACGCCCGGCTCGCCTCCGGAGTGGCGCGTGGGCACTGGCACTAACACAAAAAACGGTGCCACTACACCTGTACGCACCTTCGAACGTGGAGACTCACACCTTGTAATTAGTGGCAACCCGGCTCTTAACTACACCTCCGCGCGCCCCCCTACTCTCTCTCTCTCTCTCTCTCTCTCTCTGTGCTTCACTTCTTCTCCTCGCTCTCTCTGCTCCTCTGCTTTCGTGATAGATGTGTATGATAGGAGTTTCAGGCTGATTGGACTGAACAGTATAGATGGTGGCTAGACTAGAATCCGATTGCAATGATAGATAGATTAGATCACCGACGAGATATGATAGGATAGTATTAGATAGGAGATACGACTAGACGTAGATAGATAGACCAGATAGACTTGAGAATGACGCCATAGGACAGATAGAGAGAATGATAGATAGATAGATAGATAGATAGATAGATAGAGCGTTGATTGTACTACCTCCTACTCCCACAAACGCCACTACCCTTTACTACAACTACTATTACTACTAACATTCCTCCTTCTTACGACTACCACCGCAACCTCAATCACCACAGCAATAGTTCCCGAGGTCCACAACTACGTCAGGTGTTCTGGACTGGTCGCCAGGCACTCGGTCTCTAAGTCCTTGTGGTGACCGACATCGATCCTGACTTTGATCCGATCAGGGAGACAGCGTGACACAGATATGGGGGTCTCTCTCTCTCTCTCTCTCTCTCTCTCTCTCTCTCTCTCTCTCTCTCTCTCTCTCTCTCTCTCTCTCTCTCTCTCTCTGTGTGTATCGTGTGTCTGGGGGTCAAGGGGAAGGGGGGAGGGAGAGAGGGAATGGAAGGAAGGGAGAATAATAGGGAAGATTGTGTAGATGAAAGAGAAAGAGAGAGAGAGAGAGAGAGCGAGAGAGAGAGAGAGAGAGAGAGAGAGAGAGAGCTACAGAGGGCCATTGAACAGGTAAAAACAAAGGTGAACGGCCGTAATTAAAGGTAGACAGACAAAGGAGAGAAACAAAGAGATAGAAGGAGATAAAAGAGAGAAACAAAGAGATAGGAGGAGATAAAGAGGAATAATGCAAACATTGGCAGTGTTATCAGCTAATGGGAGGCGAAGATCTCTTAAGGTGATGAGATGTGAAGAGACAGTGGTGTGGTCTCTCTCTCTCTCTCTCTCTCTCTCTCTCTCTCTCTCTCTCTCTCTCTCTCTCTCTCTCTCTCTCTCTCTTCACGTTCCTTTCTTTTGTCGGGTTTTCCCACGGTCAGACTTCTCCTTCGCTTCCTCCTCCCTGCTGCGGGGGGGGGGGGGGACGGGAAGGAGGAAGAGCGGTAAGTGGAAGAAAATGAAGAACACAGTGAAGCAGGAGGAGGAGGAGGAGTTAGAGGAAGACAAGTGAAAGAGGAAAACAGAGGAGGAGAATGTGGTGATAGTGGACAGAAGAGGAGACAGAGGAGTATGAAAAAGGAAGGGGAGGAAGAAAAAGAAGGAGGAGGAGGAGGAGGAGGAGGGGAAACAGAGGGCCCTGTATACAATGCGGGTCTTGGTGTATCAAATTCCATCCCACATACCTTAACATGTTGGCTCTCTCTCTCTCTCTCTCTCTCTCTCTCTCTCTCTCTCTCTCTCTCTCTCTCTCTCTCTCTCTCTCTCTCTCCTACTGTTGCTCACAATAATGCTTCTTTTCCAACAATCTGTTTATGTAAGATGGCCATTGTGTGTTGTGAGGCCTGGCCATGTCTCAGCCCCTGGAAAACTCAAACACTGAACATCACCAAAGCGAAACCTTGAACCTCGAACCTCGCCAAAATCCGTTTGTCGGGTTCGGGATTCAGAATCTTGGTATCGGATTTGATGTGTCGAATTCAGAGTGCCAGATTCGGATTCGAGGTTCGGTTTTGCGGATTGGAAACACGACAATGGTTCCAAGTGGTGAATGAAACATCTTGGGATTGTCACATACAAAGCTAAACACTTGAGGGGTGGTAGCTGTGTGGTAGCAGGTGTTGACTTAGCTAACAAGTGTCAAATATTTCACTCCCTCAATAGGTGAAGCTGGCAACCCTTGTGTTTATCTTCGCCAGTGTTGCCATCGCGGGATCAAAGTATAAACGCCCTCAGTAGATAGATAGATAGATAGATAGATAGATATTACATTGATTTAGCATTAATATAGATAGTTCAGGTATATAGACAATGTAAAAGTATATATCTGACTCATAATATATTTCGCTAATTTTACGGAATATACTTTTATCTAATATATACTCGTATATATATTTCGTGAATTCTGAATAATTGAAACGTCTTTAAATATAGATACCGGTTGTGTGTATTTTGTTGTTTATGAAAATATATCAATAGGCCTAGTTGGCAACCGAGAGCTCATCAGCCGCGGTGTTGCCAAAATTAGAGTTGGAAATAGATTCGCTTTAATGATCTATATTGCAATTTTTATTTAATCTTCGCATCTTATTAAATTTAAGTAATATATTTCTTGTACTGTAGTCGATATAAACTATTTATTTTAATTGAAAAAATATATGTTTGTTGGCAACACTGCGGGTACCCCACTTCCCAGAGATGAAGGAAGAAATATACTCAGACGTGATGATGAGAGAAACAGAGGAGATAACGAAGGGAGGGGAGAGAGAGGGGGAAGATGATGTACAAGAAAATAAACACAGGCCAAGAAGGGGAGATAAAGGAAGGAAGGGCGACAGAGAGAGAATAAGAGAAAATAACGATTAAATAAATAGAGACTTAAGAGGGCTGGATGAAGGTGAGAGAGAGTGCGACAGACAGACAGACCTGTGGCTCTTACTTATTGATCCAGATAACAATGTTTCTTCAATAATATTTCGTCATATTTAATAATTTATTCCATCGCCAAACCTCTCGTCGTCACCCCCGAGAATAAACCCGTAGCCCCAGATGACAAGAAAAGTGTCAATGGTGAAATCAGTTGAGCTGAAGAAGAAAGATTATATACTTATGCTGTGCGATAGATTGAGTTAATAACGTCACCAGGAGCTTATTAGATACCAGATTAGGTTATGAAGCAGCGTTGTATATGTTAAAAAATCTGAAAATCATTTTTATTCAAAATTGTTTAGGGTGTCTATATCTAACTCTTAAGAAATCTGTACTGATGGAATGTATAGATATCATTGAGAACATGAACTCTTTAAGATATGATGAATGAAATATGTAAAACAAAAAAAATAGCCCTTGAAGTTAGCGTCAACATCACGTTTTGGGAGGAATTCTACAGTTAAGTGAGAACAACTCTTAAAAATATTATTATCTCTTTACCAATTATAATGCAAATATAGACAAATTATATCTAGATTATAAAGTAGAAATAATTTACATTTTTAAAACACTGGTATGAGATGGGAACATTATAATGGCATACAACAAGTGGAGCTGAGGTGCAGTGTGGTCAGATAGGAGTGACAACTGGACTGGTGGCTAAAGAGACGTATTATTTCCTCACAACCAACAACAACAAACTACCACCACCATCAACAACAACAACAACAACCATCACTACCATCACAACAACAACACCAACAACAACCATCACTACCATCACAACAACCACCACCACCACCACCACCAACAACAACAAACTACCACCACAACCACCAACAACAACAACAGCTGGTCAACTCTGGTGCGACAGTTTCCCTAGTGTCGTAAACGCCATGCACACAATTTAATTACTTCTCTATAATGGTGTTTTGCCTCGCCCGTAGAGAGAACCAAAGTGGTTTAACCCCATTTGGGACATACTGTTAACGTGTGCATATTGAGTTGTGTTCTTATATTGGTTTTTTGTTATATCCCTTTTGGACGGTATATTGTAGTTCTGTGTGTGTGTGTGTGTGTGTGTGTGTGTTATATATTTGATTCAGAGAGATATTCCATCAGTAAATTCTATCTCAAACTCACTGTCTCTCTATATCTCTTCAACCGTGAACACACAAACTGATGAACTGATCTCTCTCTCTCTCTCTCTCTCTCTCTCTCTCTCTCTCTCTCTCTCTCTCTCTCTCTCTCTCTCTCTCATGTTTTACTTGGAAAAAATAAAACATTCACTTGGCTTCTAAATTTCTTTTAAGTCTACCACAGTCAATTAGAGACTTAATGCCCAGGTGAACTCATCAAGTTTTTCAGGTGTTTTGGGGTCTTTTATGGGTGTGATTTTGGGGTCTTGTTCAGGTGTGTCTGCACTGTGATGCCCTTTAGCGGCGTCAATAATGAGAAGACTGACTCACTCACTCACTCTACCAATTGACTGACTGACTGACAAACCAACTGACTGACTTTTGAAGTGTCAGAGTTATTATTTTTTTTAACTTAAATTATGTAACAAAACGAAATTGTACTACTTGGGTGGATGACGGAAGTTAGCGAGCACTTAACTTAGCGAATGAACCCAGAAATTCCTTTATTAAATAATCTTAACTTGGTGAAACATAATGAAGATTTTTGGATGAAAGTTTAGACGGCAAGTGCAGGAAAAGTATTAAATTATTCCGCGAAAAATAAAATTCTCTTCGGGTAATGTGGGGTGAGTAAATATTACACAGGAGCGCTAAATTTTAAATCCGTAAATGAAGGAGTCTTGAGTTTTAATACGTGAGAGAGAGAGAGAGAGAGAGAGAGAGAGAGAGAGAGAGAGAGAGAGATTCAGCTCCTAAATATGGCAACCAAGAAACTGAACTAGACAAACAGACTCATAAACAACACTTGCAGCGTCCTAGAATAAAAACTATATATAAAGTTTTTCTACAATTTATAACAAAAAGTTTAATATTATATACATCTTAACTACACCAGACGTGACACTTGACCACAAATTCAACATGTCTATTGCTGTAATTTCACGCAACTTGGTCAATACTCTGAAGAATTGTGCTATTTTATTATTCAACTGCAATAAGACTTTTCAATATATTGCAGAAACAAATTCATATGGTATGTTGTAATGTTTATCTCATGACGATTGAATTTGACAGTGAATATGACAGTATGACAGTGAATATGACAGTGAATATGACAATAAATATGGCAGTGAATATGACAGTATGCAGTGAGTATGACAATAAATATGGCAGTGAATATGACAGTATGGCAGTGAGTATGACAATAAATATGGCAGTGAATATGACAGTATGACAGTGAGTATGACAATAAATATGGCAATATGACAGTGAATATGACAGTATGACAGTGAGTATGACAATAAATATGGCAGTGAATATGACAGTATGACAGTGAGTATGACAATAAATATGGCAGTTAATATGACAGGATGACAGTGAGTATGACAATAAATATGGCAGTGAATATGACGGACATGTATCATAGAGTATGCGTATGACTAGATATAGCAGTCGACATATACAATATGCACGTCATGCAGTGAGTATGACTATAGTCGAATTTAATGACTGACAGTAATGACGGATGCAGGGATGACACAGTGAATATGACACAGCATGACACACTGAGGATGACGCAAAGAATTTAACAAACTATGACAAGAATTGCAAAAAACTAGACGAACTGTTCAGAAAATGACAGATGCGTGACAGAGGGTCTTAACAAGCGGGCAGGTAATCATGACAGGTGAACATGACAAGGGGTTATGAAAAGGGGTCAATACTCGTCTACCTCTTGTACCAAACTACTGTTACTACTAAAGACTAACACACACACACACACACACACACACACAGGTAGGTGGTCATGCCTGAACATAATTAAGGGATAAACAACATTGCATTAGTTAATTTCATCAGATTAAAACCCGGGAATGTCCGCCCCTGATTCTCTCTCTCTCTCTCTCTCTCTCTCTCTCTCTCTCTCTCTCTCTCTCTCTCTCTCTCTCTCTCTCTCTCTCTCTCTCGCACATACACAACCAACAGCCTGTTATATAATTTGTCTTAAAAAAAACAATAACCCATCGAGATGTTGATATTAAACACACTATGTACTCTTATTAACAGCTCCCGGGGTTTACTGTATCGACAAAAAAACTAATAAATAAAAAAAAATATATCAAAATTGAAATAAAGTTGAATATAACAATTTAGTTATTTCTTATTCTCTTCTCTGTTATATTTTCCTCTGTAAAGTGATATACCGTGTTATATTTTTGTCTTGTCAGTGAGTATATTGCTGTTATGCTGTTTATATAAGGTGTTAGTACGCACACATACATACATACATACATACATACACCTGCATGTCTTCGTCTTCATAATTCATCTCCTCACAGCCACTCACTGACCTATGCTCACAAACTCAACACTAAAACCTAGTTAAGAAAACTTGATATACAACCCGTAATTATAAGGCCAAGAAGGTTGTGACGATGAGTTAGGTGCTGCAGGTGACGGTAAGTGTAGTGTTAGTGGAGAGTGTGTGAGTGTTAGCGCCTGTGACGGTGATGGCAAGGTTAGTTCATCAGTGGAAGGAAGGCTGGTAGATTGATTAGATTTTTTCGTTATTGAGAGGGTTTGTCCGTTATTGAGAGTTTGTCCGTTATTGAGATGGTTTATCCGTTATTTAGAGGGTTTGTCCGTTATTGACAGGGTTTGTCCGTTATTGAGAGAGTTTGTCCGTTATTGAGAGTTTAGCCGTTATTCAGAGGATTTCGTTATTGAGAGGGTTTGTCCGTTATTGAGAGAGTTTGTCCGTTATTGAGAGAGTTTGTCCGTTATTGAGAGTTTAGCCGTTATTTAGAGGATTTGTTCGTTGTTGAGAGGGTTTGGTCGTTATTGAGAGGGTTTGTTCGTTATTTAGAGGATTTATCCGTTATTGAGAGGATTTGTGCGTTATGATAGAGTTTGTTTGTTAATGGGAAGGTTAATGTTGAATGATTTACTACTACTATTACTACTACTACTACTACTACTACTACTACTTTTTAATTTTTAATAGTGGCCTACAGCCATCCCCCAATAGCTACACCTTTGCAGCCATTTTATTATACTACTATTACTACTACTTCTACTACTATCATTATTCACATTATTATTACTATCATTACTATAACCATCATCATCATCTACACCTAACCAACACCTCCACCTACACAAACAGGTAGTAGGTGTAGTTGGGAGAAGTGGTAGTGGCTCCTCCCCTCATTACCTGGACAATGGTGTGTGAAAAATGCATCTCCTCTACCGCCTTACCTGGCCCATTGCCGACACGAGACGCAAATTTAAGTCAAGGAAATGGTGCAAGAACTGGACATTGTTTGGGCATTGTTGTGTTGTTGTGAGGCATTGATGGGGGTGTTGTTATCTGTTGGTGGGTGTTGTGGCGTGTTGTTGTGGTGGTGTTGGGTGTTGTAGGTCTCTCTCTCTCTCTCTCCCTTTTAATGACCTCACCTTTTAAAACACACACACACACAAGACTCTATTAATATTAGTTATATAAACCTTACACACACTATTATGACACCCGGAATTATATATGTATTTCTAGAGGGAGAGTAAATATAGCTCTCTTATAATATTACATAGGGTCCAGGGATGAAATTTGACCATTTTGATATTCCAGAGTGGTAGAGAAATTTAATATTGCTTTTGATGTTAATATATTATTCTTTTTTTAGTTGAGTGAAAATTTGTGTGTGTGTGTCTGTGTCTCTCTCTCTCTCTCTCTCTCTCTCTCTCTCTCTGTCTGTCTGTCTACCTCTATCTCTTTCTGTTCCCCTCACTTCCCTTCTTTTCATTTTCCTTTTCCATTTCCTCCTCCTCCTTCTCCTCCTCCTCATCATCTCTTCCTCTTTTCCCTCCCCATTCCCCTCCAACCCGATCTCCAGGTAGTACCATTGTGTGTGAATCTCAAACTCTGACAAAGTCTGCACTACCCACACAAACTGTGCCACGCTCCGTGAGAAGACTCTCTCTCTCTCTCTCTCTCTCTCTCTCTCTCTCTCTCTCTCTCTCTCTCTCTCTCTCTCTCTCTCTCTCTCTCTCTCTCTCACCAGTGTTAGTATTCCCAACATACAACACAGTTTCCAAAACATTTCTCAACTCTTTGTTATTTTTCCCTGTCTGTCTGTCTGTCTCTTTTTCTTTAATCTCTGTCTCGTGACGTCAATAGTGCATGAATTTTGTCTGTTGTGGGGACTTCCAACCAATGTCTGTTAGGTTATTTAGGAAGAAGAAGAAGAATCTCTTACGTACAACTCAGTAGGTCCGAAACTGGCCTTGAAGCGTATAGACAAGCACCACTAATCGTACCGATAGGGTAAGACATTGCTACAGACAGACAGACTAAGACTTTGGTACAGACAGCCTAAGGCGTTACTGCAGACCAATACATATAGGTTCAGTAAGTGGTTGGGCGGAAAAACTTGTATCTGAATAATTAAAGCCATGATGGACTGCCGTCTCTCCCAGCCTTCAATAATGTACCACCACTCGTCTGTACCACCACTCGTCTGTACCACCACTCGTCTGTACCACCACTCGTCTGTACCACCACTCGTCTGTACCACCACTTGTCTGTACCACCACACGTCTGTATCACCATCACCACACGTCTGTACCACCACACGCGTCTGTACCACCACCACCACACGTCTGTACCACCACCACCACGCGTCTGTACCACCACAACCTTATACGTTAGTATACGTTAGGTTAGGTTAGATTAGGTTAGGTTACTTTGCGTTACGATACGTTACGTGAGGTTAGGTAAAACATAGCGTTAGGTTAGGTTAGGTTAGGTTACTTTGCGTTACGATACGTTACGTGAGGTTAGGTAAAACATAGCTTAGGTTAGGTTAGGTTAGGTTAGGTTAGGTTTGAACATATATAAAGAAATAAAGGAAGGAAGAAGAGAGAGACGAAGAGACGGAGAGACAGGAATCAACAAGCAGGTAATTACAGGAGAAATTAAAGACGGTGAGAGTAATTAGACACGGTCATGAGCGCCAGTAATTTACCCTGCTCATGACCCCATCAGGCTCTCTCCCTCTCCCACCTTCTAAATTACTTCACAATAAATCTCCCCGCCCTCCTTTTAACAATTCTCTTTTGATGTACGACGGATTACTGGCGACGGGGACTATCGTACGACGGATTACTGGCGACGGGGACTATCGTACGACGGATTTCTGGGGGTGGGGACTATCGTACGACGGATTTCTGGGGGTGGCGACTCGTACGACGGATTTCTGGGGTGGGGAGGCGACTCGTACGACGGATTTCTGGGGTGGCGACTCGTACGATGGATTTCTGGGGTGGCGACTCGTACGACGGATTTCTGGGGTGGCGACTCGTACGACGGATTTCTGGGGTGGCGACTCGTACGACGGATTTCTGGGGGTGGCGACTCGTTCGACGGATTTCTGGGGTGGCGACTCGTACAACGGATTTCTGGGGGTGGGGGCTATCGTACGACGGATTACTGGCGATGGGGACTATTGTACGACGGATTTCTGGGGATGGGAGACTATCGTACAACAAGAACACATTTATTACAGCAGTGAGAATGAATGGATGACACTGAATGAGAGAGAGAGAGAGACATTGGTTCAACTTGTATGTAAACAACGTAGGATTATGATGTATATACACAGTGCAAGTATACAAACAACATATTCAGACAGTGAAAGTATACAGACAATGTATATAGACTGTGCAAAATATACAAAAAATAAACGTAGACAATATTGGTAGACAAGCAATGTATGTAGAGAGGGCAGGTATACAAACATTTACAGTATATACATAGTTTAATATATACACACACAAGTATGCGACAGACGGTCTGAGGGCCTCTTGGCACTATGAGGCACTCACGTCGTCTTGCTCCAGGAATGCCATGAAGATCGTTATTCGCCCTGTGGTCATGACCTGCACTACTGTCATGGGTTATGTGGCCATGACCTACACTACTGTCATGGGTTATGTGGCCATGACCTACACTACTGTCATGGGTTATATGGCCAAGACCAACACTACTGTCATGGGTTATGTGGCCATGACCTACACTACTGTCATGGGTTATGTGGCCATGACCTACACTACTGTCATGGGTTATGTGGCCCATTCACTAAAGTCCGTAAGGTATGTTTTCGTGTCTAACTAAAGATAAATAAATGTGTCGAAAGTTAAATTGACAGTGCTGAGGTAACAATCAGATGTGACATACACCACCAGGAAAGTTCTCTGTATTTATGTGAGAGACTATTTGTACTGAGAGATTCTGTGTACTGATTGACTCTGTGTACTAAGAGAGACTGCGTGTAGAGACAGCCAGTGAGAGAGAGGCACACAGAAAGAGACAGACGGAAAGACAGACATTGAGAAAGATGAGAGAGAGAGAGAGAGAGAGAGAGAGAGAGAGAGAGACTTTAAATCACACCACTTATTTTCCCACGGCTCTGTTTATCATCTCCTTCCCACAAGATAATTTCATATATCACAGCTATAATTTCTGAAACTAATATATAATGCACTGTAGCTATAACTATTAAAAGCTATACTACTTCATATCTCAGTTATAAGTCTCTGAGGCTAATATATGATGTGTTGTAGTCACTTTTAATATATATCATTCAACTCAGTGGGGATCCCGTACTCAAGGGGTTTGGCGACTATGTCCATAATATATCATTACTCATAGTCATTAAAAGTTACTATTTAATAGATCACACGTAGAGCCCTCAAAACCTACAGCTATTTAATATATCACAGCTATTATTCTCCAACCCTTAAGTATTATAGTGGTGATTAATTGGAATAGAGTAGCCAGGAAAGAGAGCTGTTAAGAGCTATTAATTGTTAAATGTAACGCCCTCGTGGCGACCAACAGAGCGTTTACATTACAGTTCCTCCAATGTCGGCAGATTATATTGGCGATTATAATTGTGATGACGGATTTAAATCGGCCCGAGAGGAGGAGGAGGGGGGGGGGGGGTTAGTGTGTTGTGGTGTTGGGAAGGGGGAGGAGGAAGAAGAGATTGGGATTGGAGTAGAGGAAGGGGAGGGAAGGGGAGGGAAGGGGCGTTGTTTGTATGTATTATATTGGTGTCATTGTAAAGGATTTCATGGCGTATTTTGGTATAACTGTGCAATACATAATGGCATATTCTGTTCCATCTTTCTTCGAGTTAGTGGTGTATTTTCGACCACCACCACCCCCCCCCCATACCCCTCACCACCGCCCCTCTCCCTTCCCCTCACCACCACCCCCCCACCCCTCACCACCGCCCCCCTCCCCTCCCCTCCCCTCACCACCACCCCCCACCCCTCACCACCACCCCTCATATCCCTCACCACCACCCCCCCACCCCTCACCACCACCCCCCACACCCCTCACCACCACCCCCCCATACCCCTCTCCCCCCACACCCCTCACCACCACCCCCCCATACCCCTCTCCCCCCACACCGCTCACCACCACCCCATACCCCTCACCACCACACCCCTCACCACCACCCCTCACCACTACCCCCATACCCCTCTCCCCCCCACCCCACCACGACCCCCCACCCCTCACACACCCCCCACACCCTTCACCACACCCCCCCATACCCCTCTCCCCCACACCCCTCACCACCACCCCCACCCCTCACCACCACCCCCCACACCCTTCACCACCACCCCCCCACCCCTCACCACCACCCCTCATATCCCTCACCACCACCCTCCACCCCTCATCACCACCCCTCGTATCCCTCACCACCACCCCCACACCCCTCACCACCACCCCTCATATCCCTCACCACCACCCCCACACCCCTCACCACCACCCCCCCACCCCCCCACCCCTCACCACCACCCCCCACACCCCTCACCATCATTCAGTACACCTCATTTACTTTTACCACCACCACCACTACGGCCACTTATAACCCTCACCTTACACACTACAACAGACACTCTTAAGTACCGCTCACTCCTGCCACAAAAACCCGGTTTATAGAAATGTATTATGGTGTAGTGGCCCTGTAGGACGTGTTTATGACGTGTTTATGGTGTGTTTATGACGTGTTGGTACAGTGCATGACGTGTTTGGTCGTGTTAGTGACCTGTTTGAGCTGTCTCTTCTGTCTGCAGGAGTTAATATGGCCCTCTGGTATGGCACTTTATTCGGCCTGATATGACTCTTACGTGGTGGGATCCGACCTGTTTCAGTATGACCTGATATGACCAGACTTGAAATGACCTGACCTGTCCTAGTGTGACCTAACCTGAAATAACCTGACCTCTTCCACCTTGACCTTTTCCGATACGGCTATATTCAAGCTCCACAACGCAACTTCATGATACCCGACCCGACCCGACTCGATTCCTGACCTTACCGAACGAGATCCGAATTTACAGACATACCCTGGTGACTGTGGTTTGACCCAACTTGACCTGATAGCCACCGACAGCTGTAAGGGAGAGAGGGGAGGTCAGCTGCTGTTTTCTCGTGGGGTCTCCTCCCTTCCTCCCTCCCTCTCTCCCTCCCTTCTTTTATTACCTGGGTGTAATCCCTTGAGAGGACGCCCTTCTTCTAAGAGGAGATAAGTGAGAGAAGTGAGAGAGAAGACGAGGAGGAGGAGGAGGAGGTGAGAGGTAGGAGGTTGGGATGAGGATGAAGAGGAGTAGGAGGAATAGAAGAAAGGAAGGAGTGAGGGACTAGAGATGGAATAAGGAAGAAAGGAAGAGAAGAGGAGAAATGTGAGGGACGAGGTAATGAAACGGGAGGTAGGGACAAGGAAGAGGAAGAGTAAGAGAACGAGGAGGAGGAAGGAACGAGGAGAATAGGAAGAGAAAGAGTGAAGAGGAGGAGGCTACAGAACGACCCAAATAAGCAAGCCATAACTCTTGAGAGATCGGCCATGTTGTTTACATTCAACAGCTGACGTAATGTAAACCACACACACACACACACACACACTCACACACACTACACACTACGCAACACAACACACAACGCATTCTGATAATTACAAGTTGTTAAGGTTGAGTCGATTGTCATGAGTCATTAAGCTCGTGTCAGGCAGCAGCTGTAGCGTATTGGACTTCGAGAGACAATTGGACAAGTAATGAGCAGCTCAGGAAGTCGTGTAACAATAGATGTTGTAAGTTTACGAAATAAATAAATTTGCATTCTATAATACAAATGAATGTTCTAAGTTAATAAACAGAAGAATAAAATAGAGAAAACCAAAATATACCCAAATAAAACTTCCAGGCTAGGTACGTGTTTTCAGCTGTTACACCTCCACACACACACACACACACACACACACTCACACACCGACTGAATGTTTAGAAATTCACTGGGGGTCGAGCTCTCGTGAGACCCCAGGCGAAGTCACAGTCACCGGGTAACAGAATTTTTCGACCTAACTGGCTGATGTGAGACCGTATCTAACTTGCCTCACCGAAGTTACAGGACCAAGTTTCGTGGCTGTCTTAACTCATGGGTATACGTGAGAAGGGATTAAATTAATTAGTATTTTGTACAATCAAGTTTACTTCAGAACTACACTGAGAATACCAAGACTTGAAAGAAATACATTTTTATTCAGTTGAGGAAAAATATAACGTAGGATTTTTTAGGTGGCTTCTGTACACCTGTATTGGTTTACGTTTGTGTGTCATTTTGTCAGTTACTGTCTCACATATATGACTGTGACAGGGATAAGAGAGTCATGTGTGTGGTTACAGAAGTATATATATATGTGGATTAAGATAAGTTACCTCAGTTTATTTCACCTGATGATTAGACACCGTAACAATACCTGGGGAGCTAGAGTAGATTCGATTAGGCTGAGTTAGGTTGGATTATATTGTGTTGGGTTAGGTGAGTTAAGTTAGGTTGGGGTATGATGAGTTAGGTTAGGTTTGCTTACGTTAGGTCAGGTTATGTTACAGGACGTTAAAGGTTAGGTTAGGTTAAGTTAGGTTTTAAGATGAAATAAGCTGTGGTGGTAATTTATAGGTAATCTATATATATATACAGTTATATATTATATCTAGTGACAATATTAGTAGACAGTATTCACTATGATTGGTGGCGCCATCTGTCAAACAGGTGATTTATGGCAGCCACGCCCCTTACACCCTCGCCGTAGTGGCCAAACTGAGGCGAGGAATTATTGACCTTTTATCAGAGATCTTGTTAGGTTAGGTTAGGTTAGGTTAATACTACTATATGGCACCACTACCACTTCACGCCTCTCTTATCACTTACCAACACTGCCACCACTTACCAGCACTGCCACCACTTACCAACACTGCCACCACTTACCAACACTGCCACCACTTACCAACACTGAGCCACGCGTCACAGTACCTCACTCTCTCCTCCACCAAATGAAAGTTTTATCGCCATCGTTAGTAAGAGAATTAACGACTCTTAATAGCTCAGAGAACACCTGTTATCACGGCCTCTTATCACCTGTTATCTCTGTTATTGTTATATCTCTTATCTCTTTGTTATCGCTCTTCTTCTCTAAGTGTTAATTATTTTTTTTGTTTACGTCTTGTTATTACTCTCTTTATTGCCTATTACTGTGTGATTTTAATGTTAGATTTGCGTGTGTCTTTTTATAGTTGAATATATAACGCGCCAATGTGTGTGTGTGTGTGTGTGTGTGTGTGTGTGTGTATAATGTTCTGCAATTTTTGGATGGGCTTGAAAGGCAATGTTTTTTATTTGTAATTTTAGGAGTTTTAATTTGTTTTGTCAATAAGGATGTGAGGTCTTGTTTCCTCCCCATAGGCGGTCTGTTGTAGTTGTTATTTTTATTTAGTTGTAGTAGTTGTAGAAGTAGTAGTAGTAGTAGTAGTAGTAGTAGTCGTAGTAATAGTAATCATATCATATGTAGGCCACATTAAACAACAAAAACAAGTAGCCCCATGACCACCAGACTCAGGTGAGGGCCAGCTGTTGCTCCCCCAGGTGTGATGAATGTAATCACGACCATGGTATAAGCGTCAACATAAATTGCGTATTGCGTAATTAGATAGCATTACGGCAGGTGATGACAGGTAGCGGCATGACCAGAGTGTTGTGGTGGTGGTGGTGATGATGATGGTATAGTAGTGGTTGTGGTAATTGTTGTAGTGGTGGTGATTGTGGTGGAACTTGTTAATCTTTCTCAAATTTTCATAATTCTCTCTCTCTCTCTCTCTGACCCCTCATGACCGAGCTGACCTTTGTAATGGCTGCCGGGGGAACCTTTGAGCTCCCTTGGGTTTAAAGGTCATAGCGGCATATCCTTCGGGAGTTTGGGTCGGGTCAGGTTGGGTTGTTAGTTAAGACTCGTGAACTTCTTGGTAATAATAATAATAATAAACGGTTTATTAATAGAGTTGCAGGCGGTGGCTGAAAATATACAGACTTACATTTGATTTAGACATAATGATATAATATGCATTGAATACATTTACAGGGCTGTACAGTACATAAATCAGGAGTTGTTTATTATTTTAACAATAGATGGGCTGGTGTTGTTCTTATATCTATCGGTACGGGCTCTTATGGGCTGAATTTTGTTGTAGTGGCGGACTGCGCGAGTTGGGTGGGGGGCTGCAGGAGGTGGCGATGGCGAGGGTGGTGCAGTAGTCCACGGCCAAACCTTTCCAGTGCTTGGTGGTGGAGGTCACTGAGGGATGGCATTTCCAGGGTGGAGAGAGCGTTGATGTAGCCGGAGTATTCTGCGCCGAGCATGATTCTGCAGGCCCTTTTCTGTACCTTCTCTAGCTGACGTTGTTGGGTGGAGTTGAGAGAAGACGACCAGGCTGGTGACGCATACGTTAGTTTGGGGAGAATAAAGGCGTTGTAGATGGTCCTCAGCTCTGGCGTGGGTGTCCCAAGTGACCTTAGTCTTCGTGTGTGTGTGTGTGTGTATTTAAAGATCTTACCTAAATTAACCTAACGCAAACCTATCATAAAACAAACTTTACACCAACTTGGAGATAACGACCAATTAGAATCAATCTATATAATGACGTCACATCATCTTGTATACGAAGACCAATGAGGATCAATGCGCTATGACGTCACATCTTGTAAACAAAGACCAATCAGAATCAATGTACCTTATGAAGCCACGTCATCTTGTGCAGGTAATAAATAATAAAGAAATTCATATATTATTTAAACTCAAAACTAAACACACACACACACACACACACACACACACACACACACACACACACACTCTCACACTTGCTTTCTCTTGCCAAATGTAATCACAAAACACAAATTACATTAGATTACATTACGTACGGACAGCTTAATACGTAATCTGGTCCCAATGAACAGATAATTCCCATATCAAACCCCAATGTAATTATCACCAGAAATGGAACTCAATTATTACCGTGAAAATAATCCCAAATATGACATGACAATAAGCGGTGAAGTAACTCTCTCTCTCTCTCTCTCTCTCTCTCTCTCTCTCTCTCTCTCTCTCTCTCTCTCTCTCTCTCTCTCACCCATTCTCTATTTCTCTCTCCTTCTCTATGTCTCTCAGGGGTCAATGCATTAGGTGCATTCTGGGGAGAGGAGGAGGGTGAAGTGAAGAGAGGGAGGAGGAGGGGGGGGGAAGGGAGGGGAGGGGAAAGAGAGACGGAGGAAAGGGAAAGGGATGAAGGGGAAGAGAAGATGGAGGGATTGAGGGGGGGAAGTAAGGAAAGGAAAAAAGGACGGGAAAGAGGGAGAGAGGGAAAGGAAAGGATCGGAAGGGTAGGGTGGGGAGGAAACTGGGGGAAAGGAAGGGGAAGGGAGAAAGGGACGTGGAGGGGAGGGAGAGAGGAAGGGTAGAGTGAAGGAAGGGGAATGGGGAGAGGAAGGGAAAGTGGGGAGAAAGGGGAGAGGGGATGAAGGGGAGGGGGAGGGATGAAGGGGAGGGGAAGGAATGAAGGGGAGGGGGGGGAGGAAAGGGTTAAATTCATTGTTCACTCTAACACAGGACATGTGGCAGCCTCTCACTCGAGGACAAAAGCCCGTAATTATTGTCATTATTTCCCTCGTCCATGTGTGTGTGTGTGTGTGTGCGCGCGATAATAGGTAAATGGAGCGAATGAGACTGCCCTAACCCTTACTCTCCTCTCTCACCTCTCCTTCCCCTCTCCTTCCCCTCTACCTCCCCTCTCCCTCACCTCTCCCTCCCCTCTCCCTCACCTCTCCCTCCCCTCTCCCTCACCTCTCCCTCACTCTCCCTCCAGCGCCTCAGGTACATTAGTGTATTTGGCTGGGTCTTGGCTCAATGTTGACCTCTCCCAGATTTTCTCAATGTCTCGCATCTCTCTGTCTCCCTGGCTGTCTGTCTCTGTCCTCTGTCTCCCTGGCTGTCTGTCTCTGTCTCTAGTTGTGATTTGTGTGTGTGTGTGTGTGTGTGTGTGTGTGCAAATCTGGACTATACCTTGACAGCTAATACAGGGGAGGGGTGGGTGGGGGGGTGTTATCTTACTGGAGGAGGTGAGATAACAATTTAGAGACTGGGGGAGGGGAGAGATGAGGGGAGATAAGGGGAGAGCCAGTCATACAGGTATAAGTTGTGTGAAAAATATCCCAACTGGCTGAGGGAACTGGTTTATATATGTATGCTTAGCTATACTTACATACATATATACATCATATCAAAACAATTTATTTATTCCTATTGAAATAAATTGTTTTGAGATGAAGAGAAAAAAAAAACAGTAATTTAATCTATCTAATTTGAATGACAAGAAAAAAACCCACTTTATTTCACACAACAACAAACAAACAAATTACTTACCCAGTTAACTTCCAGGTGTAAAAACAACTTTCTTTTTTTTTTCCCTCGGGACCGGTGAGGTGAGGGAGGGAGAGGGTGAGGGGAGTGGGGAGAGTAAAAGTCAGGGGTGGAAGAGAGGGGGAAAGTGAGAGGAGGATGACTGAGGTGAGTGAGTGGAAGACTGAGGGTAAAAATGAGTGGAGAGGGTGGGGAAGAGGGGAGAGAGAGAGAGAGAGAGAGAGAGAGAGAGAGAGAGAGAGGGGGGGGGGGGGGAGAAGGGATGCGTGAGGGGAGGAGAGGAGGGAAAGAGTTAACGCAAGTGAGGGGGAAAATGAGGGGAAGAGGCCTAACGTGACCCGACCTTAAGGGGCCAACCAGGACAATTACCTTAGCTAACATAAATATATTGTGGTGGTGGTAATAAGTGACCCAGCTCTCTCTCTCTCTCTCTCTCTCTCTCTCTCTCTCTCTCTCTCTCTCTCTCTCTCTCCAGCTGTGATCATTTCTCATAACAGGAGATGTGAGAACTTATCTAACTGCCTCACTTAACCAATAACCATAAGGATCTCTCAGTGCTCAAAATGGCGTCGTAATTAAACCAAGACTCTACCTTAACTCTTCGTTCAAACCCAAATTACTGTCAAATAAGTAAGACGTGTTTGTGACTGTCTTGGAGTATAGTGTTAGGGTATAGTGTGGGGGTATAGTGTCTTGGGGTTATAGTGTCTGAGGGTATATTGTTTTCGTGCGTGTATGGTGTATGGTGGTAGAGAGGATACAGCTCTCATCTTGTAACCTAAGTTTCCCTTGTTCAATCCCATGGCACCCCCAGTCGACCCAGGTGTAAAGGTGTCCCCAAGTGCTCTGAGGGGAAATGGAATTAGTCAAGTATAGTGCCAGTCCTGTTATTTCCCCTCCCCCTCCTCTCCTTATTACTCTCCCCTCACTCCCCATCACCTGCCCATCACTCCCCCTCACCCTCTTACACCGCATGCACGTGGGCACTTGAGCACTGCCCAGCGTCACCACTTGAGGGTTCAACTCATCTTCCAGGATATCATACCATAACAAACAGAGGTTAAGTGCCCACTCCGATGCCCCCCCCCCCCTCTCACCTCCAGCCCACTCCCATCCCCCAAATCACCCTTGATGACCCACTCTTGTTGCCCAAAACTCTTAAAGAGTTGCATTATCATTCCCCTGGTCATATATATTGTGGTTGTTAGGCAGTGTGTGTGTGTGTGTGTGTGTGTGTGTGTGTGTGTGTGTGTGTGTGTTTTAAGGAATTGTAGCTTTATTTCATGTTTGTTTATTATTATTATTATTATTATTATTATTATTATTATTATTATTATTATTATTTTTATTATTATCGTCCTCTTCTTCGTTCTTGTTTCCTATTATTATTTATCCCATAATTACTATAATTATATTTCATTGAATCCTGATGTGACGTTCAGCTGTCTAGGTTAAGTTATAATGTAATTAGAAAGAGTAATTACATCCATCACATCTATTTAATCTTAACTTGGAGTGATTAGACGATCTACTTACAATGTTTATAACTTTTACCTGTAATTAAGGGTAATTAGCCAAACGGATTTAAGGTTTTTGGGTGTGTATTTAGAGTAATTTCTTGTTTTAATTATATCACAGGTAGCGGTAGTGTCAGTTTCCTTGTATTGGTTATTAGCCTGAATGATGTCTACCTATTTCGACATTACCTTAATAATCACTAATTACTGAAGACATTACCTTAATAATTACTAATTACTGTCGACATTTCCTTAATAATTACTAATTACTGTCGACATTTCCTTAATAATCACTAAATACTGAAGAAATTACCTTAATAATCACTAATTACTGTCGACATTACCTTAATAACCACTAATTACTGTCGACATTACCTTAATAACCACTAATTACTGTCGACATTTCCTTAATAATCACTAATTACTGTCGACATTTCCTTAATAACCACTAATTACTGTCGACATTTCCTTAATAACCACCTTTATCTCGATCATGCTCACAGTAATCATCTCGGCTAATATGCTAATTACTTTTCATCATCCTCTCAACAACAGCTGCTTAAAATACTCGCCATTTTTCGCTGCTATTTGCGGGTTGTGTAATTAATTAGGTCGGTTATTATACAGGTAATTAACATAACCATACATACATACATACATACACATACATACGTACATACATACATACATACATACATACATACTAGTTAAAATCATCGTTAATATCCGTCTTAAGCGGAGGTTGTCGGTCGATCACGTAGACAAGACGGGTATAGGGCTGACTGACGCAGGTGGAGGTAAACAAACAGACGCACAGCACAAATACCAACCCCCCCCCCCAACACACACACACACACACACCCACACACACTCTAACACACACACACACACACACTCTAACACACACACACACACCCAAAACCCTACACACACTCTTCTTCCCCACACACTCCACATACCCACATCCGGGATAAGGTTTCAGCTGTAACATGAAACTTAAGTGCTTGTGGTCCTGCTTGGCGACTCACGTTAAGATATCGGGATGACAATGGCGGTAAAATGGTATTGAGACTCGACTAGAATGAGAGGAAATAAGGCGTGCCTGACTGAACCCGGATATAAGGCAGTCTGGGATTTTTAGGCCATAATGGAACCCGGAAATTAGGTAGTTTTTCTGAGAACACAAAAGAACCTGGAATTAGGCAGTCTTGTCTTATTGGGTCATAATGTAACCCGGAAATTAGGCATTCTTTCTGGGTTTCATTCTAACCGGAATTAAAAAATTTTCTTTGTTTCTTTTCTTTTTGGTTCACATTATAACCCGGAAATAAGGTAGTTTAGCCCACATAGTCCACTTAACTCATAGATTACAGTAAACTCAACATGGGTTATATTTACATACAATATCCTTAACATTTCACCTTTAAAACACAATACAATACCACTCCTGACCCCACAATAACCACACACTCATTAAAATAACTGAAAATCCCAAAATACCGCAACTAATTCACATATTTACTCACCAAACTTCATCCTCGTTGTAAAAAAAAAAGAAAAAGTTACTAAGGTTGTAAATAAAATTAGACCACGTAAAAAGGTTGTAAAAATGAACTATGGCAATATGGCATCCCTTAGGGCGGTAATACGTGCAGAAAGATGTTGATCCTGATACGGCAACATTTGACACAGCTGCCGGCATATGCGTTTTTGTGAGTTATTTTTTTTTCAGGCGGATTTGATTATGTGGATGTGTGTGGGTGTGTGTGTAGATCTGTGTGAGTGTATATGAGAGTATGTGGGTGTAAGTGGGTTTGTTTTGGTGTATGTTAGACCTGTTTGAGTTTGTGTGGGTGTATATGGGCGTGTGTGTGTGTCTCTGGGTGTATGTGAGTGGGTGTGGGTCTATGTGGGGGGGTGTATGTGGATGTATGTGACTGTGACTTATCTAGCTTGACCTAGAGAGGGAACCAATATGGCGGCAATATCACACCAGGACTCTACCATCACATTTAAGCGACACTGAGGCAAATATCAACCTGGCTTCACAACGCCGCCAGCTCAAGCAAACGACCTCTTCGCCAGGCTTACTCAACGCCAGTCACTTTATTAGGCGATCAAGGGGGTGTCGTTGTGGAGGGAATAAAGTGCTATATTGCTTGGGGAAGTAAATCACTGTTTGTTTTTTAAAGTTTTTAGGTATTTTGGTGTGTGTGTGTGTGTGTGTGTGTGTGTGTGTGTGTGTGTGTGTGTGTGTGTGTGTGTGTGTTAGATATAATTACGTCAGGTTAGGTCAGGCTAGGTTAGGTTAGGTTAGGTCAGGTCAATGGGCCTCGTTAACTTTAAACTGAATCATCAAAGCCAACAACAGCGAGGAGGTCACGAAGGTTCCTTGTTGGTCGGCACATGACATACTGTACACCGCCTCTTAATACCAACCCTGATACCAGCCTTCAATACCTCGGGTCTGGTATTACCTAACCAAGATTTGAGAGTCAAGTGTGATGGATGTTTTTTCTTACTCTTTCGTTATATCTGAAGGTCGTTTACGTTGAATAATATGTTACCTAAGTTACTGACGGTGTGTGTGGGGGGGGGGGGTTAGGTGTGGGTAGTGTGTGGGGGGGGGTTAGGTGTGGGTGGTGTGTGGGGGGGTTAGGTGTGGGTGGTGTGTGGGGGGGGTAGGTGTGGGTGGTGTGTGAGGGGGGGGTTAGGTGTGGGTGGTGTGTGGGGGGGGTAGGTGTGGGTGGTGTGTGGGGGGGTTAGGTGTGGGTGGTGTGTGGGGGGGTAGGTGTGGGTGGTGTGTGGGGGGGTGTGTGTGTGTGTTTTATTGATGTTTCTTTGTGTTTTTTTGTGGTTGCTGTTATGTTTGTCTTATGTGATGGTTGGGATTGGGGTTTTATGATGACCAGGGGCCCAACTGACCAATGGTAAATCAGGGTGCCATAGTGGACGTGGCAAGATTAGGTAAATTTAGGATATATTAGATTAAGCATTGTTGGGGCCTGCTAAGACTGGGGCTCATTAAGATTAGGGGCCCAAGTGGTGATATTAGGTGGCAGAGTATACCTGGTCAGAACACGTGTAGTGCCATAAGAAAACTGTTGATAATAAATCGTGTCTGACGGAGAGTGCCATTGTGTGTGAGTTATGGCACTATGTCTCAGTGCCACCCTGGTCATTACTGCTGCTACAGGGGCCCGTCTACCAGCTGCTTCTTGGTACATTGGTCAACTGGGCCCTTAATCTTAATGGGGCCCTTGGTGTTAATGGGTCGTAATGTTCATAAGCCCTAAGTGTTAATGAGGCCCAGTCCTAACGTAACCTAACCTAACCATTAGTTTCGGCCAGGTTATCTTAGGTTAGATTAGGTTAGGTTATTTTAGGTTAGGTTACGTCACGATAGATTATTTTAGGTTAGGTTACGTCACGATAGATTATTTTAGGTTAGGTTAGGTTAGGTTAGGTTAGGATAGGTTAGGATAGGTTAGGTTAGGTTTGGTAGTAGTAAGACAATGGCACATTAATATTTCCTGCTATTAACCAATGAATAATCTTTCCTAAATATTCCTCAGCTACTGTTGACCTAGAGGAGGGGGGCCAGGTGACGGGGGGAGGAGGGGGGTGAGGTGACAGGGAGAGAGGGGGGGCCAGGTGACGGGGGGAGGAGGGGGGCCAGGTGACGTGGAGAGGAGGGGGGCCAGGTGACGGGGAGAGGGGGGGGCCAGGTGACGGGGGGAGGAGGGGGGGCCAGGTGACGGGGAGAGGAGGGGGGGCCAGGTGACGGGGGGAGGAGGGGGGGGCCAGGGACGGGGAGAGGAGGGGGGCCAGGTGACGGGGGGAGGAGGGGGCCAGGTGACGGGGAGAGGAGGGGGGCAGGTGACGGGGGGAGGAGGGGAGCAGGTGACGGGGGGAGGAGGGGGGGGCCAGGTGACGGGGGGAGGAGGGGGGCCAGGTGACGGGGAGAGGAGGGGGGGCCAGGTGACGGGGGGAGGAGGGCGGCCAGGTGACGGGGGGAGGAGGGGAGCCAGGTGACGGGGGGAGGAGGGGGGAGCCAGGTGACGGGGAGAGGAGGGGGGCCAGGTGACGGGGAGAGGAGGGGGGCCAGGTGACGGGGAGAGGAGGGGGGAGCCAGGTGACGGGGAGAGGAGGGGGGTGAGGTGACAGGGAGAGGAGGGGGGCCAGGTGACGGGGAGAGGAGGGGGGCCAGGTGACAGGGGAGAGGAGGGGGGCCAGGTGACGGGGAGAGGAGGGGGCCAGGGACGGGGGAGGAGGGGGGCCAGGTGACGGGGAGAGGAGGGGGGCCAGGTGACGGGGGGAGGAGGGGGCCAGGTGACGGGGAGAGGAGGGGGGCCAGGTGACGGGGGGAGGAGGGGGGCCAGGTGACGGGGAGAGGAGGGGGGCCAGGTGACGGGGGGAGGAGGGGAGCCAGGTGACGGGGGGAGGAGGGGGGAGCCAGGTGACGGGGAGAGGAGGGGGGCCAGGTGACGGGGAGAGGAGGGGGGCCAGGTGACGGGGAGAGGAGGGGGGCCAGGTGACGGGGAGAGGAGGGGGGCCAGGTGACGGGGGGAGGAGGGGAGCCAGGTGACGGGGGAGGAGGGGGAGCCAGGTCGACAGGGAGGAGGAGGGGGGCCAGGTGACGGGGAGAGGAGGGGGGAGCCAGGTGACGGGGAGAGGAGGGGGGTGAGGTGACAGGGAGAGGAGGGGGGCCAGGTGACGGGGAGAGGAGGGGGGCCAGGTGACAGGGGAGCTGAGGGGGGGGGGCTGATTTACTATACTGCAGTACACATGTTAGCTGTGAGACAATACAAGGGTCTATCTCATGCATGGTACTGTGTGTGTTAGAGAGAGAGAGAGAGAGAGAGAGAGAGAGAGAGAGGGAGAGAGAGAGAGAGACTATACACCCCCCCCCCCCCCCAAGTACCTTTCTTACCTTAGGGTCATTTCCGGTACAGTGCGTCTGGCGAAGGTTACACCCCCTAGACATTTACACTTCGCCAGACGTAAAATGTCTTAACCTAACCTAACCTAACCTAACGTAACCTTACCTGATTGAAGTTTGTCGAATAAACTCATGATTCTGACCCATGTACTGTATAGTTAAGATAATTTTAATTGATTCTATTAACACTAAATAAATAAGGATTTTTAACGAATTGTAGTAACGTTAAATCTTTTTTAATATTATTTTCCCGGGAATTCTTGGGATTGAGAACTATTGGGACTGAGAACTCTTGGGCCTGAGAACTCTTGTGCTTGAGAACTCTTGGGACTGAGAACTCTTGGGCCTGAGAACTCTTGGGATTGAGAACTATTGGGACTGAGAACTCTTGGGCCTGAGAACTCTTGTGTTTGAGAACTATTGGGACTGAGAACTCTTGGGTTTGAGAACTCTTGGGACTGAGAACTCTTGTGTTTGAGAACTCTTGGGACTGAGAACTCTTGGGTTTGAGAACTCTTGGGACTGAGAACTCTTGGGTTTGAGAACTCTTGGGACTGAGAACTCTTGGGTGTTCATTGTCACAAAAAGAAATCTAAGAACTCTCTTGTAGGAAGTTCTTACAAGCTAGCACCAACATGGTCACCTGTCACGACACCCTGTCATTAATCATCATCTGTCACCTGTGTGTGTGTGTGTGTGTGTGCTTATATGTATGTGTATGTATGTATCAATGTCTGTACAGTATGTATGTATGTATGTATGTATGTATGTATGTATGTATGTATGTAGAGATCTATCTATCTATTGCTGCATGTCTGTATGTGTATGCTAGAATGTGTGTCTGTGTGTACCTGTGATTGTGTGTGTACAGTATGTATAGCTATGTACGTGTGTCGGTGTATATTGCAGCATGTACATGTGTGTGTATACAGTATATATATGTTTGTCTTGATGCCTTTGCGCAGTTGTCTGTGTATGTGCGTGTTTGTAGGTAAGTATGTTATTGTTTATGACTGTGTGTCATCATGTGTACGTGTGCGTGTATGTATGTTAGTGTTTATGCTTTTGATTCGTTGTGTACATGTGTGTGTGTGTGTGTAATAATAATAATAATAATAATAATAATAATAATAATAATAATAATAATAATAATAATAATAATTAACGGTTTATTGAAGGAGCTTGGCAGCCAGAAGACTGAAAATATACAGTTACATATTTGGGGAATGGGTTTCGAATTACAAATAATATACGAGTAACATAAGTGACACAAATAAGACATATAATAACTAGATGGGGAAAAGCTCAAACTACAGTTCATTTCAACATAGTGACAGTGCAAGGAGCAGTGTTTACTGGGAGTGAATACACTGGTTTATTACAGGTTATTGATAATTTTTACAATGGTTGGGACTGGGCTGTTCTTATAGCGATCAGTTCGTGCACGTATGGGCTGGATGCGGTTGTGGTGTCGAACAGCACTTCTCGGGCTAGGGATCTCAGTTGGTAGTAGGAGCCGGTGTCGAGGATGGTGTAGAAGCTTCTTACCAAATTTGCAGATGAGGTCGCGGTGATGGTCAGTGAGAGTCGAAAGGGTCAGTGTGTTGAGCGCTTCTTGATATGTGGAGTAGGAAGTAGAGAGAATAATCTTGCTTGTGTGTGTGTGTGTGTGTGTGTGTGTGTGTGTGTGTGTGTGTGTGTTACCGCTATCAAGACCTCCACACACTCGTTCATTTCAGATACCTCGTGCTGGTTTCTGTTAGGGACACTGTCGTACACGAACCTAACCTAACCTAACCTAACCTAACCTCATCTCTCCTTTAAGTTATAGTATTAAAAGTTAAGGTCCGGTTTCCAGTCCGTGTGTTAGTAAGTCACCCCAAGGAGGTTATCAAGCCCTGATCCCTGGACGTGCGTGGCCTGTGATGAGCGAGGGGCTGCGTTCGCCTGGCGTTTGCTTGGCGTTTACCTGACGTAGATCCTTTGGACCACTTCTCATGCAAAGTGATCAGTGACCGTTTAACTGTGATGTTGTGTGGTGGTGTGTGGTGTTGTGTGGTGCTGTGCTATGTTGTATGGTGTTATGGTAGTGTGTGTGTTGTGTTGTGGGGTGCTGTTTGGTTGTGTATGGTGTTGTGTGGTTTTGTGTAGTGTTGTATGGTAGTGTGTGGTGTGGTGTGTGGTGCTGTGTGGTGCGGTGCTGTAGTGCTGTGTGGGTCATTTGGGAGATAATGGTGGTGGTGCAGGAGTGTGGCCAGAATACTGTGCCCACTCCGGGGAGCACAACTTTTAATTTCATTCATCCATCTCAGTCTCTGCCTTCCCCTGGCCTTCCTACCCTTAGTTTTAACCATTAACGTCTCTACCATTATAACCTGGCTTTCCTACCCTTAGTTTTAACCATTAACAATTCTACCATTATCACCTGGCCTTCTTACCCTTAGTTTTACCCAATAATATCTCTACCATTATACCCTGACCCCCCTACACTCAGTTTTACCCATTAATATCTCTACCATTATCCTCCCATCCCCGGTATCGAACCAGAGACTCATAGAACGGGATGTGAGTGCTACATCCACTCGCCCACCATACCCCCTCCAAATACAGAGTTCTGAAATAGAAATTCAGTAAAAACGAGGAAATATATTACAGTATATTGTGGGCATTTATTTTTCTAAGCACTGTATTGTCGAATGTAACCAGTTGGTACCAGTGAGAATATATATGTTTATTATTATTATTATTATTATTATTATTATTTGTATTATTATTTTTATTATTATTATTCTACACCTGTACTATATACCTGCACTCTATACTCGTTCACTACCTACATAATATGCCTCCACTATATACTTGTACTGTATATACCTCTGCTATACCTGCACTATATACCTGATGCATATATGGTCCACCCTACCATATATACCTGAAATATATACCTGTGATTTATACTCCACACGTGACTTAGCCTACAGTACCAACCATTAATGTTTACTTATGTACACATTTATTGGGGCGAGAGGCAGGGAGTAAAACTAATATTAAACCTGGTTTTTATTTACGGTTTAGGAGACCATTACTAACTTTTAAGGGTTTTGAGATCATTAGTTAGTTTTAAGAGGGTTTATATATAGGTTTTACAGAACATTTAAACAGTAGTAGTAGCAGTAGTAGTAGTAGTAGTACTAGTAGTAGTAGTGCACAACATTACACCGACACTCCGCGGCACAATACAGTACTGCACAGCACCACACAGCACTGCACAGCACCACACAGCACATGTCACCTGCCGATAGTTAATTAAGCACACCTGATAAAGATGTTTACCTTCGTCTCTAATATAACAGAACAAGTGTCTTATTGAGGCTCTCCTACCTGTCCGTCTGTCTGTCTGTGTCTAGCCACGTTCTGTCTGTCAGTGTCTGTCTTTCTACTTAGGCACGTTCTATCTGTCTTTCTGTCTGTCTGTCTGTCCGTCTGTCTCCCTACCTGGCCACGGTCTGTCTGTTTCTTTCTGTGTGTTTTTGTCTTTCTGTCAAGTTTTTGTCTCTTCGTCTTTTTGTCTCCAGAAACAGACAGACAGACAGACAGACAGAGAAAGCGAGTGTGCACCTGTGGACTTGATTCATTAATGGAGTCAACACCTTTATATGTTTATGGGGCCAAGTGAGGGAGGGGAAGGCCGCGCCAATAACAATTTAGCGAGATAAGTTTGGCGAGGATTATTTCACGGTGTATAGTTGGCGAGGATTATTTGGCAGGATAAACTTGGCGAATATTAGTTCACTGGGTATAATTGGTAAGGATTATTTCACGGTGTACATTTGGTGATGATTATATTATTAGTCTATTTGGCGATTAAATTTTACCAGTTTGGAATTGATGATTTTGTTCTTGTTACTTGGAATAAATTTGGCGAATACAATTTAATGGAATATAGTTGGCGAGTATTTTTTCATTGTTATATTGGCGAATATTATCTGAGGGAAGGTGAGTGAAAATTCGCGATGATGATGATGATGATGATGATGATGATGGAGAGGAAAAGAGACAGACATACAGACAGACAGACAGACAGACAGACAGAGAGAGAGAGAGAGAGTATAACCTGGAAATATTTTCGTCACGCGGCTACATAAAATAAAAGGTTCCGGGTCATTTTGTGGCTTTTGAACGATTCCCGAATACTAATATATTGGTCCCCCTCCCTCCCTTCCCTTCCGTTCCTTCCCCTCTCCTTCCTTCCCTCCCCTCTCCTTCCCCCTCCCCTCCCTGTCTCTAACCCCTCTCACTTCCCCCCTCCTCATCTCTCACCCCACCCCCTCTTCCCCGCCTTCCTCCTCCCCTTCAGCTCTTCATGGAACGAGAACTGGAATAGTCTATTGTTAACGGCTCTCTCTGGAATTAGAACTGGAATTAAAACTGGAATTAAAGCTGGAATTAAATTTGGAATTAGAACTGGAATATTCTGTTGTTGATTGATACGATGTTGGCTTTCAAACTGACACGGAGTCGACATTTAAACTGATGCAGGGTCGAGAGGTGGTCAAGACAGCTGCTGTAGGGATATAGTAAGATATAAATGAGGGTTTATCGACAGGTGTGTACAGGTAAAATGACCAGGTGTATAAAGGTGTGTGACTTATGCACATGGCTCTTACATAAGTACTGAGGTAGCTTGGTGGAAACATGGGCAGGTGTGTGTGTGTGTGTGTGTGTGTGTGTGTGTGTGTGTGTGTGTAATACATTCATCAACTCATCACAACTAATAGTAAACAACCATACATAACTTTTTTTATGAACTATGGTCAAAATGTCATAAAATAAATAAAAATAGAAAAATTAAAATAAATATTCCCGACCCAACAGGCCACTAACAGCCGACACTCATACACACACGCGACAGTAACCACCCAAAAAAAAAAAAAAAACAACCTGACCGCAACCCGAATTTTCGTAGCTGAAATGGAAAAGAAAATACTCTCATGCGTGGGGAAGGAAAATTTGGCTGGTCCCTCGTTGGAAAAAAAAGTCGGGGAAAAAAGTATATTTTATCTCGTAGATGTGAGAAGGGTTGGAGAGAATTAGGTGGAGAAGGAGAAGGGGGTCATGTAGGGGTCACTGCCACTGCCCCCACTCCTAAAGGTTCCAATAGACTTCCCCCAGAGAGTTGGTTGGGGTCACGGTACTTCCCCCAGAGAGATGGTTACTGGTTAGGGTCGCGGTACTTCCCCCAGAGAGTTGGTTGGGGTCACGGTACTTCCCCCAGAGAGATGGTTGGGGTCACGGTACTTCCCCCAGAGAGATGGTTAGGGTCACGGTACTTCCTCCAGAGAGATGGTTGAGGTCACGGTACGTCCCCCAAAGAGATGGTTGAGGTCACGGTACTTCCCCCAGAGAGATGGTTGGGGTCACGGTACTTCACCCAGAGAGATGGTTGGGGTCACGGTACTTCCCCAGAGAGATGGTTGGGGTCACGGTACTTCCCCCAGAGAGATGGTTGGGGTCACGGTACTTCCCCCAGAGAGATGGTTGGGTTCACGGTACTTCCCCCAGAGAGATGGTTGGGTTCACGGTACTTCCCCCAGAGAGATGGTTGGGGTCACGGTACTTCCCCCAGAGAGATGGTTGGGGTCACGGTACTTCCCCCAGAGAGATGGTTGGGGTCACGGTACTTCCCCCAGAGAGATGGTTGGGGTCACGGTACTTCCCCCAGAGAGATGGTTGGGGTCACGGTACTTCCCCCAGAGAGATGGTTGGGTTCACGGTACTTCCCCCAGAGAGATGGTTGGGGTCACGGTACTTCCCCCAGAGAGATGGTTGTAAGGGGTCATAGTGTTCCCCCCCCCCTCACCCTAAACCACTCCTAAAGGCCCCAGGTTCACCTATGTGTTGCATTACCTGTGTGGGTTTAATTAACTCTTTCACACGGTGCTACCTGTGAATGGACAGATAGATAGATAGATAGATAGATCTAGTTAATGATACCGAATAAATCCTGGCAGTTGAAACACAAGATAAAAAAACAACGTAAAAGAACAACAAACGTTCTCTCTCTCTCTCTCTCTCTCTCTCTCTCTCTCTCTCTCTCTCTCTCTCTCTCTCTCTCTCTCTCTCTCTCTCTCTCTCTCGGGGACGTTACCTATGTGAAAATTTGACCACGACACGACGGACACCTGTATATAATATTCAGAGTCATTAGGTATTTCTCAAAAGCCCAAGATACTGCATAACCATCCCCCCCAACCCCCCCCCCCATCCCCCCCCCCAACCCACCCTGACCCCCCCCCCCCCACACACACACACACACACACACACACACTCCTGTTTGAACAATATCCTTCGAGGGTTTTTATATCGTTGTTTTTCTTCTCTTGTTTTGATCATACGTGACCTACATAGCAAGTTTGTGTAAATTTAGTGTATTTCTGTTGAAGTCGAATATTTGCTATGTGTCTGTATGTATGTATGTATGTATGTATGTATGTATGTATGTCTTTGTACAGACTGAATTATTTACTAATTCAGTCTGTCTATTACTGTCTGTTTATCTGTCTGTCTATGTATATAATTTAAATAAGCTTTAATATAGTTATCTTATTGATTTGGTAAGCTTCAGTATATTCCTGTGTCATGTTGTTCTTGTGAGCACTAGGGACAAGGTATACTCGTCACTCTGGTATACTATGATTTGGATATATCGCTTCACAGATTTAAAGTATATCACTATGGCCATTATACCAGCACCTTACAGTATATCCGTGGGTCATATTGCTCTGATATACCTTTTTATAGATATACCCACCTCACAGATATAAGATATACCTGCAAGGCCATTATACCACCACCTCAGAATATATCCTTGAGTTAAAGGTATACCCCCCTCACAGATATAAGATATACCTACCTGGCCAGTATACCCACAGGTAAGGGCGTGGGGTCAGGTGTTTGTGTTTCAGTAGACATCAACAAAGAACAATATCTCCATCTTTTCCTCACCTTCACCGGGATGAATGGTGGCTTCGTATCTCTTGCTAAAGGGGCCAGTTATTGACCGCATGCTGGCACTCTCTGGCATCCTCTCGTACTCTCTGGCACCCTCTGGCACTCTCAATAACACGTTATGGGGACTTTCTGACACCGCCTGACACGTTATTGACACTTTTTGACACCACCTAACACACGTTATAGACACTTTCTAACACCACCTGACACACACTCTTGGCACTTTTTTACACTTATATAACACGTTATTAACACTTTCTGACACTATTAGCCCCAGTTACTCAGTAGCATATCTGGCACTCACAAGCACCACGTTATTGGCACTTTCTGACATCCCCCTGGAACACTCAGGCACCTAATATTGGCACTGTATCTCTGGCACATGTCATTAAGGTCATTCCTAGGAGTAAATCAGAGACGGTCGTAAAATTTAACAGTTTCCATCTTGTGTGATGGTGTGAGTGTGTAGTGTTATTGTCAGCCGCTTCGGTAGTGTGTGTGTGTGTGTGTGTGTGTGTGCGTGTGTGTATGTGATGTATTGGTGGTGGGGTGAGTTGTTATAGAACCATCTCTCTCTCTCTCTCTCTCTCTCTTTCTTTCATCTAAATAACCTCTTCCTCTTCCACCCATTGCATCCATCACGACCAACCCAACACACACACACACACACACCACCTGCCACCGCCACTACCACCACCTGCCACCGCCACTACCACCACCACACAAGGGAAGGTCGTATAATTTAGTTAAGGGATTGTCGAAATAACAGGAAACACTTGCTTCCCTTCTTGTTACCTGCATGTTGGTAGGAAGTTTTACGACGGTCAGGTAGGTGAGGTGAGGTAGATGGGGTGAGGTAGATGAGGTGAGGTAGGTGAGGTAGATGAAGTGAGGTAGGTGAGGTGAGGTAGATGGGGTGAGGTAGATGGGGTGGGGTAGATGAGGTGAGGTAGATGAGGTGAGGTAGATGAGGTAGATGAAGTGAGGTGAGGTGAGGTAGATGGGGTGAGGTAGATGGGGTGGGGTAGATGGGGTGAGGTAGATGGGGTGAGGTAGGTAAGGTGAGGTAGATGGGGTGAGGTAGATGAGTGAGGTGAGGTGAGGGGTGAGGTAGATGAGTGAGGTGAGGTAGATGAGGTGAGGTAGATGGGGTGAGGTAGGTGAGGTGGGGTAGATGGGGTGAAGTAGATGGGGTGAGGTAGATGAGTGAGGTGAGGTAGATAGGGTGAGGTAGATGGGGTGAGGTAGGTAAGGTGAGGTAGATGGGGTGAGGTAGATGAGTGAGGTGAGGTAGATGGGGTGAGGTAGATGAGTGAGGTAGATGGGGTGAGGTAGATGAGTGAGGTAGGTGAGGTGAGGTAGATGGGGTGAGGTAGATGAGTGAGGTAGATGAGTGAGGTAGATGAGTGAGGTAGGTGTTGTACTGTAGGTCTACCCCTAATGGAGTGCCTGTGAGTGACCGTGAATGTCTCTGAATGGCTGTGAGTGTCTCTGAGTGGCCGCGAGTGTCTCTGAATGGCCGCGAGTGTCTCTGAGTGCCCGCGAGTGTCTCTGAGTGGCCGCGAGTGTCTCTGAGTGGCCGCGAGTGTCTCTGAGTGCCCGCGAGTGTCTCTGAGTGCCCGCGAGTGTCTCTGAGTGGCCGTGAGTGTCTCTGAGTGGCCGCGAGTGTCTCTGAATGGCCGTGAGTGTCTCTGAGTGGCCGTGAGTGTCTCTGAGTGGCCGCGAGTGTCTCTGAGTGCCCGCGAGTGTCTCTGAGTGGCCGCGAGTGTCTCTGAATGGCCGTGAGTGTCTCTGAGTGGCCGTGAGCGTCTCTGAGTGGCCGCGAGTGTCTCTGAGTGGCCGCGAGTGTCTCTGAGTGCCCGCGAGTGTCTCTGAGTGGCCGCGAGTGTCTCTGAGTGCCCGCGAGTGTCTCTGAGTGCCCGCGAGTGTCTCTGAGTGGCCGTGAGTGTCTCTGAGTGGCCGCGAGTGTCTCTGAATGGCCGTGAGTGTCTCTGAGTGGCCGTGAGTGTCTCTGAGTGGCCGCGAGTGTCTCTGAGTGCCCGCGAGTGTCTCTGAGTGGCCGCGAGTGTCTCTGAATGGCTGCGAGTGTCCCTGAGTGGCCGTGAGCGTCTCTGAGTGGCCGCGAGTGTCTCTGAGTGGCCGCGAGTGTCTCTGAGTGCCCGCGAGTGTCTCTGAGTGGCCGCGAGTGTCTCTGAGTGGCCGTGAGTGTCTCTGAGTCTCCCGCGAGTGTCTCTGAGTGGCCGCGAGTGTCTCTGAATGGCTGCGAGTGTCCCTGAGTGGCCGTGAGCGTCTCTGAGTGGCCGCGAGTGTCTCTGAGTGCCCGCGAGTGTCTCTGAGTGCCCGCGAGTGTCTCTGAGTGGCCGTGAGTGTCTCTGAGTGCCCGCGAGTGTCTCTGAGTGGCCGTGAGTGTCTCTGAGTCTCCCGCACATTGTCTTTACCCAGCGTGATCGCCCTGCCTTAAGGTCACTGTGTTGATAATATTGTCTCTCAACGTCTCACTCTCCCCTTGTGCCTCTCAGTGCCTCCTGTACCCAGTGCCCCCCAGTACCCTCAGTGCCTCCTGTACCCAGTGCCCCCAGTACCCTCAGTGCCTCCTGTACCCAGTGCCCTCCCAGTGTCTTCCAGTCCCCAGTACCCTCAGTGCCTCCTGTACCCAGTGCCCTACCCCAGCTGCCCCCTGTACCCTCAGTACCTCCTGTACCCAGTGCCCCCCAGTACCCTCAGTGCCTCCTGTACCCAGTGCCCCCAGTACCCTCAGTGCCTCCTGTACCCAGTGCCCCCCAGTACCCTCAGTGCCTCCTGTACCCAGTGCCCCCCAGTACCCTCACTACCTCCTGTACCCAGTGCCCCCAGTACCCTCAGTGCCTCCTGTACCCAGTGCCCCCCAGTACCCTCAGTGCCTCCTGTACCCAGTGCCCCCCAGTACCCTCAGTACCTCCTGTACCCAGTGCCCCCCAGTACCCTCAGTACCTCCTGTACCCAGTGCCCCCAGTACCCTCAGTACCTCCTGTACCCAGTGCCCCCCAGTACCCTCAGTACCTCCTGTACCCAGTGCCCCCAGTACCCTCAGTGCCTCCTGTACCCAGTGCCCCCCCAGTACCCTCAGTGCCTCCTGTACCCAGTGCCCCCAGTACCCTCAGTGCCTCCTGTACCCAGTGCCCCCCAGTACCCTCAGTGCCTCCTGTACCCAGTGCCCCCCAGTACCCTCAGTGCCTCCTGTACCCAGTGCCCCCAGTACCCTCAGTGCCTCCTGTACCCAGTGCCCCCCAGTACCCTCAGTGCCTCCTGTACCCAGTGCCCCCCAGTACCCTCAGTACCTCCTGTACCCAGTGCCCCCCAGTACCCTCAGTGCCTCTTGTACCCAGTGCCCCCAGTACCCTCAGTGCCTCCTGTACCCAGTGCCCCCCAGTACCCTCAGTACCTCCTGTACCCAGTGCCCCCAGTACCCTCAGTGCCTCCTGTACCCAGTGCCCCCCAGTACCCTCAGTGCCTCCTGTACCCAGTGCCCCCAGTGCCTCTTGTACCCAGTGCCCCCCAGTACCCTCAGTGCTTCCTGTACTCAGTGCCTCTCAGTGCCAGCTTTCCTCTTCCCGGTGCCTCTACTCATTTACCTCTTAATACTCTCCCCTCTCTCGTCCTACTTAACCTCACAAGACAAGATGAGAGATAACACTACAATTTCAACCCCCCCCCCCCACCTCCTCTCTCTCCTCTCTCTCTCTCTCTCTCTCTCTCTCTCTCTCTCTCTCTCTCTCTCTCTCTCTCTCTCTCTCTCTCCTACTTCCCACTCCCTCCCTGTCCTTACCCCCTCTATCTTCTTCCTTTCTTCCTTCCTTCTCCCACCGCTTCCACTCTATTTCTCCCTCCCTTCCTCCTCCCCCCCCCTCTCTTCTTCCTTCACTCCCCCCCCCCCCCACGCCTCCCTCCCTCCCAGCCATCCATAAAACCGAATTAAGAAAGTGATCACAAAACCCACTGTAGGTCAAGGCTGTAGGTCAAGGTCACAGCAGATAAGATACAAAAGGTTTTTATTCATATATCTCTTAGGCAACACACCATCTCGTCCTGCCTCCCATTGTTGTCGTGGTATTCATCCTCTCTCGGGTGTTCGTGAATGGAGGCTTCTTCGTTTATCGTGTTTAAGGATTGTTAGTGTCACGTGTTGGTTGTTTATGTTTACGTCGATCAGCTGTTTTATGTTTACGTCGATCAGCTGTTTCTTATGTTTACATCAATCAGCTGTTTTATGTTTACGTCAATCAGCTGTTTACATCAGTCGCTGGATATCGCTCGTAATGGCGATATCACTCTACGCTACAGAAAATGGTGGCAACGGGAGCATAGTCAGGCGTTCGTTGTCGCTCGCACTGGCACTATGACTCTATATACTGTATATTACCTTTAAATAAAGTGATGATTTACACATATATATTTTGGACATGGATTAACCGTGTTGTAACAGCGGCAACAAACTGGAGTGATTTGCATAACGTGAACATTGTAATTTAACTGTCTGGGATAACATGATTTGTACAGTGTTTTGATATTGCCGCGCTAGGGGAAAGAGAGAGAGAGAGAGAGAGAGAGAGAGAGAGAGAGAGAGAGAGAGAAGTATAATAAACATGAATTAAAGACTTGTCCTCATAATATCGCATTAAAACATGAAAGTGATGCATTTATTTTAACATAATTTTTTTACAGCAAAGTAACACGAGTTTATGTTAAAATATTCCATGGGTGAAATTTAACACCAGATATGCAAATAATTAGTGATAATGTTAACATAGAGATTATGTTAAATGCTGAATAAATTATCACCCACCCAAAGTTAACACATTGCTAACCCTTTGTTAACCTACCCAAAGTTAGATCTTGCTAACCCTTGTTAACTCACCCAAAGTTAACCTACTGCTAACCCTTGTTAACCCACTTGTATTTAGGATGCACAGGGACTAGAAAGAGAATTACTTTGGACCAATAGGATTACTTCCCCATCCCTGACACGGTAACCTGATTGGCTCGTCTGATAGCTAAGTCAGAAGGCGTTTGGCAGTAGGGAGAGATCTCTTGTCTGTGTTGGGTTTTGTAGGGGCGTGTTTGTGTGTGTGGGGGGGGGGGGGGCAGGAAGGACACACAACAACATGTGGCAACAAGTCTAGCTGGAATCTATTTGTTGATGAAGCAACACGCAGCTGACTTAACGTGAAGTGCACACGACACACTCCCTTCCTCTCTTCCTTCTTTATTCCCTCCTCTCCCTTCTTCCTTTCCTCTGCCCCTCCCTCCTTCCTTCCTTCTCTCTCCCCCTCCATCCTTTCTCTGTACTGAGAGACGTACTCTATTATGAATAACTCTCAACAAGAAGTCATCAGCTGTCTTTATATACATGTCAGTCACACATAAATTAATAATACACAGTATCTTACATAAGGATTTTTATATTAAAACATCTATATTATTTTGTAAGTTTTTATTGAATCACTCAACTACAACCCGCCCCAGGACTTCAACCGGGCAGTTGACTGGCCGACTACCGATGGCGGCGATGGCCCTGCGATAACCGCGCCCAGTGACTTCCTTCTTCAGGAAGTGGGCGACCATCACGTCACCCACGCTAGCCCACGTCAAAATCCTTTTTTCCGATGCGGGAAGAGCGCCACTTGTGCTTAGCAGTGACTGTTTCACCCAGACAGTAGGCAACACAAAGATTAAATACATAATATGGATCAAGATGCCGAGCAGAACTACTGAGTTGTACACCACCATAAGGATGGTGAACTTCTCGTATAGTTCCGCCATTTTGTTATAACACCCATACACTACCGTTCTGAGGCCAAGAATCTATGTATCCGGATTCACCTCACAAGTGACAAAAGGAGGAAAGGCCAGACTGATTTCATCTGTGAATCCGACCACATCCCGATTCCAATTAGGATACATCGAGATAAATTTAGTTAACCTGCTTCCGGTCAGTGAATTAATAAAGTATAAAATGGCGAAGTCTACAGCCGCAACACATACGTGCAGCGCGAGGCTATAGTAGTAAACGTCTCTGAATGATCCTAAATTATACATGATGAAGTACATGCAATCATCTTTTACATCAAATGGTTCTTTATATTTTTTATCTATTAACAAACGCACCCGGGTGTGCTCAACGACCCTAACGGCAATAAATAATGCACAGTGTATCCCGGCTAAGAGCAACAGCAGCCAAGGGAAGAAGAGGAAGATGGAACTTACCTCCTTCTTGCCCTGAGCGTCAAAACTCCCCACACCGTAATGGTGGGAGCGACAAACATGTTCCAACAGTTCCGGGAGGACGTCTCCAGAGCTTTGGTTGACACAGTACAGGTCGCCGTCCATAATGAGGTTTAGCTCAACTATCATAAACAATATAAGATAGCCAATGATGCCATAGTAATGAGAGACCAGGGCAAGCGAGTCTCCCAGCACCCTCCGCCGCACGAAGCGGTGTACTCTCTGCTGTAAGTTGGGAACTATTCCCTTCAGGAACCCCACCAGTCTCCCGTAACGCTGCTTGAGGTTAGCGAAGTGCTGAGGCATTTTGAAATGATCAACCTTAGTCCTCAACCACACGACCCCGTGGCCTTCCTTCACCAGTCAAACAATATAGAAGGAGGTCAACTTTGTGATGCTCATGGTGACAATATAGTGATTCTCACTATAGTGTGATAGCACACTGTAAAGTGATTATGAGTTATAGTGTGGTGGTAGACATGATGTCACATAGTGAAGATGATTTTTATTTGAGTTATTCTGCCTATAGGAGACAACACACAAGTTACACTTTGTAATGTATATCTCTGTACTGAGAGACGTACTCTATTATGAATAACTCTCAACAAGAAGTCATCAGCTGTCTTTATATACATGTCAGTCACACATAAATTAATAATACACAGTATCTTACATAAGGATTTTTATATTAAAACATCTATATTATTTTGTAAGTTTTTATTGAATCACTCAACTACAACCCGCCCCAGGACTTCAACCGGGCAGTTGACTGGCCGACTACCGATGGCGGCGATGGCCTGACAATAACCGCGCCCAGTGACTTCCTTCTTCAGGTAGTGGGCGACCATCACGTCACCCACGCTGGCCCACTTCATAATCTTCTTTTCTGATCTGGGTAGAGCGCCACCTGTGCTCAGGAGCGACCGTTTCACCCAGCAAGTCGGGATGATAAACAGCATGTATAAAACATATACAATAGTAGCGACCAGCAGTAAACCGCTGTATACAACCATAACAATGGTCATCTTCTCGTATAATTCTGCCATTTTGTTATAGCAGCCGTAGGTAACTGTTTTGAGGGCAAGAATTTGGACATCCGGGTTTATCTCACAGGTGACAAAGGGAGGGAAGGCCAGGCTCATCTGGTCGGTGAAGCCTACCACATCTCTGTCCCAATTGGGATACATCGACATAAATTTTATTATCCTATTAGACGTGAGCGCGTTTACGAAATATAAACATACAAAGTCTACGGCAGCGACACACACGTGCAGGGTGAGGCTGGTGAAATAGACCGACGAGAAGGACCCCAGGTTGTGCTGTATAAACAAAGAGCACTCCTGTCTGATATCAATATTTTCAGGGGATTTTTGGTATTTTTTATCCATCAACAGGCGCACGCGGGTGTGCTCGGCGACCCGAACTGCGATGAAGACGAAGCAATGTATCCCGCCGAGGAGCAGCAGCAGCCAAGGGAAGAAGAGGAAGACCGAACTTACCTCCTTCTTGCCCTGAGCGTCAAAACTCCCCACACCGTAATGGTGGGAGCGACAAACGTGTTCCATTTCCTCTGGGAGAACCTCTCCAGAGCTTTGGTCTACGCAGTACAGGTCACCGTCCATAATGAGGTTTAGCTGGACAATGGTGAACATGGTTAGATATCCAATAATGCCATAGTAATGCGAGACCAGAGCAAGAGAGTCTCCCAGCACCCTCCGCCGCACGAAGCGGTGTACTCTCTGCTGTAAGTTGGGAACTATTCCCTTCAGGAACCCCACCAGTCTCCCGTAACGCTGCTTGAGGTTAGCGAAGTGCTGAGGCATTTTGAATTTATCAACCTTATTCCTCAACCACACGACCCCGTGGCCTTCCTTCACCAGTCAAACAATATAGTAAGAGGTCAACTTTGTGAAGCTCATGGTGACAATATAGTGATTCTCACTATAGTGTGATAGCACACTGTAAAGTGATTATGAGTTATAGTGTGGTGGTAGACATGATGTCACATAGTGAAGATGATTTTTATTTGAGTTATTCTGCCTATAGGAGACAACACACAAGTTACACTTTGTAATGTATGTCTCTGTACTGAGAGACGTACTCTATTATGAATAACTCTCAACAAGAAGTCATCAGCTGTCTTTATATACATGTCAGTCACACATAAATTAATAATACACAGTATCTTACATAAGGATTTTTATATTAAAACATCTATATTATTTTGTAAGTTTTTATTGAATCACTCAACTACAACCCGCCCCAGGACTTCAACCGGGCAGTTGACTGGCCGACTACCGATGGCGGCGATGGCCTGACAATAACCGCGCCCAGTGACTTCCTTCTTCAGGTAGTGGGCGACCATCACGTCACCCACGCTGGCCCACTTCATAATCTTCTTTTCTGATCTGGGTAGAGCGCCACCTGTGCTCAGGAGCGACCGTTTCACCCAGCAAGTCGGGATGATAAACAGCATGTATAAAACATATACAATAGTAGCGACCAGCAGTAAACCGCTGTATACAACCATAACAATGGTCATCTTCTCGTATAATTCTGCCATTTTGTTATAGCAGCCGTAGGTAACTGTTTTGAGGGCAGAATTTGGACATCCGGGTTTATCTCACAGGTGACAAAGGGAGGGAAGGCCAGGCTCATCTGGTCGGTGAAGCCTACCACATCTCTGTCCCAATTGGGATACATCGACATAAATTTTATTATCCTATTAGACGTGAGCGCGTTTACGAAATATAAACATACAAAGTCTACGGCAGCGACACACACGTGCAGGGTGAGGCTGGTGAAATAGACCGACGAGAAGGACCCCAGGTTGTGCTGTATAAACAAAGAGCACTCTGTCTGATATCAATATTTTCAGGGGATTTTGGTATTTTTTATCCATCAACAGGCGCACGCGGGTGTGCTCGGCGACCCGAACTGCGATGAAGACGAAGCAATGTATCCCGCCGAGGAGCAGCAGCAGCCAAGGGAAGAAGAGGAAGACCGAACTTACCTCCTTCTTGCCCTGAGCGTCAAAACTCCCCACACCGTAATGGTGGGAGCGACAAACGTGTTCCATTTCCTCTGGGAGAACCTCTCCAGAGCTTTGGTCTACGCAGTACAGGTCACCGTCCATAATGAGGTTTAGCTGGACAATGGTGAACATGGTTAGATATCCAATAATGCCATAGTAATGCGAGACCAGAGCAAGAGAGTCTCCCAGCACCCTCCGCCGCACGAAGCGGTGTACTCTCTGCTGTAAGTTGGGAACTATTCCCTTCAGGAACCCCACCAGTCTCCCGTAACGCTGCTTGAGGTTAGCGAAGTGCTGAGGCATTTTGAATTTATCAACCTTATTCCTCAACCACACGACCCCGTGGCCTTCCTTCACCAGTCAAACAATATAGTAAGAGGTCAACTTTGTGAAGCTCATGGTGACAATATAGTGATTCTCACTATAGTGTGATAGCACACTGTAAAGTGATTATGAGTTATAGTGTGGTGGTAGACATGATGTCACATAGTGAAGATGATTTTTTATTTGAGTTATTCTGCCTATAGGAGACAACACACAAGTTACACTTTGTAATGTATGTCTCTGTACTGAGAGACGTACTCTATTATGAATAACTCTCAACAAGAAGTCATCAGCTGTCTTTATATACATGTCAGTCACACATAAATTAATAATACACAGTATCTTACATAAGGATTTTTATATTAAAACATCTATATTATTTTGTAAGTTTTTATTGAATCACTCAACTACAACCCGCCCCAGGACTTCAACCGGGCAGTTGACTGGCCGACTACCGATGGCGGCGATGGCCTGACAATAACCGCGCCCCAGTGACTTCCTTCTTCAGGTAGTGGGCGACCATCACGTCACCCACGCTGGCCCACTTCATAATCTTCTTTACTGATCTGGGTAGAGCGCCACCTGTGCTCAGGAGCGACCGTTTCACCCAGCAAGTCGGGATGATAAACAGCATGTATAAAACATATACAATAGTAGCGACCAGCAGTAAACCGCTGTATACAACCATAACAATGGTCATCTTCTCGTATAATTCTGCCATTTTGTTATAGCAGCCGTAGGTAACTGTTTTGAGGGCAAGAATTTGGACATCCGGGTTTATCTCACAGGTGACAAAGGGAGGGAAGGCCAGGCTCATCTGGTCGGTGAAGCCTACCACATCTCTGTCCCAATTGGGATACATCGACATAAATTTTATTATCCTATTAGACGTGAGCGCGTTTACGAAATATAAACATACAAAGTCTACGGCAGCGACACACACGTGCAGGGTGAGGCTGGTGAAATAGACCGACGAGAAGGACCCCAGGTTGTGCTGTATAAACAAAGAGCACTCCTGTCTGATATCAATATTTTCAGGGGATTTTTGGTATTTTTTATCCATCAACAGGCGCACGCGGGTGTGCTCGGCGACCCGAACTGCGATGAAGACGAAGCAATGTATCCCGCCGAGGAGCAGCAGCAGCCAAGGGAAGAAGAGGAAGACCGAACTTACCTCCTTCTTGCCCTGAGCGTCAAAACTCCCCACACCGTAATGGTGGGAGCGACAAACGTGTTCCATTTCCTCTGGGAGAACCTCTCCAGAGCTTTGGTCTACGCAGTACAGGTCACCGTCCATAATGAGGTTTAGCTGGACAATGGTGAACATGGTTAGATATCCAATAATGCCATAGTAATGCGAGACCAGAGCAAGAGAGTCTCCCAGCACCCTCCGCCGCACGAAGCGGTGTACTCTCTGCTGTAAGTTGGGAACTATTCCCTTCAGGAACCCCACCAGTCTCCCGTAACGCTGCTTGAGGTTAGCGAAGTGCTGAGGCATTTTGAATTTATCAACCTTATTCCTCAACCACACGACCCCGTGGCCTTCCTTCACCAGTCAAACAATATAGTAAGAGGTCAACTTTGTGAAGCTCATGGTGACAATATAGTGATTCTCACTATAGTGTGATAGCACACTGTAAAGTGATTATGAGTTATAGTGTGGTGGTAGACATGATGTCACATAGTGAAGATGATTTTTATTTGAGTTATTCTGCCTATAGGAGACAACACACAAGTTACACTTTGTAATGTATGTCTCTGTACTGAGAGACGTACTCTATTATGAATAACTCTCAACAAGAAGTCATCAGCTGTCTTTATATACATGTCAGTCACACATAAATTAATAATACACAGTATCTTACATAAGGATTTTTATATTAAAACATCTATATTATTTTGTAAGTTTTTATTGAATCACTCAACTACAACCCGCCCCAGGACTTCAACCGGGCAGTTGACTGGCCGACTACCGATGGCGGCGATGGCCTGACAATAACCGCGCCCAGTGACTTCCTTCTTCAGGTAGTGGGCGACCATCACGTCACCCACGCTGGCCCACTTCATAATCTTCTTTTCTGATCTGGGTAGAGCGCCACCTGTGCTCAGGAGCGACCGTTTCACCCAGCAAGTCGGGATGATAAACAGCATGTATAAAACATATACAATAGTAGCGACCAGCAGTAAACCGCTGTATACAACCATAACAATGGTCATCTTCTCGTATAATTCTGCCATTTTGTTATAGCAGCCGTAGGTAACTGTTTTGAGGGCAAGAATTTGGACATCCGGGTTTATCTCACAGGTGACAAAGGGAGGGAAGGCCAGGCTCATCTGGTCGGTGAAGCCTACCACATCTCTGTCCCAATTGGGATACATCGACATAAATTTTATTATCCTATTAGACGTGAGCGCGTTTACGAAATATAAACATACAAAGTCTACGGCAGCGACACACACGTGCAGGGTGAGGCTGGTGAAATAGACCGACGAGAAGGACCCCAGGTTGTGCTGTATAAACAAAGAGCACTCCTGTCTGATATCAATATTTTCAGGGGATTTTTGGTATTTTTTATCCATCAACAGGCGCACGCGGGTGTGCTCGGCGACCCGAACTGCGATGAAGACGAAGCAATGTATCCCGCCGAGGAGCAGCAGCAGCCAAGGGAAGAAGAGGAAGACCGAACTTACCTCCTTCTTGCCCTGAGCGTCAAAACTCCCCACACCGTAATGGTGGGAGCGACAAACGTGTTCCATTTCCTCTGGGAGAACCTCTCCAGAGCTTTGGTCTACGCAGTACAGGTCACCGTCCATAATGAGGTTTAGCTGGACAATGGTGAACATGGTTAGATATCCAATAATGCCATAGTAATGCGAGACCAGAGCAAGAGAGTCTCCCAGCACCCTCCGCCGCACGAAGCGGTGTACTCTCTGCTGTAAGTTGGGAACTATTCCCTTCAGGAACCCCACCAGTCTCCCGTAACGCTGCTTGAGGTTAGCGAAGTGCTGAGGCATTTTGAATTTATCAACCTTAGTCCTCAACCACACGACCCCGTGGCCTTCCTTCACCAGTCAAACAATATAGTAAGAGGTCAACTTTGTGAAGCTCATGGTGACAATATAGTGATTCTCACTATAGTGTGATAGTCACTATAAAGTGATTGTGAGTTTTAGTGTGGTGGTAGATATGATGTCACATAGTGAAGATGATATATTGTGTTGGTAGTGATGGTGATATAATGTGATAGTAGTGATGGTGATATATTGTGATAGTAGTGATGATGATATATTGTGATAGTAGTGATGGTGATATATTGTGATAGTAGTGATGATGATATATTGTGATAGTAGTGATGATGATATATTGTGATAGTAGTGATGATGATATATTGTGATAGTAGTGATGATGATATATTGTGATAGTAGTGATGATGATATATTGTGTTGGTAGTGATGGTGATATATTGTGATAGTAGTGATGATGATATATTGTGATAGTAGTGATGATGATATATTGTGATAGTAGTGATGATGATATATTGTGTTGGTAGTGATGGTGATATATTGTGATAGTAGTGATGATGATATATTGTGATAGTAGTGATGGTGATATATTGTGATAGTAGTGATGGTGATATATTGTGATAGTAGTGATGGTGATATATTGTGATAGTAGTGATGGTGATATATTGTGTTGGTAGTGATGGTGATATATTGTGATAGTAGTGATGGTGATATATTGTGATAGTAGTGATGGTGATATATTGTGATAGTAGTGATGGTGATATATTGTGATAGTAGTGATGGTGATATATTGTGTTGGTAGTGATGGTGATATATTGTGATAGTAGTGATGGTGATATATTGTGATAGTAGTGATGGTGATATATTGTGATAGTAGTGATGGTGATATATTGTGATAGTAGTGATGGTGATATATTGTGATAGTAGTGATGGTGATATATTGTGATAGTAGTGATGGTGATATATTGTGATAGTAGTGATGGTGATATATTGTGATAGTAGTGATGGTGATATATTGTGATAGTAGTGATGGTGATATATTGTGTTGGTAGTGATGGTGATATATGTGATAGTAGTGATGGTGATATATTGTGATAGTAGTGATGGTGATATATTGTGATAGTAGTGATGGTGATATATTGTGATAGTAGTGATGTGTATATTGTGATAGTAGTGATGGTGATATATTGTGATAGTAGTGATGGTGATATATTGTGATAGTAGTGATGGTGATATATTGTGATAGGAGTGATGGTGATATATTGTGATAGTAGTGATGGTGATATATTGTGATAGTAGTGATGGTGATATATTGTGATAGTAGTGATGGTGATATATTGTGATAGTAGTGATGGTGATATATTGTGATAGTAGTGATGGTGATATATTGTGATAGTAGTGATGGTGATATATTGTGATAGTAGTGATGGTGATATATTGTGATAGTAGTGATGGTGATATATTGTGATAGTAGTGATGGTGATATATTGTGATAGTAGTGATGGTGATATATTGTGATAGTAGTGATGGTGATATATTGTGATAGTAGTGATGGTGATATATTGTGATAGTAGTGATGGTGATATATTGTGATAGTAGTGATGGTGATATATTGTGATAGTAGTGATGGTGATATATTGTGATAGTAGTGATGGTGATATATTGTGATAGTAGTGATGGTGATATATTGTGATAGTAGTGATGGTGATATATTGTGATAGTAGTGATGGTGATATTGTGATAGTAGTGATGGTGATATATTGTGATAGTAGTGATGGTGATATATTGTGATAGTAGTGATGGTGATATATTGTGATAGTAGTGATGGTGATATATTGTGATAGTAGTGATGGTGATATATTGTGATAGTAGTGATGGTGATATATTGTGATAGTAGTGATGGTGATATATTGTGATAGTAGTGATGGTGATATATTGTGATTGTAGTGATGGTGATATATTGTGATAGTAGTGATGGTGATATATTGTGATAGTAGTGATGGTGATATATTGTGATAGTAGTGATGGTGATATATTGTGATAGTAGTGATGGTGATATATTGTGATAGGAGTGATGGTGATATATTGTGATAGTAGTGATGGTGATATATTGTGTTGGTAGTGATGGTGATATATTGTGATAGGAGTGATGGTGATATATTGTGATAGTAGTGATGGTGATATATTGTGTTGGTAGTGATGGTGATATATTGTGATAGTAGTGATGGTGATATATTGTGATAGTAGTGATGGTGATATATTGTGATAGTAGTGATGGTGATATATTGTGATAGTAGTGATGGTGATATATTGTGATAGTAGTGATGGTGATATATTGTGATAGTAGTGATGGTGATATATTGTGATAGTAGTGATGGATTAGATTTTTTTCAGTTATATTTTAGAATATTTTACCTGGGTTCAAACGTCATTGTAGGTGCTGTGGACAAGTGGATACAGTACTCACTTCCCACCCTAAACCACCCTAAAGTATGTTTGGCTCGTATCCAAGGTAACCCTAGTTCACTTCTATAAATAGCTACCCACTTGTTTCGTTTTGTTTCCTATGGTAAATAATTACTTGTATTTTCATCCTAAACAATAAACTCGTTCCCTGAGACAGTAACTGGGTCAGTGTGTCGTCGTAATAATGGGTTAATTTAATATATGTTGATGGTTATGTTCCTGTAGATGGCGCATCACAGCAGGTGGTGACTTGTGACGTCAACTACTGTTAAACATCGGTGACAGACCTAAGCAACACTTAAATCGATTTCATAACAAACTAATACAATATTAAATATGTAAAATAAAAATAACTCATACTGACTTTGTGCATATTTCAAATTAATTATTAATATAACTTCTGCTTGAATTAACAACAATTGTATCTGTAAAAAAATATGCCGCTTATATAAAAATCACGAACATCGTCGTCTGCAACTGATTCTCTGATTGGTCAGTAACAAAGTAACTTGCTTGATGATTGGTTGAACAGTGATTACCTCATGAATTTTTGTAGGAGTGTTGGACTGCTTATAGGCGGCGGTTGACGTTACTGTCTATGAATTATTACAAAAAATGGAACAGATGGGCGGCATATATGGTATTTATAAATCCACTGAATACCACAACATCTGAGAATAATACCAACAGCTGGATACATTTTGTGGAAATTATAGGATTGTTGAGCTATGACAACAAAAATCGTGAATTATCAAAAGAAAATGAAATTTCCTCCGTGAAAACTTTTCATCAGATTAATTAAATGTATCGTCTCAGGTGAAGTGCAAGCCAGGGTTGTCAATTACTGCAAGTGCTGTGTTGTGCTGCTGACAACTTTTCTCTAAGTTGTGTCCAGCTGTTCACTGTTCTCTCTCTCTCTCTCTCTCTCCCCCTCTCTCCCCCCCCCTCCCCCCCTCCTAACAGCAACGTACCCTCCTAGGAACGTACCCACCCCCCAAAAGCTAGGTCTTTTATTACGGTATTTCTTAAAGGCCTCTACAGAAGTCAGGTGGGTCTTGGATACAATCTGGTCGCTGCATAGGAAAATGATCAGGCAGTAAAGGAACATTCCCGTACTGCTCTAGGCTCCCCAAGGCGTGAAAGCTCTCAACTACACATTTTTTTTTCAGAATTTGTGTTCAGAGGATTTAGTTAGGTTGGCTAGATACTTAGGCTCTCCAAACATAAGTGCCTTAAAAGTAACCAGACAGAGTTTGAACTCTGCCCTAGCTTTAATTGGAAGCCAATGTAATTCGATCAAGAATGGGGTAGTGGGAGTCCTCGGTGGGAGACCAAAAATAAGCCTGACAACCCTGTTCAACACTGTTTGAACTTTCTTCAGTAGCCAATTCGGTAGGCAGACCCAGAAAGAGTTACAATCGTTAACCCGAGACAAAATAAGTGAATGCAATTGTGTCACAAGACACTGTCTATCCAAAAACTGTTCAACAGCTTCCTGTAGATCGAATATGCAAATTGCAATCTTTGAATTACTGAATTTAAATTTTCTTTAAAATTCAGTTTTGAGTCAAAGTTCACTCCCTATATTATGAACATAACCGACAGGACTGAGTTGTACTTCCCCAAAGTTCACTGCATGTTCACTACAACACCAGTACTACATGTTCACTACAACACAGTACTACATGTTCACTACAACACTAGTACTACATGTTCACTACCACACCAGTACTACATGTTCACTACAACACCGGTACTACATGTTCACTACAACACAGTACTACATGTTCACTACAACACAGTACTACATATTCACTACCACACCAGTACTACATGTTCACTACAACACAGTACAACATGTTCACTACAACACTAGTACTACATGTTCACCACCACACCAGTACTACATATTCACTACCACACCAGTACTACATGTTCACTACAACACAGTACAACATGTTCACTACAACACTAGTACTACATGTTCACCACCACACCAGTACTACATGTTCACTTCAACACAGTACTACATGTTCACTACAACACCAGTACTGCATGTTCACTACAACACAGTACTGCATGTTCACTACAACACAGTACTGCATGTTCACTACAACACCAGTACTACATGTTCACTACAACACCAGTACTACATGTTCACTACAACACCAGTACTACATGTTCACTACAACACAGTACTGCATGTTCACTACAACACCAGTACTACATGTTCACTACAACACCAGTACTACATGTTCACTACAACACAGTACTACATGTTCACTACAACACCAGTACTACATGTTCACTACAACACCAGTACTACATGTTCACTACAACACCAGTACTGCATGTTCATTACAACACAGTACTGCATGTTCACTACAACACCAGTACTACATGTTCACTACAACACCAGTACTGCATGTTCATTACAACACAGTACTGCATGTTCACTACAACACCAGTACTACATGTTCACTACAACACCAGTACTACATGTTCACTACAACACCAGTACTACATGTTCACTACAACACAGTACTACATGTTCACTACAACACCAGTACTACATGTTCACTACAACACCAGTACTACATGTTCACTACAACACAGTACTGCATGTTCACTACAACACCAGTACTACATGTTCACAACAACACAGTACTACATGTTCACTACAACACCAGTACTACATGTTCACTACAACACAGTACTACATGTTCACTACAACACCAGTACTACATGTTCACTACAACACCAGTACTACATGTTCACTACAACACCAGTACTACATGTTCACTACAACACCAGTACTACATGTTCACTACAACACCAGTACTACATGTTCACTACAACACAGTACTACATGTTCACTACAACACAGTACTACATGTTCACTACAACACCAGTACTACATGTTCACTACAACACAGTACTACATGTTCACTACAACACCAGTACTACATGTTCACTACAACACCAGTACTACATGTTCACTACAACACCAGTACTACATGTTCACTACAACACCAGTACTACATGTTCACTACACCGGCAAGGTTCTAACTATTTATGTCATCAAGGTTCCAACATAATTATGTTATGAATGGCCCAAAAATATATATGTATATGTATAAATACTTACACATATATCTATATATAGATATATATATATATATTTGTGTATATTTAGAATAAAAATAAACACCCGTTAGAGCGTAAAGATGAATAAATTACTCGTTAAAGTGAACAACGTGTACGACGCGACTTACGACTGTAACCCCGTACATGACTCTTATATCGCATTAAAACTTTAAAATGTTGACAGGAATTCTGACTATATAATGACGGGAAAAATGGATCAAAATTACCATTATTATGTAACTATGGGTCCATTTGCTTACCCCAGGAGTCATGAAGCTCTTCGTGGGTAACGGAGGAAGCCATCACAGCCAACTCTAAAGATTTTAGTTTATGATAAACTTGGAAAAAAACTGGGATGTTTAAAGTAAGATTTAACTGATTTAGTCGTACCTAGTCCATCGGCTGAAACCTGCACCAGAAACACCTTGCTTACACCCCACCTGAACATCTTAGACCAGGGCTTAGATGAAGCTCCCCTATCAGTCGAGGGGTACTGGCCAGTGATGAAGAAAAATCTGTGGGGGAGCAAAAAACTCGTTGCAAAATTGCACATGCAATTATGGGTAACAAGGGTACAACTCTCTGAGGACAGTACAGCATCCTCCTCTAGTCCTATTTACACTGGCTTTGCTCCTTACTCTTCTCACTGCTATGGTTATTAAACAACGAGCACAGAATAGAACCAGTCATCCTCCATGAACAATTATTTATAAACCTAAATGTGCTTTAGAGGCCCAACCAACACAGAACCCAACCAGTTAGGAGCCCTGAACAATTAGACCACACCCAACTACCCGTATATAGAGGTAGCAGTGACTCCGCCCATTAACAGAACTGAGCCAGTGACTCCGCCCATCAACAAAACTGAGCCAGTGACTCGGCCCATCAACAAAACTGAGCCAGTGACTCGGCCCATCAACAAAACTGAGCCAGTGACTTTACCCATCAGCAAGACCGAGAAGTAATTAATGCAAATGATTAGGGTAAATAAATATATGATATATTTTATATTAGTAATCTTTTTGGGGTTACTGCTTTTCAACAAAAAATGGCTGCAAGTCACAAAGACCATCACTTTGACATACCTGACCCCCATATGCGCCTTTATATTTTCTTGCATTAATTGATTAAATGGGTAACTTATAATCCTGAGGTAAAGTCACCATAAGGATGTAAAAATCATCCAAATTTATGCTCCAGATTCAGAACATTCAGAGGAAGAAGTAAATATTGTCAACGAGCAACTAGGAGGAGTGACAGTAATATCTTCATAGTAATGGAAAACTGTAATAGTAAAATAGTAATGGAAAACTGTAATAGTAAAATTGGGCCAGACAACAGGGGCTATGAAGACGTGATGCGGAAATTTTGAACTATATCTTTGAGTGGAAGAGGTGAAAGACTACTCGAATACTGTCTACAAAAGCAATTATTCATCACAAATAGTAAGTTTTATCTTAGAGAATCACTCAGATATACTTGGACCCATCCAAACCAAACACACAAGAACTGTATAGATTACGTCCTAATAAAGAAATGATGGGATATACTGATTTTGGATCCGACCGAGAAATGATACTTTCCATTATTAGAACCAGAGAACTAACATCAGCAACTTGGGAATCTCAACACGCTATATATATACAAATGAAATTATCCCTAAAGATGTGTATGCGCATTGGCTAAGAGGGGAGGGGAGGCTATCTATCTATCTACAGTATAGATATATCTGTGTCTGTCTGTCTGTGTCTATTACCGATGTATTATATACTTATCTACCTACACCTCTTTATCTACCTATATATAACAAAGAAGTATGTCTGTTTGTTTGTTTGTGTGTGTGTTTTTGATTGTGAGTCCGCACAAGAATCTCGGAAACTACTTTACTGATCTGTAGTGATGATGGATGGTGTTATATGAAGTGATGATGGATGATGTTATATGTAGTGATGATGGTTGGTGTTATATGTAGTGATGATGGGTGGTGTTATATGTAGTGATGATGGGTGGTGTTATATGTAGTGATGATGGATGGTGTTATATGTAGTGATGATGGTTGGTGTTATATGTAGTGATGATGGATGGTGTTATATGTAGTGATGATGGATGGTGTTATATGTAGTGATGATGGATGGTGTTATATGTAGTGATGATGGATGATATATGTAGTGATGATGGATATTGTTATATGTAGTGATGATGGATGGTGTTACATGTAGTGATGATGGATGGTGCTATATGTAGTGATGATGGTTGGTGTTATATGTAGTGATGATGGATGGTGTTATATGTAGTGATGATGGATGATATATGTAGTGATGATGGATATTGTTATATGTAGTGATGATGGGTGGTGTTATATGTAGTGATGATGGATGGTGTTATATGTAGTGATGATGGGTGGTGTTATATGTAGTGATGATGGATGGTGTTATATGTAGTGATGATGGATGGTGTTATATGAAGTGATGATGGATGATGTTATATGTAGTGATGATGGGTGGTGTTATATGTAGTGTTGATTAGACAATAAAATAATAACAGTAAAATGCTAAAAAAATTTACGTTGCTGTACCTTTGTAGTGAAAAACATGGTGGAATTTACATACACCGTTAATGAACTATTGATGGAAGAAGAAGTTTTGGGGACTGAACAGTGAGACAATGTGGAACCTTCCGGAGGATGGTGTCCTACCGTGGCCTAGCGGATGAGCCGTCCGGAGGGCGGTGATTCTGCTAGTATAATATATATTTACATAATACCTGTCTGTCTGTCTGTCAACCTTTCTCACTGCCTCTGTCTTTCTGCTTATGTCTGTCTGTCTGTCAGCCTTTCTCACTGCCTCTGGCTTTCTCCTTATGTCTGTCTGTCTATCTGTCTATCTGTATCGTCTTTCTGCCTTTCTGTTTATCTCGCTGTCTATTTGTATGTGTGAGAGTCTGTCTGTCCTATAGAACCAACCCTCCAGCCGTACTTTCACCTTGTATCACGGGGTCAAGTCAAGGTCTATCTATCTGTTTGTCTGTTTATCTGTCAGTCTATGGTATATCTTTCAATCTGCCTGTCTGTGTGTCTACCTGTCCACACAACACGGGGTCAAGTCTTTGCCTGCCCCAGAGGGATTGGCTATTCCTCTTTTTCTAATCTTCCTTTCTTCTTTTTCTTAATTTTTTCCACCCTACTAATTCTCTTTCTTCTTTGGTTCTTGTTCGCACTGACATGTATAGAGAGTGAGAGATAGGTGGGAAGAAGGAAGGGAGAGAGAGAGAGAGAGTCTGAGGGAAAGGGGAGGGGGAGAGAGTGAGGGAGAAGGGGAGAGGGTGAAGGAAAGGGGGAAAGGGTGAGGGAGAGAGGAGAACAGGACAAACAGACAGACAGAGAAGAGAGACAAAAAGATAGAGAAGAAGAAGAAAGTTATTTATAGTTCCAATTTCTCATTCTTAAAATAAATTCTTTTCTGCATTGAAAATCTTTTGTGTTTTCACTGACCAGCCAATCAGGTTACGAAGGTACGGAGAGGAATGACCATCCAATCAGGTCACACCTTTCCTCACACTCTTCCTCCTTCTCCCCCCTCCTCCTCCTCCTCCTTCCTCTCCTCCCCATACAACCTATTCCTCCAATTCTTCCCCCTCCTTTTCCACTCCCTTCCTCCAACTCTTCCTCCTTCCCCCAACTCCATCTCCTTACTCTCGTTCTCCCTCCTTCCCCCTCCTCCTCCACTCCTTTCCTCGTGCTCCTCCTCCTTCCCCCTCCTCCTCCACTCCCTCCCACTCTTCCCCCTTCCCCTTACTCCTCCACCACCCCCATCTTCTCACTCCTCCTCCTCCTCCCACAAGCCCCCCCCCCCCCCCCGGTTGGCCAGAAGGGGGTAGGAAGGACAGATAAAGTAGACAGGCCCAGAAACCAAATTTCATCAGTATATTTCAGCGGCGTTTGCAGACACGTTCATCTGGCCTGTTCATTTGGCTCGTTCATCTGGCCCGTTCATCTGGCCCGTTCATTTGGCTCGTTCATCTGGCCCTTTCATCTGGTAACGTTCATTTCCGCCTCATGGTAAAATATTCGTGAGAACGAAACAGATTATGCAGGTATTTTTTCAGCTAAGTGTAGCGAGCAGTTGAGAGCTTTTTTTAGCGCTTCTACGTGTTGCTGGAGACAGAGAACGTCATCCTAAACCTAACCTAGCCTAACCTAGCTTAACTTCTGTACCTGTAAAGTTAAGTACCTATTCACAGTTGGATAGACTAGGGGGTGCCTGGTGATCGATCCAGCGACCTTCAGAACAGTCGGTGAAGACACTATCCACTCTTCCAAGTAAATACAAGTGAACTCAAGTTATTTTAAATTTACTGTACATAAATTTGTCATAGAAATGTGATTTGCAAAGTTAGGAAGAACAGAGGGGAGAGATGCCTGTGTGTGTGTGTGTGTGTGTGTGTGAAAGGGTCTTAACCTCTATCCCCATGACAGTGAATAGAGGATATTTTTGTATTTTATGAACTATTGTACAGGTTAAGTGAATTCAAAATATAAGGATTAGATAAGAACGTAATAATTCACCTCAAAGGATGAACGAGGATGTATGTGGAGAACAAACTTAATTAAACAAAAAAACGCCATTTTGAATTTGACATTTTGAATTCACAATAATGTTTCATAAATTTCAAACTGATGATTTAGTCACGAAAAAAAAAAAATAAATAAAATAAACAAAGTGACGCCCGGCTAGAATGCCTCTACTATTTTTATTTATTTATTTATTTTTTTTGCCCACGATTGACTAGGACGCGCGTCAACGTGTAGTGATTGTACGGGATTTTTAACTCTCTCTCTCTCTCTCTCTCTCTCTCTCTCTCTCTCTCTCTCTCTCTCTCTCTCTCTCTCTCTCTCTCTGCTACCAATCACGGCAGAGTAGCGTATGTTGGCTGGGAAAAAAAACCTGCTCTCATCTTTCTGCTTTACACCTATAAATTTTACTCCATTTGTTGCTGCCCTGTGTGTGTAGGTGTGGGGTTGTGTAGAGAGGGTGGGGAAGGAAGGATAGTGGGAGGGTGTGTGGGGGGAGGTGTGTGGGGGAGGTGTGTGTGGGGGAAGGAGAAAGAGTGTGTTGGTTGGGAGTGTTATAAAGTAGGGGTGTGGAAGGCTGTGTGTGTGTGTGTGAGGGAAGGGATGTGTGTGTGTGTGTGTGTGTGTGTGTGAGGGAAGGGATGTGTGTGTGTGTGTGTGTGTGTGAGGGAAGGAATTTTATGACATGCATTATGTGAAGTATGTGTGATATGCTCTATGCTGTTTACTTTTTGAAATATACTAAGAGATACTTTATGAATACATTTTCTTATAGTCTGTAATATATACCTTGTGAAATATACTTCAACATACGTCATGAAATACCTGATGCAGTATACAATGTTTCATACACCTGGTGAAATATACTCGTGTTGCAGGTCAGCTGAGTGCTGCCCTGGACAGTCTCTCTCTCTCTCTCTCTCTCTCTCTCTCTCTCTCTCTCTCTCTCTCTCTCTCTCTCTCTCTCTCTCTCTCTCTGACACAAGATTAATCCTTGTGTTTAATCTCTGGACATACAGGAAAATGTGATGTAATGGTGTACAGAGTTCCTGTCTGGTTAGTGTGTGTGTGTGTGTGTGTGTGTGTGTGTGTGTGTGTGTGTGTGCGTGTGTGTGGTGAAATGTACACAAGGTTTACGAATTGTGTTTTTGTACATAAAATGTGAAGTTTGTGTTCTGTTGTCATATTTCAAGTTTCTGTCCCTGTACCTGCACTTGCATCTGTACCTGTAATCGTACTTGTATTTCGTTCTGTACTTTTCCTGTATTTATACCTGTATCTGTACCTGTGTATATACAATCAAAAAAGTATCTTTACAATTTTGTGTTCGACAATATGACACATCGGACGAAGAATTTTGATAACCTTACCGAGACAACAGGAGTCGTAGTGTTCATTCTGAAATTGATCGATTCCCATCCTTAAAGATACCGTTTTGATTGTACCTGTACCGGTCCTTTCAGTATACACACCTGTACTGGAATATATATACTATTATTTAATTTTTTTTGTAAATAAAAGTTTTCAAACCTACGCTATGTAAATGTCTGTCTGTCTGTATGTCTGTAACGGCTTATGTTATTCCTACTAAGTTATTCTCACTGAAGTTTGTGTTTGAAAAGCTTTTGTGTGTGTGTGTGTGTGTGTGTGTGTGTGTGTATGTGTGTGTGTGTGTGTGTGTGTGTGTGTGTGTGTGTGTGTATGTGTGTGTGTGTGTGTGTGCTGAATCGTTTATGGTAGTTCTTGGAGAGAGTGTGTATCTGTGTTTATTAATCTCTCTCTCTCTCTCTCTCTCTCTCTCTCTCTCTCTCTCTCTCTCTCTCTCTCTCTCTCTCTCTCTCTCTCTCTCTCTCCTCGCTGGTCAGAATGTCAATATACAATATAACATATCAGTGGCGGTGAGGGGGTAAGGATGGTGGAACAGGTCAGTCGCTCACACCTGCTCAATAACGCACCTGAATGTTATAAACTTGGAAGCACTGCCACCTCACTCCTCCTCCCCCTTCTCTTCCTCTCTCACCCTCCCCCTAACCCCTCCCCCTTCTCTCACCCTTCCCCCTCTTTTTTACTCCTTTTCCTATTCCTCTTCCTCTTTTCTCCTCTCTTCCCTCCAGCTCCCACTCCTCTTCCCACCTTCACTATTCCTCCCCTTTCTACCTCTTCGTAACAGGACCTGTCTTGTGATAGGAACTAGTGTGTGTTACAGATCTTACTACAGATACTTAATGACTTATCCTCATATCTGACTTGAAATTCGTATGCCATTAAAAACTATTAGCATTAAAAAAAGAAGTATATATATTTAAAAAAAATTAATCATCACTGAAACAATTAATAAATCTTCAGAAAACGGAAAAATGAAGAAAATTTATAAATATTGGAATAAGAAACACCAAGAAAATAGTAAAACAGAAAGAAAACTGATAAAATGACGGAAACAAAACACACACCAAAAACAGAAATAAGTAAGAAATAATAATATATTGGAATGTAACAACAAAATAAGGGATAGAAATTAAAGAAAAAAATTATTATATATAAAATGCTGGCTGTCGAGAGTAAAGAAAAAAAAAGGTTAGTAAAGGAAAATACTGTAAGATGATAATGAATAACAATGACACAGGTAGTCGGATGTCCTTACCTGCACTAATGAGATGTTGCCCACCCTGGGAAAAATAAGAGATGCAAACTTTCAGAGCAGAAATAAACTCAAGGTTAAAAGATTTTGGCATAAGATAAATATAATAAGATTTTGTATATGTTAAGAAGAGGAATATTTTCAATTTCATTTATATTTTTTTAAATAATATTTTTATTTAGTCATATTTTTTTTTTAGTTTTATTATATCTTCTTGCAACTGTTTATTTGTTTATTTAATTATTTTATTAAGTTGTTTAATTTAGGTTAGGATAGAGTATGTTAGGTTACGTTAGGGGTAGGTTAGATTAGGTTAGGTCACGTTAGGTTACGTTAGGGGTAGGTTAGATTAGGTTAGGTTACGTTAGGTTACGTTAGAGTACATTAGGTTCGGTTAGGCCAAGTTAGGGATAGGGTAGATTAGTTTAGTCTCAGTGTTCTTGACTAAGTAACAATGAGGAAACACACACACACACACACACACACACACACACACAGGTCATGACAGCTGACCAATGAGCGTTCAGCTTTATATTTACTCTTTTGACATTTAAGATATCTCGTGAAATGTTATTGTTTATGGTATGGTTAGGTTAGGTTAAGTAAGCTATGGTCAGGTTAGGTTAAGTAAGCTTTGGTTAGGTTAGGTTAGGTTACCTGCTTTACTAGGCAACCACTCTGATTCACATGGAAATTTACTGTGGAAATAAGGGAGAGGAAGAAGATGAATGAATAAAATGTGGAAGAAGGTAAAGAGAGGTGACAGAGAAATTGAGAGGAATGGAAATTGATTATGAAACTTTGAGAAGGTGGGGATCTAATAGTCAATCTGAGAGAAAGAGGGAGGGGGGAGGGAAAAGAGAGAGAGGGAAAAGAGGGTGAGAGATAATTATTGGAAGAAAGTGAAAATTGATAAACTTGTGTGAAAGAGAATGAGTGATAATGATTGGAAAATTGAGAAAATGTCGAATAATGTAGAGTAAATAAGCCAAAAAGAAGAGGGAACGTTGATGAAGATGGTTGATAGTGAATTTGCTAAAGTAATGGAAGAAGAGGAGATAAAGATAATGCTTCATATTGGATGTGAGTCAAGATACTGAAGCGTCCTGTATATACTGATGACACACCTAATACACTGAAGCATTATATAAGACTAGAAACATTGTCTGTAACTCTTATGCATAATCTCTCTCTCTCTCTCTCTCTCTCTCTCTCTCTCTCTCTCTCTCTCTCTCTCTCTCTCTCTCTCTCTCTCTCTCTGCTTCGTTCCATTCTTTCATTCTTCCCTCCCTCCTTCTTTCATCTCTCCTTCCTTCCTTCCTTCCTTGTATTCCTTCTCTATATCCCTCTTCCTTCTGTTTTTTTATCTTTAATGTTTATTAATTAATTTACTTGTTTTGTGTTTTTGGTTTGGTAGATGATATTATTATTATTATTATTATTATTAGTAGTAGTAGTAGTAGTAGTAGTAGTAGTATTGGCGTATTAGACTTACCTGCACTTAAGAATGCAAACTGTGTGTGTGGATGGACGTGTGGGCGTGAGTAAGAGGAGTGGAGAACCGGGAATGAAATGGGGGAGGGGAAGGAAAAGACCCACATGTCTCCTCCGCAATCCCATAAAATCCCTCTTATCTAGGACAGGGATTTTTGGGAGTCGCTTGTAGATCCTAACTGCTAGTGTCTCTCTCTCTCTCTCTCTCTCTCTCTCTCTCTCTCTCTCTCTCTCTCTCTCTCTCTCTCGTAAATGAAAATCTAACACCATTCTAGTTGACTTACAAAACATACCAATAACCCTCGTGTGTGTGTGTGTGTGTGTGTGTGTGTGTGTGTGTGGCGCGACGTAAACAAACACAAAACGACCTGAAAAAACACAATATTCACAGTTGGAAAATATCACTGAAAAACACGAGCACCCGATGATATTAAATGTCTAACTGCAACGTCAGTAACAACAACTACAAGACATACAATACCAGCTACAACACCTACAATAGTAACATCATCTTCCACAACAACTTTTACATACACAATAATGACCACAGGAATATCAATTACAAAAACAAAAACTACAACAACGTAACTACAAAATTTACAGCGGTATCTACAACAACAATTAAAAACAACAACTACTACTACAACAACAACAACAACAACAACAACAACATCTACAACAAAAACGCTGTATTTTAGTTTTAACTTTAGTTCTGTAACTATTTACTTTAGCTTTCAATCTGCCTCGTCATCCACTCGTTACAGTAGCCAGTGAGTTACAGCTACCATAACTCGTTACAGTAGAGAGTTACAACTACCGTCACTCGTTACAGGAGAGAGTGAGTTACAGCTACCATCACTCGTTACAGTAGAGAGTGAGTTACAGCTACCATAACTCGTTACAGTAGCCAGTGAGTTACAGCTACCATAACTCGTTACAGTAGTCAGTGAGTTACAGCTACCATAACTCGTTACAGTAGTCAGTGAGTTACAGCTATCATCACTCGTTACAGTAGAGAGTGAGTTACAGCTACCATAACTCGTTACAGTAGCCAGTGAGTTACAGCTACCATAACTCATTACAGTAGTCAGTGAGTTACAGCTACCATCACTCGTTACAGTAGAGAGTGAGTTACAGCTACCATAACTCGTTACAGTAACCAGTGAGTTACAGCTACCATCACTCGTTACAGTAGCCAGTGAGTTACAGCTACCATAACTCGTTACAGTAGCCAATGAGTTACAGCTACCATAACTCGTTACAGTAGCCAATGAGTTACAGCTACCATCACGCGTTACAGTAGAGAGTGAGTTACAGCTAGGAGTCACACTGTATCAATACCGCCATTCACTGGCTCACATGATGCTTGTACCTCTATTGACACTCCGAGAGTATTAAATGTTCGCTCGTTCAATAACAACTAACGACAGAGCTTACAGTACATTCTTTTTTGTTGCGTAGTTGGCTGGCGTTCACCCAACATTTACCCAGGCGTTCACACAATGTTCATTCAGTATTCATCTCGTGATTAGCCAGCGCCCACCTATTGTTCAGCCAACGTTCAATATTATGAATAATTACAAAAACAGAATATTGCGGAGGTTAGACGATGCTGAGTTATTTAAGGCAGTTGTGAGTTATTTAGCTGACGACTCTCTCTCTCTCTCTCTCTCTCTCTCTCTCTCTCTCCATGTTGTTGTGCTCGGCTGCGCCCTGGGCTGTCTTGGGAGGAGTAAACAAAACCATTTCATCATCATTCAATACCTATTTCCTGATATAAAATTTCTGATTCATAATCCATGGTCTGACGTAAAGGTGTATTCTCTCGTTTGTTGTTTGTTTATTTTGTGTTTTTATTGTGTGTTTTTATTTGGGTTTTTTTGTTATTTTGTTTATGGGAATTTCGTTGTTTTCGTCTTACAGTGATTCATTTGAGTGTTTTTTCTGCCTTTCGTATTTTAATTTCAGGTGTTTGTTTTTATGCAGCTGTGATTTGATGAGCTTGTGTGTGTGTGTGTGTGTGTGTGTGTGTGTGTGTGTGTGTGTGTGTGTGTGTGTGTGCGTGCGTGCTTCTTTCTCTCTTTCCACCACCACTGCCATCAACCACCACTATCAACCACTACCACCACCATCAACCACTACTACCACCACCAACCACCACCACCATTAACCACTACCAACCACCATTATCATGTAATACGTGTGAGACAGAACATTTATTGGTCAGTTAACGCCTCACTGTGGTTAAAAGTTTCATCAAGAACGTTTATGTCTCACTCTCACCAGCCTGGCTACTTTATCTCTCGGCAAATGATTTATAGCTCTTGTTTTATACCTCATCACGTGGCAATTTCTCTTACTTTGTCTCATCACGTGACACTTCCTTTTCATTTATGTCTCGTCACGTGACACTTCCTCCTCCATTATGTCTCATCACGTGACACTTCCTCCTACGTTATGTCTCATCACGTGACACTTCCTCCTCCGTTAGGTCTCATCACGTGACACTTCCTCCTACGTTATGTCTCATCACGTGACACTTCCTCCTCCGTTAGGTCTCATCACGTGACATTTCCTCTTACTTTATGTCTCATCACGTGACACTTCGCCTTACTTTATATCTTTTCACGTAACACTATGCTACAGTATACCACACCACACGTAACACTTTTAAATCATGTTTCTTTATCACACCACGTAACACCCTTCCCCCCCCCTCCCCCTCACCCCCACCCCCTAACATGATATAATGATTTTACGTTGCAGTTTATATAAAATGATGGCATTCAAATTAGTTTTTTTCAACTTTTGATTGGACCAATTTTATTAAAGCAATCTCTTATTTTTTGTATTTGTAGGGCGGGGGATGATATATTCCGTGTGTGTGTGTGTGTGTGTGTGTGTAGTGAAAAGAATAAAAAGAATATGCAATATATGTGGGTTTTTTATATATAATTACATATCTTTTTTAATTAATTCATTGCTGTCACTACACACCAATTATATATCACTATAATTAATTAATAGCTTTCAACTTTCTCTCAAAACAACTAATGTATTAAACTGATTTTTTGCTGTCTAATAATCATATGTCTATTTAATTACCGGATGTCATTACCAATCTTATTAGTTCAATATTTAAGCTACATAATGTTAGTACATCAAATTAAGGCCCCCAAAAACAACAACAAATCCTAAAATTATCCCAGAACATCGTTAACTTAGGACAAAAATAACACAACTTAAGCTTAGCACAGAGATGGCGTCCGATTAGCAAGATTAGCCAGAGATGGCGTCCGATTAGCAAGATTAGCACAAAGATGGCGTCCGATTAGCAAGATTAGCACAAAGATGGCGTCATATTAGCATTAAGACTTTCATATAAATAACATACAATCACTCAAGCGTACATTAGTTAAGAGAAGAAAAAATACCTTACGATTTTTAAAGAATTTCCTCCGAGATTCAAGGAGAGATTTTACCTTAAGAATCACTAGGGAACAGAAAGGTCTCAGTATCAGGGTTCGAACTGGGGTACTTATAAGACGGCAATTCGAGGTGATAACCACTCAGCCGCCACCCACTTACAGTCAGGTCGAGTTTTGGGGTGGGATTTTGCAGAGGGCATTTTCAGCTGTGAAGGACCTGCTGTTTGGTGCTGTGTGGACTCACGCCTCAGCAGGGTGTTCGTGCTGTGATATAATCCTTCTGTGCGTGAGTGTGTGTGTGTGTGTGTGAGATGATTTAACCTCTTGAGTATGATGATTTAACCACTAGAGTATGATGATTTAACCTCTTGAGTATGATGGTTTAACCACTAGAGTATGATGATTTAACCTCTTGAGTATGATGGTTTAACCACTAGAGTATGATGATTTAACCACTAGAGTATGATGATTTAACCTCTTGAGTATGATGGTTTAACCACTAGAGTATGATGATTTAACCTCTTGAGCATCATGATTTAACCACTAGAGTATGATGATTTCACCTCTTGAGCATAAAGATTTAAACGTTTTAGTATAATAATCAAAATTGCACTACAAGCTCACCCACTCTATTGACTCTGATGTTTTTTGACTTGGTGAATGATAAATGGCTCTGCTGTCGCCAGTGACGGGGGTCGCCTAGTGAAGTAAACCATCCTTATATGGTATAGAATCCTTGGTTGGCGGGGAACGGATTCCACTGGAATTGTTCGTAGATGTCAACAAACTGAAAATGGTGAAAATATACCCTTAATTTATTTTATAGCAAATTTAAACATTCATATGTGCGGAGAAAATCCATTTGAATATAATCCTCTGTAGAATTAAATCGAAAACAAAAATATGCTGACGTCAGAACAAATGTAAGTATTTACGGAAACGGGGAATGAGATTCACTGAAACTTGTCTGTTAGTAAATATAAACATTACTGTAAACCCCGTAATAAAATACATTGAGTTTAGTTACAGGAAATTTAAACTTGTTAAAACCTGGGAGCAAAATAAAATTGATTTTAGTTCAAAACAAACTTAAACATTGTTAAAGCTTGAGGAAAAAATCGTTTTAGTGAAAAATAAATTAAACCCAGTGAAAACCAAGAAAAAAAAACCCTTTCGATTTAGCTGAAAATATATCTAGACCTGAGAATAGAATACCAATGAACTTAACGGAGAGTAAAACTAAAAGGCTTGTTAGAATCCGGGAACAAACCTCAGTAGAGTTATGCTGGCAGGAGTGTTGCAGCCCGGGAAGAATTGCATTAGTTTTATCTGTGTGGAGGAGGATGGTGGTGGTCCTCTAGGCCTTACTCCTCCCCCCAGTACCCCCAACACCCCCAGACACTCCTGACACCCCCGACACCTCCCTGTGCCCCCAGACACTCCCGACACCTACTCCAACACCCCATAAGTACCCCCTGATACGCCCAAAACCTCCAACATTACCCCCAACAGCATCCCACAAACACCACCACCCCCCTGTAACACACCGTCAATAAACGCGGCCCACTAGTGACTCTCCTCCGCCACCACTCAATATATTTTCCGGCTTCTTGTTTTGCGGCCTCGTAAAGAACTTTTTACCATACTAAACTTTGTCTCCACTTGTTGCCATTTTTAGTCGTGAAGTTTGGCCTAAGCTTGAGCGTTTGTAGGAGTTAGTAGTTGTTACTGTGATCTACTGAGGACCTCTGCCTTCTGTACCTCTCAGCCAGCTCGTGGAGAAATTTGGTCGCTATACTTGTGTGTGTGAAAGGCTTCTAAAAATAATGTTATTCTCAACTCAATTTTAGTTTTAATTATATTTTGTGTTGAAAGCCTTTTGTGTTGTGTTGGTTTGTTTTTACTTTCATTTGATGGTTATTAAAGTCTTCTAAAAAAATATGTCGTATTCTCGTGAACACTTTTAGGTGCTGGTTACTTTATTTTAAGGGTTAATTTTATGTTTATTTTCTGGATACTGTCGTCATTTTTTATTTTTAATAGAAATTCCACTACTACTACTACCACCACTATTACCACTACCACCACTACCACCATACCACCACCACTAGTAACCCTACCACCACCACCAACACTACCACCCTTACTGGCCTACCCCTACCTCCACTACCACCACTACTACCCCTACCACCACCACCACCATACCACCACCACTAGTAACCCTACCACCACCACCAACACTACTACCCTTACTGGGCCTACCCCCACCACCACTACCACCACTACCACCACTGCTACCCCTACCACCACCACCACCACCATGGGCTCCTCCGTCAACTTTATAACGCTGTTGAAGCAGTAAATTTTATATTAAAGAGACAAGGTGGAGACTTCATTTTGCTAATGTATTCTTCCTGCCTGTCTATTGCCTTCACCCTTCTTTATTACCTCTCTCTCTCTCTCTCTCTCTCTCTCTCTCTCTCTCTCTCTCTCTCTCTCTCTCTCTCTCTCTCTCTCCTGATCTGATCTTAACCTAATCTAACCTAATTGAAATCGAATTAAAACCTATTCTAACCTAACCTAACCTAACCTAACCTAACCGAACAAAATATAAGGTAACAATATCGACACAATACTCGACCACCTTCACTTCCCCAACTGTAAAGTCAGGAAGCCACTTAATACTTATAACTCTACTTGTCAGCCACTTAACGTTATGCAAAACGCGCCCATGTCTACTATCCTTAGAGAAGACACGCCTACCTTTACTTTCTCCTCACGCCCATGTCCAAATTTCCCCAGGCGAGACACGTGGGCCTGACAATAACATGGTTGTGAGAGAGAGAGAGAGAGAGAGCAGCTTATTCTCAAGGTGTACACGGCTCCTTCCCTCCTTCCCTCCCTCCTTCATAACATACTAGATATAATTATGTATTATTGTGTACTACGAGGTCGAGATACATATGTATCTTTAGGGCCAAGAAACGTAACTCGGGAAGGTGTGGGGAGGGCTGAGGAAGGGAGGGAGGGAGGGCTGGTGGAAGAGGGAGGGCTGAGGAAAGGAAGGGGAGAGAAATATGAGGATATATTGTTTAGGTTAGGTTAGGTTAGGTTAGGTTAGATTTGGTTAAGTTAGGATTGATTAGGTTAGAATAGGTTAGAATTCGATTTCAATTAGGTTACATTTGGTTAAGTTCAGGTTAAATCGGATTAGTCAGGCTAAGGCAGGTCATGGCTAAGGCAGGTCATGGCTAAGGCAGGTCATGGCTAAGGCAGGTCATGGCTAAGGCAGGTCATGGCTAAGGTTTACTGAGGCCAAGAGCAGAGAAGAGCAGCAGTTCAGTAAAATACAGACAGAATGTGTTGGCGATGCATAAGGTGTAGCGGGGAATAAAAGAAGAAGAATGACTGTGTGAAATGGTGTGGAAACTTGTAGCGGAAGAGGAGAAGGAGGAGGAGGAGGAGGAGGAGGAGGAGGAGGGATAAAATGATAGTGAGTAGTGGTGGTGGTGGTGGTGGTGGTGGTGGTGGTAGTAGTGGTGGTGGTGATGGTGGTGGTGGTGGTGGTGGTGGTGGTAGTAGTGGTGGTGGTGATGGTGGTGGTGGTGGTGGTGGTGGTGAGTTGTAGTGGTGGCGGTGAGTGGTAGTGGTGGTGGTGGTGGTGGTGGTGGTGGTGGTCAGTTGTAGTGGTGGTGGTGGTGGTGGAGGTGGTGGTGGTGGTGGTGGTGGTGGTGGTGATGGTGGTGAGTGGTAGTGGTGGTGGTGATAGTGGTGATAGAGGTAATGAATTCCAACATCTTTCCACTAACTTCTCCAACATTCTCCATCAACTTCTCCAACATCCTCCAGGAGAAATGCCACATGTATTTGAGGGGAAAGTTGCCTCACACTTCATGCCGGGAGACAAACACAACTCCTAGACACCTGTGATAAAAACAATTCTCTTAAAAAACTGCTGAAATTGGACTCGGGGGGGGGGGTGAGGGAGAGGGGAGGTGAGGGAGAGGGGAGGGGTGAGGGAGGGGGGGGGGGTGAGGGAGGGGTGGGGGAGAGGGAGGGGTGGGGGAGAGGGAGGGGTGGGGAGAGGGGAGGGGTGAGGGGAGGAGGGAGGGGTGAGGGAGAGGGAGGGGTGGGGGAGAGGTAGGGGTGGGGGAGAGGGGAGGGGAGGTGGGGGAGAGGGGAGGGGTGGGGGAGAGGGGAGGGGAGGGGAGGGGTGGGGGAGAGGGGAGGGGTGGGGGAGAGGGGAGGGGTGAGGGAGAGGGGAGGGGTGAGGGAGAGGGGAGGGGTGGGGGAGAGGGGAGGGGTGAGGGAGAGGGGAGGGGTGAGGGAGAGGGGAGGGGCGGGGGAGAGGGGGGTGAGGGAGAGGGGAGGGGTGAGGGAGCGGGGAGGGGTGAGGGAGAGGGGAGGGGTGAGGGAGAGGGAGGGGTGAGGGAGAGGGGAGGGGTGGGGGAGAGGGGAGGGGTGAGGGAGAGGGGAGGGGTGGGGGAGAGGGGAGGGGTGAGGGAGAGGGAGGGGTGGGGGAGAGGTGAGGGAGAGGGGAGGGGTGAGGGAGAGGGGAGGGGTGGGGGAAGAGGTGGAAGGGTGGGGGAAGGATGGGGTGGAAGAGGAGGTGGATGGGAAGAGGGAGGAGGAGGTGGATGGATAACTGGTGAGAATGAAGAAGGGGGGGGGGGGTTTAAGGTGAGAAGGAAGAGGAAGATGTGGAGATGGAAGGGGGAGAGTGAGTGAGAAGGGAGGGAGAGGGGGAGGCTGAGGGGTTAGTGTGGAAGGGGAGGGGAGATAGGATAGAGGTAGAGGAGTGAAGGGGGAAGGAGTGGGAGGGAAACATAATCAAGAAAAGGGAATGCATTTTTATATATGTCAAAATGTACCTATTCGCCAAATTTACTTTTCCACTAAATATATCTTATTCCGACAACTCGTATTTTTTTCGCCAAATTAACTTTTCGCATTTTTTTTTTTACATGTAGTTCTTATTTTCCAACTGTTGACTAATTTATTTCTAGACATGTTTGTTTAATATCAAATCTGTTTACATGTTTACCAGTGTTTGTTTACAGATGTGCCGAATATTACCACAGTTACTTACAGTTCCCTAATAGACTTGTTTATTGTGTGTCTGTTTACCACGGTGTGTGTGTGTGTGTGTGTGTGGGAGGGTGTGGGGAGGGGGTGTATATATGTGTGTGTGTATATGTGTGTTTGTGAGTGTGTGCACTCATACCTACAGGACGCAGGGATGGCGGTAGGGCACTCGAATTAATCTGATTCGGACCAAAACCGTTCCTGAATAACTTATGATTGACATTTATCTATCACACACACACACACACACACACACACACACACACACACACACACACAACTGTATCTCTTGTCATCATCAAAGCCAAAACACTAAACATAAAATACATTCAATAACAGCGATATTAAAAGCGTTTATTGATATCGTTGTTAACCTGACCTGACCTGACCTGACCTGACCTGACCTGACCTGGCCTGACCTGACCTGTGTGATCCAGATCTCATCGTTGTGGAGGTGAGAGGAGGAGGGAGAGATGAGGATAAAGTGAGGGGAAAGGAAAGGATAAAAGTGGTATGAGAAAGTATCGAGGGAGGAGAGAGAGAGAGAGAGAGAAATGTTGAGGGGAAGAGGAGATAAAATTGAAAGAGAAAGTATTAGGGTAGTAAGAGAGAGAGAGAGAGAGAGAGAGAGAGAGAGAGAGAGAGAGAGAGAGAGAGAGAGAGATTTAAATTATTCTTTTCATTTTTTATTTAATTTTTTCAAATCCCTGGGGCACAGCACAAGCAGGCGAGCCGGGTGAGTTTAATCTCATTGAGAATAGTTTATGAGTGAACTAACCCGCGAGGAAAGAATCGGCCGAGCTGAAAATGCCAATTCTACCTCGACCCAATTTATTTTTTCTTTAGTAAACAATGGTGGGCCGAGTTGTCCAGTCAGGAGGCAAGATTCACGTTCACAAACAACTATATATTTTTTTAACTCTTATATATATAATGAGTTAGCGAGAGCCACTGATTAAGAAATGTAGCCACGGATTAGGTTATGAATGCAACAAGCCACCAACAATGAATCTGGGGAAATTGGGCCTTCCTTAGTGAGTTGATAAGGTTTGCTGATGCAGGTGGGTAGGACAGGTGAGGTGAGTCTAGCTTGCATGTTTACACCTGTTCAATAATAATGGGTGATGTGTGAGGCCTTACCGATAACAATTAGTGGCCAAGGCAGACCCATATATTACGATGAACTGGTTGACCTGCCTGCCACACACACACACACACACACACACTCACACACACACACACATGGAAGTAATAACGTTGATTCGTTTTCAATTAAATTCATTTCCTTTTATCAAACTGAGGGGAAATGAGTGAGTAAATTAATAAAAAAGGTGAAGTGAGTAAATGAGTAAAGTGAATGAGTGAGGGAATTGAGTGAGTTATATTGAAGAACAATAGGATTCCCCTCCCCCCTCTCTCACACACACACACACACATACACACACATACACACACACACACACACACACACACACGAGAGGCCTGGAGGCGACGGTGTGCAAAACTGTAAACATTGAAAGGAGGAGAGGAAGAGTAAGAGAAGAAGTATAAGTTTGAGGAAAAGAAAGAAGAGGAAAAGGAAAATGGAAGAGGAGAAGGGAAACAAGAAGAATGAGGAAGAGAGGAAGTTAGAGGAGGAGGAGAGGAAAGGTAGGAGGATTAGGAGGAGTAGGAATAAGAACGAGTAGGGGAAAGGGGGAGGAGAGGAAAAAGAGGAAGAGAAGGAGAACAAGAGCCGGGAGAAATGAGAGAGACAGAAAGGGGCGGAGACGATGAGAAAGAGAAAGAAGGGAGAGAGAGAGAGAGAGAGAGAGAGAGAGAGAGAGAGAGAGGAGGGAGGAGAGGAACTCTGAAATTGCATTCAGTGTAATGTTGTACTCCCGGCGGCAACTTTTTATTGCATTTACACAGGAAAGGAGAGCAGGAGGCCGGAGACTACCTCACTACCTCACACACACGAGAACAGGAAGCCGGAGACTACCTCACTACCTCACACACACGAGAACAGGAGGCCGGAGACTACCTCATACCTCACACACACGAGAACAGGAGGCCGGAGACTACCTCACTACCTCACACACACAGTTTAACATAATCCACTGAAAATTAAGTCAGAGGCTGGTAGGTATCGGCTTCCGAGGTGATCTGGTTAAGTTAGGTTAGGTTACGTTGGGTTAGGGGAGGTTAAGTTAGGTTATGACAGGTTAAATTAGGTTAGGTTAGGTTATGATAGAGAAGGTGAAATTAAAATGCGGTAATATAAAGTTAAGTGTAAATTGTATATAAAGACATCCCAAAAAAAATCAATTAACCATTTTTAGCTTTTTTCGTAAGAGTATCAAATGATTCTAACGAAGTTCATTTAGTATGCAAAGTGGAGTCGTATGAAGCGTTTTGGATCACTGTGGATGCTGAGGTCCACTGTGTATACTGTGTGTTAAAAGTTTTGGATATGAACAAGTATATGTGGATATTTCTACTTGTTGTCTTGGCCCTTTTCTGTCACTCCTCTACACTTACCTTGTTAAAGATTCACGCACTCTCCAACGCACTCACAGTCCTTATACACTCAATAACACAGTCACTACACATTCAAACACACTCATTTTCACCACACACACACACCCATATTCAACCACACACTCACAGTTTCTACACATAAAACACACAAACACACCCCCAAATAACACACCCAAACACACTCAATAACACGCTTCACCTTCACTAAACCCTCTCACACACTCAGTTCACTCTAAGGGCACGTTCTGGAGGTCAGTATGAGTGTTTTGGTGTTGTGACGCTGGGAGAGTGTTGATGTGTTGAAGACCGTACACAGAGTGGGCCTGAGTGGGTGTATTAGTAGGGGTGAGAGAAATGGGATAGAGTGAGAGGGAGGGAGTGGGATGAGAGGGATGGAGTGGGATGAGAGGGATGAAGTGAGGTGTGAGGGAGGGAGAGAGGAAGTGTTATGAGAAGGAGGGAGAATAAGAGAGATGCAGAAAGAATGAAAGATAGAGAGAGGGAGAGGGAGAAATATAGATAAATATATATTGTATGTAGAAAGAGGATGAGAGAGAGAGAGAGAGAGAGAGAGAGAGAGAGAGAGAGAGAGAGAGAGAGGATTCCAGTCCAGGCTTAGATTAAAGGGGTTCCAGCAGAGGCTTCCAGTTTGGGTCCAGAGGATTGGCACCCATTTACAGATCCATGGACTAGGTGTGGCGGGGGGGAGGGCCTGGGTACGAACCAGCGGCTCTTAGGCCACGATGCGAGTACTTTATCCATTCAGCCACCGCAATAATGATATTTATATGTTGTCTTTATACATAGTGACATCCTAACTTCCCCAAATATACACTGTATATTTAAAATTCATGCTATAATCATCAAGTCACAGTATTCATTAACACACACACACACACACACACACACACACACACATACACATGCAAATACACATACATATACATATACACAAAAAATATACGCATACATATACACATACACACATACAAATACACGTACATGCTCATACACATACATATACATACCGGGTATAAATATTTCAGCCTGGGATTGTATGGAAACAAACATTGCTTTACAGTATCGCTCTCACTGGTTGTATGCAAATGAGTTGTATACAATTTAATTTCCGCTGATATTTCTGGATTAGATTTGATTGTTCATATTATTGTCGAGCCGGATTTTTACAAGTGAGAGTGTGTGTGTGTGTGTGTGTGTGTGTGTGTGTGTGTGTGTGTGTGTGTGTGTGTGTGTGTGTTACGTCTATAGTATGACTGGACCAAAAATTCTCTCTCTCTCTCTCTCTCCCTCTCATTTACAGAAGAAGTGATAAACATAAAAAATAGTGATTGAACTGTCTACCGAATATTAAAAAATGTTAATACCTGATTGACGTGTTAATTAAACCGCTAGAAATGTTAATGATAAGAGTCGATACTGATATTGGTGATCAGTGTGTGTGTGTGTGTGTGTGTGTGTGTGTGAGTGTGTGTGTGTGTGTGTGTGTGTGTGTGTGAGTGTGTGTGTGTGTGTGAGTGTGTGTGTGTGTGTGTGTGTGTGAGTGTGTGTGTGTGTGTGTGTGTGTGCGTGTGAGTGTGTGTGTGTGTGTGAGTGTGTGTGTGTGTGTGTGTGTATGTAGTTAATGGCTGTGTGTGAACGTGTAATGAACGGCTGTGTGAATGTGTAATTGAACAGCTGTGTTTGAACGTTTAATGAACGGTTGTGTGTGAATGTGTAGTTAATGGCTGAGTGTGAACGTGTAATGAACGGCTGTGTGTGAATGTGTAATGAACGGCCGTGTGAAAGAGGACATAATACAAAGAGAAAACTAAATATAGAAGGAGATAAAAGGATATAATGAAGAGAGAAAGAGAGAGAGAGAGAGAGAGAGAGAGAGAGAGAGAGAGAGAGAAAATAAAAGAGGAACTCAACACGACAGACAACAGAGCTGGCAGCAACTTGTGGTCTGAAAGAGTGGCCGAAAAGTTTCAAGTCACCAACACAACTCAAACACCACACACCGCCTTAACACTCGCAATATTGTGTGTGTTTTCTGACCTCTCCTGACTTCTCCCGTCCTTTGCTGACACCTCCTGACCTCTCCTGACCCTTGCTGGCGACTCCTAACCCTTGCTGACCACTGAAACACCACATACCGCCTTAACACTCGCAATATTGTGTGTTTTCTGACTTCTCCCGACCTTTGCTGACACCTCCTGACTTCTCCTGGCCTCTCCTGACACTTCATGATCCTTGCTGACTCCTCCCGTATATTGCTGATACCTCCTGACACCTCCTCATCCTTGCTGACTTTTCCTGACACCTCCTGATCCTTGCTGACTTTTCCTGACACCCCCTGACACCTCCTGATCCTTGCTGACTTTTCCTGACACCCCCTGACACCCCCTGATCCTTGCTGACTTTTCCTAACCTCTACTGACACCTCCTGACCCTTGTCGACTTCTCTTCACCTCTCACTTTTTTCTATAAATTATCACAAGTTCTCATAAATTCTCAAAATAATTCTCATAACAATAAAACGAATAAATTGAAGCCAGACTCATAAATCCTCATTATTCATTCATTTAATTAATACATTTTAGTGGGGGTGGAGCCATTACTCTCTCATGAAGTGAATAAAAAGATCATTAGTTTTAAAAGCACAATATTTCCCATATAAGCTGATGGATATTGGCGCGGCGTGTCATTAATTGTGTGACTGTAATGGCGCGTTGATTCACTGACTCAGCTCTGATATTGTCGAACTAACTCACTAATTCATTTACTCACTAACTCATTATCTCGCTCACTAACTCATTAATTCACTGACCCACTGATACACTAAATCACTGACTCCTTAATTCACTGCTTCACTGTTTCACTATCTCATTGACTCACTAAATCACTGACTCACTAATTCACTAACTCACTAGCTCACTATCTCACTGACTCACTGGGTCAGCATTGTGTATTAATCTCCATGACTCACCTCAACCTGCAATATAATTGTTATGAACACTGGTGGCTAGTGATTGGTTGCTCAACTGATGACGACACGAGTTATGGCTGTTGGTGATTGGTGGCTAAGCTGATGACGACACGAGCTATAAACAGTGATGGATGATGATTGGTGGAGACTAGTGATGACGATGCCGTTTATGAACAGTGGCTGTTCGTGTTTGGTGGCTCAGCTGATGATGACACGAGTTATGGCTGTTGGTGATTGGTGGCTCAGCTGATGACGACACTAGTTACGGTGGCTGGTGATCGGTGGCTCAGCTAAATACGACACTATTTATGGTTGCTAGTGATTGGTGGTTCAGCTGATGACACTAGTTACGGTGGCTGGTGATTGGTGGTTAAACTGATGACACTAGTTATAGTTGCTGGTGATTGGTGAACACAATTAATGACGACAACAGCGACAGTTGCGTAATTACGGATATTTATAGAAGTATTTTATCCCTAAATGTGAAAATTATCAATAATATCAAATGTTTTGTAATAGTTTGAAAATGATTTATTTTAATACGAGTTTTGTGTGAATTAGTCAACGATATGATCTAGGAAATTAATGAGCCTAGCCGCGAGCATTATTGTGTGTGTGTGTGTGTGTGTGTGTGTGTGTGTGTGTGTGTGTGTGTACATTAATTCATACATCATGCCAGATATACCACTGTCCTATACCTATACCTGACACATTAATGGTCACTTTATATGCAGTATTTTTGGAATCACTTGAAGTTTAGATCACCAGCTTATTCCACCTGACAATTAAGCACATCTAACGCTACCTGGGGATTGGGTTAGGTTAGGTTACTATATGTGTCGACCGTAATCTACGTTCCTCTTCAACAGATGACCGTAGGTTGTGGTACAAATGTGTGTATGTATGTATTTATGCATGTATGTATGTATGTATGTATGTATGTATGTATGTATGTATGTATGTATGTATGTATGTCCCTGTATATCAGTTCCATTCCCGAACAGATTCCTCTATATGTTCCCACTGTAACTCTCTATAAAGTACATTGACAGGTAGAGAGAGGTAAACATTGACCAGGTATTGCGTCATCAACATGTAGATCAACTAATAGAGGAAGCAATTTGTGGAATAAACTGGACCAGTGTATCAGTTCCTAGCGTGCAGCGAAACTGACGCTCCACCACGCTGACAGATAGAACGTGATAACTGTGCAATTTGCATCTTGATAGCGAGTTGCAGAGAGAGACAGAGACAGAGAGAGAGAGAGAGAGAGAGAGAGAGAGAGAGAGAGGGTGTGTGTGTGTGTGTGTGTGTGTGTGTGTGTGTGTGTGTGTGATAAACAGACGGACAAACACCAATTCAGTCAGGTATTATAGCCTATACAGGTATTAAGAGCGGATTGATTTTTTACCTGTATTCGTCTAATCCACCAGAAATTAATCCCAGACATTTCAAGATAGGATTACAATTAAGTGTGAAAAAAAAAATAGAAAAAAAATAGATATTTGTGGGATTAATCTTTTTTTCATGTTATTTTTCATCTTTTCGTGCAATTTTTCTACAGTTTTTATTTATTTCAGTACTTTTGGGACTTTCAATTTTGTTTTCGTTTTCAGTTTGTTTTGTTTTCTCCTTTCAGTATTTAGCAGTTTGTAATTTTTTCGTTTTTGTGTTTAGTTTGTTTTCATTATTCTCTTATTTCGTTTTTCCAGCATTTTTTATATATTTTTTTTCATGCTATATACAATATATTCGTTCAGTATGTGGCATCATGTAATATTTCCTTTATAATCAACTACATATTTTTTCACTCACAAACAAGTAATAACAACATTTTTTAAAGCCATGTCAAACACCATTTTATTTGTGTCATCAAATTTTATTGCTCAAAAATTCCCTCAGTTTTTCGGTTCGTTATTAATACAACGCAAAGACTCAAATAAAAATATATATCCCATGAATTTACCAACTAACGACTTGTTAAAAAAATATAATTAAAAAAAATTTCGATAAAACTCAAATTTGATGCTTTTAGGTATTTTCGAAGGTTTATTTTTTATCCAATTGAAGGTATAAAAAATATATATTCCCTTATAATTTATTTAACACATTTGCATATCGTTAGCAGGTATTGCTTCATTACGACCTGAGATACTGTGTATATATTAAAGAATTACGTTGTTGTGTTGTGCTCAGACGGTGGAGGAAATAAATATTATTATGACTACGAATTTTCAGATTGATGTAAAATATTTATTGCTTGAATATTAATGAAAGCTTTTAGTAAAGTTGTTCCTCTCTCTCTCTCTCTCTCTCTCTCTCTCTCTCTCTCTCTCTCTCTCTCTCTCTCTCTCTCTCTCTCTCTCTCTCTCTCTCAGCCAATAGGGATAACACTAAGATAAACTAATCCATATTATAATAAACGTCAAAGCAAAATAAACTTCATCGTTGGCTTAAAGCGAAGTGGCAAACATTACTCAAGGCTAGGATTATCCAACGAGATTACTCAACGACAAATACGATAGGTGTACGTTAATCCCGACGTGATTTTGCACAGGTAAACGAGTTGTTGGTCTTAGTCAGGATTTTAGCTGAGTAAAAAACTGGGGAGGGGTGAGGGAGGGGTGAGGGAGATTAAGGATGGGTAGGGAGGGGTGGGGAGGTAAGGTGGGTGAGGGAGGAAGATGAAATATGGAGGAAGGTGATTGAAGAGAGAGGAAAGATAAAGAGGTGATAAGAATGGGAGACGATAAAGATAAATAAATAAAGAGAGAGAGAGAGAGAGACAGAAGGGATTAACATTACACTACTTAAACTGCGAATTATATGTTATGTATGCAAATTAGTCATGGCACTCGTGTTAATAATGGGACAGGTGGGTGAGCCTTCAATAAACATTTTAATAAACTTTAACAAAGTCATAAACATTTGTTGTGTGTTAATCATGTTTCCACTGGATAACATAATCTTTTTCCTGTGTCATTACCTGTTGCGTTGCGTTAATAATAATAATAATAGTAATAATAATAATAACAACAAGAAAAAGAAGACTGACAATGACATTTTATTATTATTATTATTATTATTATTATTAGTAGTAGTAGTAGTAGTAGTAGTAGTTCCGCCTCGTCTCTTAATATACCTGATTACATGAACAATAAAAGTGACACATAACCCCTAGTGTGTCAAGACAAGAAGGACACCACAACGCAACACATAAAGACTACTCTCCCACCAACACATGTTCAGACACTCGCCCTTCAGAACACTCGTGGTTTACCACTGTCTTGCCAGAGTCTCATCACTTTATCATTATGTAAATAGAAGCATCGTTGGTGTGTGATTTAACGAGGTGATTTAAGTGTTAATTGTTGGTAATATTTATTCATATGTGTGTGATTTAACGTAGCAATTAAGTGTTAAATGGCAGTAATATTGTAAAGTGATCATTATTGGTCACTTTACGCTCTTGTAAATGGATTAACGAGAACATTATGTGTTATTTAAGTCTGTGTGTGTGTGTGTGTATCTGTGATTTTAATTGACTTGTCTGGTCATTATTAGACTTCCAAATCTCTCTCTCTCTCTCTCTCTCTCTCTCTCTCTCTCTCTCTCTCTCTCTCTCTCTCTCTCTCTCTCTCTCAACACAAAATGTGATTGCAGAGATAATTACATCATCAATCACAACACAGACAAGTGAGGGAGAGAGAGTGAGAGAGAGAGAGAGGATGGGAAGGAGAGAGAAAGGGGGAAAGGAGGAAGGTAGGGGATGTAGGGAGGGGGGAAGGGGGGGGGAGATAGAGAGAAAGAAGGAAGGAAGGGAGGGAGAGAGAGAAAGGGAAAGATGGAGGGAAAGCGAGGGGAGAGAGAGAGAGAGAGAGAGAGAGAGAGAGGGAGTACACTATTGTAGTTCATATCTCGCTCTGACGATTCATCATCATCAACCTTCATCATCGTCATCATCATCGTCATTAGTCTCCTCCATCATCGTCATCACCTTCGTCATCACCTTCGTCAGTACACGGGTAAAGGGAGGAAAGGTATTACGTTCAGGTGATAAATTATCTCCAGGGGGCATGTTCGGTGAGGTCAGGCCGGTGTAGAGATATTGAAGCCCCTGACGAGAGATACTGAGAGACAGAGAGATGGAGAGACAGAGGGAGGGAGAGAGATAGATACTGATAGAGACTGACAGAGACGGAGAGGTAACGAAAGACAGAGAGAGATAGAGACAAGAAGAAATGGAGACAGGGAGAGATAAATGAGTGAGAGACAGAGAAAAGATAAGTAGATATCAATAGAATAAAGACAGACGATTAAATTTGTTATTATATATTATAACAATAACAAAATAATAACAACAATAGTGATTATTATTATTATTGTTATTATTATTATTATTATTATTATTCACAGAGACAGGATGTTAGTTGTCCATTCAATTCCGTCTGTTTGTATAATTGTTTACCTGTTCTTGTTTGTTTGTTTATGTGTCCGCACGATAACCCCAAACAGACCGTCAAACAGACCGTCAAACAGACCGTCAAACAGACCGTCAAACAGACCGTCAAACAGACCGTCAAACATAAGACCGTAAAGTAATATGTTGAGCATAAGAGAAGATAAAGCCAATATTAGACTCAAGACAGTGTTATCCTACCGTGTTTTACTACTATAACCTCTATGACTGTGTAACATAGGGCTTATATGTTAGTAAGCTAAAGATTGATGCAATAATTATGCTAAAACTGTATAGGTGTGTGTGTGTGTGTGTGTGTGTGTGTGTGTGTGTGTGTGTGTATCTATGTCTGTGTGTGTTACATGAAGCACAATTAATATTACATTGTAGTTTTTCATTTAAGTAATAGCAATAATTGTGTGTGTGTGTGTGTGTGTGTGTGTGTGTGTGTGTTTTGTTGTCCTATAAATGTTGACTTTTAATTAAACTTGTTGGTAAATAATTATTATTACTCCACTCTTCCAATGTTATCAACACTCCCTTTAACAACTATTACTTCCCCAACAAACAATCCTCCCCAACAAACAATCCTCCCCAACAAACAATCCTCCCCTTCAAACAATCCTCCCCACCACTAAAGAAGGACTCAATGAAATCCTCCAACACCCTCACCTTCCTCCCCAACCAAAACCATTCCTCCCTAACCCATTCTCCCCATCTTCCTCCCCATATTAGCCATTCCTCCCCACTATAACCATCCCTCCCTCAACTCATTCTCCCCAGCAGAGCATGAAAGACCCGCCAATAGGCAATAACGAACTGAGTGAAGGAGGTATAGAAGGTAGTTGGGTGCGTGATAACAAGAGGTGAGGGAGGGAGGGGGTGAGAAGGTTAGAGAGAGGGGGGAGAAGGAGTTAAGTGGAAGAGGCAGAGAGGGAGGGAAGGTGGGAGACAGGGTAGGGAAGGAGGAGGAGGAGGGTGAGAGAGAAGGAAGAAAGGAGGGAGGTAGGTAAGAGGAAGTGATTTATAGGAGGCCAAGGATCCTGTCATGAATGTTACTCGTAAGTGCAGGACGATAGAATGTTCATAACTTATTAACTTACGATAAAACACAGAATTATCGTAACTGGTGACAAAATTTACGATAAAACGCTGAACTATCGTAACTCTACCCTAACTAGATACATTCACTTCGTAACTGTTACTAAGACTTAGGTCACAGTTATAGAGATATTAACTTAATGAAGAGAATGTTTATAAAAAGTCCCCTCGTTACGTAGTGTTTAAAAATGGTGATAATATTACGCTGAGACTTTACCGTAACTATATAAACTCGTGGCTTTGAGAAATGGCATTAAAATTATACTGAGACTCTACCCGAGTCGAAATGATGTTGCTTGATTGGCTCAAATCGATTTAACCAAAGGGACGTCATGCCGTATGAACCAATCAGGTGCTTTAGAACCCGGGGTCCATTTTCAGGTCGTCCCAGGGAAAAGTATTGAGCATTGTGAAGACCACGGGTGAGCAAGTGCCCACACTACTGCCCCCAGTTGGCTCATTGACCCATCACCAGTGCTGTTGAGGGTCAGGGCTCAATTTTTCCCCTTATCTGAAGCGGCTGATGGCGCGCGCGCGCGCGTGTGTGTGTGTGTGTGTGTGTGTGTGTGTGTGTGTGTGTGTGTGTGTGTTCTAGCCTCTCTCTCTCTCTCTCTCTCTCTCTCTCTCTCTCTCTCTCTCTCTCTCTCTCTCTCTCTCTCTCTCTCTCTCTCTCTCTCTCATTATTCATTCTACTCCACATATTTCACTAAATCCCTTTAATACTTTTGAATGAAATTATAAAGAATTTCATAAAACCTGAATTGTGAGTCGAAAGAAAATGTTCATATCTTTTTTTCTTCTGCAATAATTATCGTGATGTACACAATTCCTGTTTACACCACTGTGATTCCTGTTTACACCGCTGTGATTCTGATTCACCAACTTGTTTACAGTTATAAAAGACTCGGCGAGTTAGTAAAAGCTCTGAAGTTATGTTTGTAAAAAATGATATAATTATAAAATGCTGGATGGCAATTGTCGGTCTGTCGGTTAAGATTCAATTACCGCGGTAAAGCTGGTAGTGCTCACAGCTGGTGACTTGGTGCTCAAAGGTGGTGATTATATTGAAGCTCACAGTTGGTTCAGTATGGGGTGTGTGTGTTAGATGGTGAAATACTCGTGAGTCTTATGTGTGTTAACGGAAGAGACTCACTCATACCAAACATTTATATGAATTAAATATATGAGGAAACGTGCAAGTCTGATTAAATTTTGTGAAACTTATTTTTATGAGGCTTTACAGGAAGTGAAACGAGATGAAGGTAGGACACACACACACACACACACACACACACGTAACAAAGGATCATCCGCCCAGACACTCTTGTTAGTGCCTTGGAATATCTACCAGCCGACCACACACACACACACACACTACAGTCTGGTGTCACGTAGGCTAGACTAGACAGGTTCAGATAAGATAAGTCTGTCTTCCTGGCATTGTCTGGCTGTGTAGCGTGGGTGGGGTGGTGTGGTCAGTGTGGTGTGGTGAGGTAGTGTGGTGGTGTGGTAGTAGTAGTGTGGTGGTGTTGTGGTATGTCTAGTTTTGGTGTGAATTCTGTATAACATAAATTTTCGGGGCTTCTAAGTGCATTTAGTCTTTTTCAAACTCATCATACCGGACTTAATTTCACCCCCAAAAAATAGCACTAGCCAGTGAAGCGGAAAAAAATACGTTAAGTGAAAGGATACGTCCGATGAAAGATGATAGTCAACTCTTGGAAAAAAACAAGACGACAGAAAATGCGAGTTGGCGCCAAAAAGCAATAATTGTGACGCTGCCTTTAGTCATGCAGTTCTGATCACGTGACTTACAATAAAGAGTAAGGACAATAATAGGTTTAATATCCACATAATTGTTTCTGACATCTGTGCCTTATAATTCGCTAAAATGGGACTCACGTAATATAAACAATAACATGGGCCTTCATCGTGAAACACCTGTCGTGTTGTGGGTTCAGACAGTATCATGTAAACACGAAGGGTGAGTGACCAGTGAGTGACCTTAACTTTCTTGCGTATTTTTTTGCTTTGGAATTTTGCTACCTTAACTTGATACGTTCTTTCAATTCTACCTTAACTAGATACGTTCATTCACTTCTACCTTAACTAGATGCGTTCTATTAACACCAGTTAGGAGACAGAATCCTGGTACAGAGGGTTCGTGGGTCGGCGACAGGTCAATACTGAGACAGTCTTCACCGTGTAATTGTATCGCATGTTGGTTGAGACGGGGATTCGAAGCACTGCAGCGACGCCACATTCATTGAACGAAATCGAGACCTCCGCGCCACCATTATTACAATAACCATTCGTGGCGTGTGTGTGTGTGTGTGTGTGTGTGCTTTCACTTATCTTTCTCTATCTCGTGTTTTTTTTTATCTCAGTCTTTTGCCAATACTTATCCTCCTCCTCCTCCTCCTCCTCCTCCACCCTATCTCGTTTTTATGGCTCCTCCTCCAGCTAAGAAGGACACATGTGCATAAGATCACGTCTGGTTACTCGGGTTAAAACGATTGATTACGTCTCTTCCAGGAAATAACACCACAAGAAAACTGTAACATTGACGCAGCGTTACACGAGGTAGTGACAGCGTTACAGAGCTACGAGCAACAACAGGAGGACACAACAAACACAAGCAACACAACACAATAATACGTCAACTTTGGGACTTGTGGCTCGAGGCTAAACACAATAATGAGATGCAATTTGTGTGTCTGGCGATACAGCTGTTGGTGAATTTGTGGTGTGTGTGTGTGTGTGTGTGTGTTGACCTTCGTGAGGAGATAGGTCATGTTGGGATCCATCATGACCTGATCTAACCTTACTTAACCCAGATTCACCTAACCTACCCATTACGAATAAAACTAAAATAGGCACCAATTTTAATTTATTGGTTAAGTGTGACTAAGACAGGGGACTATTAGAAATGGGGCCCCACAAGAATTAGGGTCTGTTAAGATTGGGGCCCATTAGAACTGGGGCCAATTAGAACTGGTGCCTATTAGGACTGGTGCCTATTAGGACTGGGGCCTATATGACTCAACCAGAGGGAGTTAGAATACAGATCTCTATAACTGTAGATTATACCATTATATAACGATAACATAAGATATAATTGGATAATATAACAACACTGTAGCTGAACATTATACCAATATAACAGAGTATAACTGGAGACCATAACAGTATAACAACAACATAACAGTAACAAGACCTGGGTTGTGACTCATTCGTTAGTGTTGTATACGAGAGGTAGATGGCGCTCACCTCCCTACTATATCAGCTGATGGGTGTAAACAAATAAAGACGGTCCATACTTACCTCTTTAACGCTATTCTCTCTCTCTCTCTCTCTCTCTCTCTCTCTCTCTCTCGTGATAACTGGGACAATTATAAAGATACCTTCAGATAAACTGGGTGATGGTAATGGTGGATTTATGGGAGGGTGTGGCTGCGTCGACCTTAGGGTAGTCTCAAAATATCTCACTCATGTTACGACAAAAACATGAATTCTCCAAAAAAATCTTAAGTTACGAAAAAAAATATTGATTCTCAGTGGATTCTAAGGTTAGTTGTTTTCTTAATTCGTTTTTTTAATTCATGGTACAAAGATAGATTCTCAAAAGATCCTTAGGTGACAGAGAGAGAGAGAGAGAGAGAGAGAGAGAGATCCCAGTTTGTCAAAATAAACGTTGGAGAGCGAAAGACTGGGAGAGTTTCAGTGCCCAAATATTTGAGAGACACTTTACAGACTGGCTGGAGAGATAGATGCGAGATATCAAAGACGCTTCTGAATGGCGGAAGAAGGGAGTGAAGACTTGAGATGTGTGATGAAGGGGGTGTGTGTGTGTGTGTGTGTGTGTGTGTGTGATACAGACAGAAAGACAGACAAACAAAAAACACAAACTGACAAACAGAAAAAAGGGAGAGAGACATATAGACAGACAGACAGACAGATGCATAAGTAGAGAGTTAGACAGAGAAGTAGACAAAGCGAGAGAGAGAGAGAGAGAGAGAGAGAGAGAGAGAGAGAGAGAGAGAGAGACTAAACGTATCATTGTCATTAATGGAAATAATAATGAAGAATTTTAATTTTTCTTTTGTCATTTAAATTTCCATGTGAATTCTTCCAACAGAAAGGATTTAAATATTAAGCTTCGGTGTTCATGTTAATATTTTTTGGTGATTTTGTTAAACTTAAACTGATATTGTTATGATAGTTCAATAATAATAATAATAATAATAATAATAATAATAATAATAATAATAATAAGTCAGCAAAAATAAATAAATACTGATAATCTATTTTCTCTCCCAGGACGAACAGCGATAAGAACGTAAGAAAATACAGAATAAAGATAAATAACAGAAAAAGAAGAGGGAGGGAGTGGAAAAAAGAATAAAGAAGAGAATGAAGGACTGATAGAGAGAGAGAGAGAGAGAGAGAGAGAGAGAGAGAGAGAGAGAGAGAGATGTGTTCACTTTTATCGTCTATGCTGGGATAAAGAAAGATGTAAGCTATTTAAGAGTCCATATGTCATGGTAACATATGTGGCTTAGTGGTAGAGCTGTGGTAGAGGATGGTGCTGTGGTGTGGTAAGGAATGATATGGTGTGTGTGTGTGTAAGTCATTCAGAAAGTGCATACATAGAGCTATCTGACGCTGACGGGAGGAGCCAATCAAAATGTCTCTCTTCTCGACGTCACACAAGAGAATTACCCTCATTATCTCCAATCATTAAGGCTCGTAATTGATTAGTAATGACTAACTCCAATCAAGGGGAGGCAAAATAGCGAAAATGAATTGGAAATTGTTGAAGGTCGCAGAGGTGAGGGAGGGAAGAGGGAGGGTTGGAGTGGGGGAGGAGGTAGGGAAGGATGGGGAGAAAGAGGGGTGGAGGAGGGAGGGGTGGGGGGTAGGGAAGAGGGAGGGCGGGAAGTGGAGGTAGGGAAGAGAGGGGGTGAAGACGACAGAAGATAGAGAAAGAGGGAAGGAGGAGGCTGAGAGAAAATGGTGAGAGATAGAGAAAGGGCTGTAAGAGAGAGAGAGAGAGAGAGAGAGAGAGAGAGCGGGGGTGGAGACAAGACACCCACAAACCATCCTTCAATTAGAGAGACAACTGAGAGACCAAGTTGAGACAGAGACATGTGGCTGGACGCAAATGAGAGATGCTAAGTGATGGAGAGAGACAAATGAACCACGTGAAGACAGAAAGAGAGAGAGAGAGAGAGAGAGACAAACACAGAGAGAGACAACATCTTGACTGTCTCTGTCTCTCTCGGTGTATGAGATACGTCTCAAACCTACTGGTCTCTGAACCAAACCAAACCAAACTCTCTCTCTCTCTCTCTCTCTCTCTCTCTCTCTCTCTCTCTCTCTCTCTCTCTCAGCATTGTTATTGGTCAGCGTGTTGTAATAGGCGATTCGACAAACCTCATCCAAAATGTTTAAACTACATATGATCGACAGGAAACATATATATATATTTATATTTATCTCATAACAGATAAATACAACTTGTTGATTACATAGTGAGCGAATATTAATGTAAAAAATATTAAGAAGATTATTGAAGCGATTATTTCCTCGACCTTGTACTTTGAATATTGAAGGTCATGTTATCGTCCTTGTTCGTATCTGTGTACGTGGTTTTTCCTAATGTCCTTCCGTACGTGTCTCTAAATTTCAGGTGAGAGAATGTACCTGTAATATTAATTAGCTCCTGAAATATAAAGTTAAGTTCTTTAGCTACTCCTTGATTGGAATTTAGATGAAAATTAAGGCTTTTTCTCCGTGCGGGAAAATTCTTCAGTGATTCTCTTTGTTGTCGTTCTTGTATGGTCAGTCGGATTCATCGGGTTTATTAATGTCGTCTGCGTTCCTCTGAGTTGTCGTTGGATTTTTTTTTTATGGTGTGGTAGTTATGTTGACACTCTCTCTCTCTCTCTCTCTCTCTCTCTCTCTCTCTCTCTCTCTCTCTCTCTCTCTCACCAGGCCAGTAAAAGCTCTTAGCGAAACACCAATTAGAGGAAGACACAGTAACATACACAAAACACGCCATGTTATGAGGAAATAAAACGTCTTTGTTGTCTTCTTCCTCTTCCATCTCTTCCTTTTATTATCTCTCCTTTCTCCTCCTCCTCATCCTCCCATGTGTGTGTGTGTGTGTGTGTGTGTGTGTGTGTGTGTGTGTGTGTGTGTGTGTGCACGAGATATATCAGGTACATGTGATGTGATTAATAAAAAATAAAATATACAAACACTGTTGTTATTAAGTCACTCATACTGTGTTAAATGTGTTCCCTTTCTTTCCCTCTCTCCCCTCTCTTCCTTTTCTTTCTCTCTCTCTCCCCTTTCTTTCCCTCTCTTTCCTTTCTTTTTCCCCTCTCTCTCCCTCTCTTCCCACTCTCCCATCTCTTCCCCTCACCCCTCCATTTCTCTCCACAGGACCAAGGGATCAAATCGCTTTAGAGAAAGTCCATCACAATATATTTTGGGTCCTCAACCAACACACACACACACACACACACACACACACACACACACACACACACACACACACACACACACTGGCACTGTTCCAATAGTCACGGCAGTGAAGACCCTGACTGGGATATGCCTTGAAGACCTGTTGGACCTTTAACCTCTGACCCATGACCTCTGGCCTATGATCCCTGACCTCTGACCCGTGAGCATTAACCCCTAGTCCCGAACCTCTTACCCATGATCCCTGAGCAATGACCCTTGACCTTTTATCCCAAAATCCTAAACCCCAGACATGTGACCCTTCATCCTTAAGCCCTGAACTTTGACCTCTGACCCTTGACCCTTGACCCCTGACCTCTCAGCTGGCCTCTAACTCGCACTTTCAAAGTTTCAACACTCTGGTAAAAGCTTGTATTCGTAGAGTGTGTTGTTGTGTACTGCGGAGACACACACACACACACACACGTTTGTATATTTTCAGCCACTGGCTGCAACTCTATTTATAAACCGTTTATTATTATTATTATTATTATTATTATTATTATTATTATTATTATTATTATTATTATTACACACACACACACACACACACACACACACACACACACACACACACACTCACACATCTATCAACATAATGGCTCTCATGTAAACGTGTTCAAAAAAGCACTTTATATGCAGATGAGAAATATGTTGACCTGCGCCACACATGACCCCGGGGTCAATACTTATGACCTTACATTATTCCTGCCTCATTAAGGGCATATCAAAGTTAGCATGATACTGCTTATATGAACCTGTGTGTGTGTGTGTGCGTGTGTGTGTGTGTGTGTGTGTGTGTGTGTGCCTACCAAGTCTTCACAATCAGTCTACATACGAGTACACCCTCCACCCTCCCCCCTGCTGTACTGCTTCCCTAGGGGGGTCCTGTGTTGGAGAGAGAGAGAGAGAGAGAGAGAGAGAGAGAGAGAGAGAGAGAGAGAGAGAGGTGTCATAGAAACGGCAGTACAGGCCTTGGTAACACATATACAGACCTAACAACCTTACAAGTTACAGGCAAGAGTTACGGTGTTACGAACAGCGTTACAGTCCTTAATAGCGGCGATACAGACCCTGGTAACAGAGATACAGACCCAATATGTTACAGGCAAGAGTTACAGTGTTAAGAAAACTCCAATGAATATGCGATTTTTGGACTGGAGGAAGTTGGGGGAACCAATATTCCTCTGTCAGGACCAGGTGGCCGGGCGTTACTATAGTGAGGAGTCTAGGATGTCTATTGTGGGTAGACAGACAGACAGACAGACAGACAGACAGACAGACAGACAGACAGATCCACAATATATAATAAAGACGTGATATTTTACTAGTTATTTTTTTGTGAATGTTGAAGCGTGTCGGGTAAGGAAGTTCTGGTGAATACAAGCTTGACGAGTAGAAAATCAAGCGTAATAATGGTCTTTGAAGTACAGTATACATATATATTTTTGTTCCTAGTGTTTGTAGGTTACTACCGGGTCCCTCGTGTGCAAAGTAGACAGTCAGATAGACAGGCAGACAGACAGACAGACAGACAGAACTGAACATATTTAATTGACTTAACATGAACGAGATTTAAGTAAAGAAATTATAGGTGTTTTATTGTCCATACTATAAATTTAGATCACCAACACCACCACCAACACTACCACCAACCACCATCACCAACACCACCACCAACACTACCACCAACCACCATCACCAACACCACCACCAACACTACCACCAACCACCATCACCAACACCACCACCAACACTACCACCAACCACCATCACCAACACTACCACCAACACTACCACCAACCACCATCACCAACACCACCACCAACCACCACCACCCCAACCAAAACCACCCAGTAATCACCTTACACGCGCACACACACACACACACACACACACACACACACACACACACACACCACCAACCACAATCGGTCATTAGGTCACCAGACTAGACAGGTAACTTTATTCGGCCAATAAGGTTAGCGATTTATCAATAAATGACGTCATTCATAACAAAATAATTACATTAATATTGATTGAGTGTTGAGGAACTTATAGTCAGGGAAGGATTTGGCTCACAATCTCTTAATCTGAGGTGATTGGTAAAGAGAGAGAGAGAGAGAGAGAGAGAGAGAGAGAGAGAGAGAGAGAGAGAGAGATGATATTAGATGTATACAGAGAGAGAAAAAGAGAGAGTGAGAGAGAGGGAGATGACTATATATACATGCAATGAGTGAGAGAGGGAAAGGAGAAAACAAAAGTGAAACGTGAGAGGGAGAGAGAACTGGAGGAATGGGGAACATGTCTCTTTCATCTCTCCCGATTATTGTCAATATCTCCCTCTACCTCGCCATCTCTCACTTCACCCATCGTCTCTCATCGTCATTCACTCCCTGTCTAATTGTGTCCCTCACCATGTCTCACCTCCCCACCTTCACTCTCTCCCTGTCTCACTGCCTGTCACCGTCACCTCCAATTAACTTCACCTAGTCTCTCCTTCACCTACTCTCTCCTTCACCTACTCTCTCCTTCACCTAGTCTTCCTTCACCTCTACGTCAGTGAGCCTTTTACTGTACCTCGTCAGCTGTTGTCTTGTAAGGTACAGCAACAGCAGTTAGAGGAGGTCTTGTAAGGTACAGCAACAGCAGTTAGAGGAGGTCTTGTAAGGTACAGCAACAGCAGGTACAGGTCTTGTAATCGTCTTATTCAGGAGTCTAAATTATAATGAACCCGGACCTATGATATGGCCAAACCTAACTTAACTTAAACTAACTTAACCTAACCTACTTAAATCAAAGTACCTAACCAAACCTAATCGAAATTAATCTCAGGTTCCTCTGACTCAACAGGGGCACAGGACCTTCCTTGACCCTCCTTGACCCTCCCTAAATCCTCCTGTACCTCCCTGGTTCTTCCCTAGACCCTCCTGGATCCTCCTTGACCCCACTGGATCCTTTTGAACATTGGCTGAAAAGTTATATATTAATTTATTCTTGGAAGTTGTGCATAACCTTCCATGGGCGATCGCTTCCATCCATTAGCGATATAGTGTTTATGTTGTATAATGTAATGCTCTCTCTCTCTCTCTCTCTCTCTCTCTCTCTCTCTCTCTCTCTCTCTACTAACAAAGCAATATTCTTTACTTACCTGAAACTTTTTGAAGCGTTGACGTAAACTTTCTTAACTACCAACAAAAATTTTAATAAGAAGGCGAAAGATTTTATATTTTTTAATTTTCAGACGCAGGTAAAAAAAAATTCTTAAGTAACTTGATTTACTTAGCGTTAATTATTACATATTTTAAGTAGAACCTGAAAGATGATTTTTGGGGGTACATTTCAAACACACGTAAAAGAAATTATCTCAGGTAAGTTCAGTAATTATCTGAAATTCAAATAGAAAACTGAATAATAATAGTTTCTAGTAAATTCATAATAGGGAAATAGAATATCTCACTTAAGTTGATTTACATAGAGGGTAGTGATGATTACCGTAAAATTACCACTCTAACCTAACCTAACCGCACCTCACCAAACCTCATCGAACCTAACCTAACCCCCCTCCCCCAGGTAACATGAGGATAATTAATCTTCAGGTGAGCTCAATAGGTATAATATATAGTATAGACAGGTAAGATTCCTCGGTCTACGTCATTCATCTTGATCGTCGGAGACAAACTTGACTAAGAAACTTGAGCTCCAACAATATAACTTAATTTGCATATCTAAGCGATACCTGGTAGAGGAGGGGGGGGGGTAGAGGTGGGGAGGGGAGGGGAGGGGGAGGTGGAAAGAGAGAATGAAAGAAAGAAAGAGAGAGAAATATAAAAGAGATAAAAAAGAAAAGAGAGAGAGAGAGAGATAAAGAGACAGGTCTCTCCCTCCCTGAGATACGACCAATCTGGGACACAACCCGTAATTAATGGTGTCCGGGAGAGTGAGGGAGAGATAATTATGGGAGAGTGAGGGGTGAGAGGGGAGAGGGAGGGGTAGTGAGAGGGGGGAGAGGGAGGGGTATTGTGAGAGAGGAGAGAAGGCGAGTTAGGATGGATGGGGGGGGGGGGAACTAAGGAAAGAGGGGATAACGAGGGGGTAACCACAGCCTAAGGGGTTAGAGGGGATGTTGTATTTCCATTTTTTTATCAGCAATTACACTTTCTTTACCACAAAATATATTACCTCTCTCTCTCTCTCTCTCTCTCTCTCTCTCTCTCTCTCTCTCTCTCTCTCTCTCTCCTGGTTAATTTTGTCTTTATCTATCTTTCTCTTTCTTCGCCTTTCAATTATTCTTTTTATGCTTTTGAGAATTCTCGGTTTTCATACACAGTGAACACTTTATTTAACGGACGCTATGAAGAGGAAAGTCCGTTATATCGAGGGTCTGTTAGATATGAAACCCCAATCTAATGAGTTATTTGGTGAGAGTCCGTTATATAAAGAGAGAAGTCCGCTATATGGAGAGATAAATCCGTTATATGGATATTTCACTATATTTCTCCTGCAGTTATAAAATGAACTCGCTTTTACTATAGAAACATTTACGTGATGAAATATAATCCTGATAAATATATGTAAGGAAAATTCATACTCATTTATACCTGGGTCAAGGTCTCACGTCATGCAGGTAATTTAACTAATGACAGGTGATAATTAATGACCTCTCCCACCTTGTGATAATTATAAGAAATATGAAAATAAAAGAAAATTAAAAAAAAAAAAAAATAATGAAGATAGAAAAAGGAAATTGAAAGAAAATTGTAATAAAAATTAGCAGAGGAAGAGGAAATAACAAATACTAAAAAGTGATAGAAAGAAATAATGAAAAAAAAATATATATAATTAAAAAAAAGAAGAAGAAATATTGCAAGAGTTTTTTTTTTTAAACCTCATTGTGTTGCGTGCTTGACAGGGGGGGGGTGGGGGGGGGGGGGGGGGGGGGTTGGGGGGGGGGTTTGGGGGGGGGGGGGTTGGGGGGGGGGGGTTGGTTTGTTTGTTTGTTTGCTTCACTCCTTCCCTCCCTCTGTAAACAAACAAGGTAAACAAAGGATTAAAAAAAAACAAAAGCGTGTTTGTGGAATAATAAAATGAAAACAAGAATATGTTGATGGTGGTGCGTGTGTGAAGGTGATTCTCTCTTTCTCTCTCTCTCTCTCTCTCTCTCTCCTTTTCTCACCCCTACACCACCTCTCACCTCTCTCACCCCCTCACCAATCACCCCTCCCACTCCCCCCCCCCCCTCCCTCTCTCTCTCTCTCTCTCTGCAGCAGCTGTTAGCGCAGGGGGAGAGGGAGACAGAGGTGAGAGGGAGGAGAGGAGGAGTGGGGGAGAGGGAGAGATAAAGAGAGAATTAAAGAGATTCAGGTAGAAGAGACAGGATGAAATAGACAGAGAGAGAGAGAGAGAGAGAGAGAGAGAGAGAGAAAACGAAAATAGAGATAAAGAGAAAGAGACGAAAGAGGAAAGAAAAAAAGATAGAAGAGGGAAGAAGGCAAAACCGAAATAAAAAATGAGAATTTATCAAGGAGAAAAATAAAAGAGTAAAACAGAGAAAGAGAGAGAGAGAAAGGGGAAAGTGGGGGAGGAGAATGGCAGGATTAGGGAGGGGAGTAGGAAGATGGGAAGAGGGAAGAGATGAATTAAGGAGAGGTAGGATGATGGGGAGAGGGGAGAAAGAGGGGAATAGCATAATGGGAGGAGAATAGTAGAAAAGAGGGAAGAGAGGGGGGGGGACTGGGAGAAAGAAGAAAGAAAGACAGAGAAAGAAGAAAAAGAAAGTGAAAGGAGACAGAGAAAGAAGAAAAAGAAGAGAAACAAGAACAAGAAACAAACACGAGCTACCATCACAAAGACAAAACAAAAACAGAACAATAACACAACAAGTGGTGTGTTTGCTGGAGACGGAAATTAAATCTAGAAATTTTGCAATGGCCGAGTGACCTTACAACCTCCGTGACCTGTAGCTTCTGACCTTCGTGACCTCAGTGAGTTGTGCTGTAATGATCAGGGTATACCGTCTTGTGTGTGTGTGTGTGTGTGTGTGTGTGATGCTTTAGAATAGTGAGTCCAGTGGTTGTTTGCTGGGTAGCTTTCAACCACAACAACAACAACAACTACGAAAATAATGAAAACAAATACAATAAATAACAATAACAACACCATCAATAACAGCAATTAACTTATTATTCTTTGTTTTATTTATCGTTTGTGTACAAGACATAATTATGATGTATAAAACTAATGAGCTTTATTATTGTTTATTACTACCACCACTACCACTACTACCATCACTACCACCACTACCACCACCACCACCACCATCACCACCACTACCATCACCACTACTACCACCACCACTATCACTACCACCACCACTACCACCAACAATACTACTATCATCATCACTACCACCACCACCACCACTATCACTACCACCACCACTACCACCAACAATACTACTACCACCATCACTACCGCCACTACCACCACAGTAATTTAGGTGTGGTGGTCGTCTTGTGTTTTTCAATTATCTCACGATTTATTGTTGAAGAGATAAGAGACGGCAGAGTGGCGCTCGTTTGTCTAGATCTGCTGTATCATGCCTTGTGTATCCTGCTGTATCATGCCTTGTGTATCCTGCTGTATCATGCCTTGTGTATCCTGCTGTATCCTGCCTTGTGTATCCTGCTGTATCATGCCTTGTGTATCCTGCTGTATCCTGCCTTGTGTATCTTGCTGTATCATGCCTTGTGTATCTTGCTGTATCATGCCTTGTGTATCTTGTTGTATCATGCCTTGTGTATCTTGCTGTATCATGCCTTGTGTATCTTGTTGTATCATGCCTTGTGTATCCTGCTGTATCATGCCTTGTGTATCTTGTTGTATCATGCCTTGTGTATCTTGTTGTATCATGCCTTGTGTATCTTGTTGTATCATGCCTTGTGTATCTTGCTGTATCCTCCCTTGTGTATCCTGTCTTGGGTATCCCTTTATACATCACCACACAGCACTACACAGCACTACACAGCACTACACAGCACCACACAGCACTACACAGCACTACACAGCACCTCACAGCACCACACAGCACTACACAGCACCACACAGCACTACACAGCACTACACAGCACTACACAGCACCTCACAGCACCACACAGCACTACACAGCACTACACAGCACCTCACAGCACCACACAGCACTACACAGCACCACACAGCACTACACAGCACTACACAGCACTACACAGCACCTCACAGCACCACACAGCACTACACAGCACTACACAGCACTACACAGCACCACACAGCACTACACAGCACTACACAGCACATCATTCTCTCCTGTCACATTACAGTGGTTGTGAGTAATGTATATTGAGATGCTACGGCAGTGACAGTTCGCAGCTGAAGGTGAAATATTAGTGTTTTACTGTTTCTGACGTGTGTGTGTGTGTGTGTGTGTGTGTGTGTGTGTGTGTGTGTGTAAACAATATCTCGTAAATGGCGCAAAAAAAATATACATACATATATCTAGAGTCTTGGCGTAATTTTGAAGCCATTTTGTATATTTTTATCTATCTTTTTTTCTAGCTTGATAATAACTTTTTTAATGTGGTCTTTCATGGTTAGGTTAGGTTAGGTTCATAAACCAACCCTATAACTATACCTTAACTGGAAGCTTTCTCTCATTCCCATTTAAAAAAGATTTATTTTTTATCGTCAAAAATCTTGGAAAATCTGGACCTGTTATGTTGAGGAGTCAGTAATCCGTCGCCATCACTTCCCACGGTAGCCTGGGGAAAATATTTAGTCCTAAGAGTCGAAATACTACACTCAGGTGCTGAAGATATTGATCGTTCAGGTGTTTCTTGGATTGGAGGTTTTCGGGAAACATTTAAATCGTGGACGAAAGTTATTGGGATGCGGAAGGTGTCGGGCGGTGAACCTCAATGCCTTGACGATACAAAGGTGTGACTTCTGACCTGCTGAGCGCCTCTTCCACCTCCACCACACCACCTCCTCTCCACCTAACCCTTCTCCACACCACCTCCATACCCCCATCCCCCTGTCCATATCACCTCCACACTTCCACATAAAACAGATTTTTCATAAAACTCTTTAATGTTTATTTAGCCAGAAACGCACAGGTAAAAATTGCGTAATTAAACGTCTTAGCTGGTGAGTTGTAGAGGCTTTGGCAAGGACTTAAGAAAACACGTAGTAATACATGGTTAAAGGAATATACAGATGTGTCAGCGTTGGAATCAGCGTGGTGCCACATCTACACACCTACCTCACCATACACTTGCGTCACCAAACACCTGCCTCACCACACGCCTGTGTCACCACATGACTGCCTCATCACACACCTGCTTCATCACATACCTACCTCACCACACACCTGCGTCACCACACACCTGCCTCACCACATACCTGCTTCATCACATACCTACCTCACCACATACCTGCCTCACCACATACCTGCCTCATCACATACCTACCTCACCACATACCTGCCTCACCACACACCTGCGTCACCACACACCTGCCTCACCACACACCTGCCTCACCATATACCTGCTTCATCACACACCTACCTCACCACACACCTTCCTCACCACATACCTGCCTCACCACATACGTACCTCATCACATACCTACCTCACCACATACCTGCGTCACCACATACCTGCCTCATCACATACCTACCTCACCTCATACCTGCCTCACCACACACTTGCCTCACCACATACCTGCTTCATCACATACCTACCTCACCACATACCTGCCTCACCACATACCTGCCTCATCACATACCTACCTCACCACATACCTGCCTCACCACATACCTGCCTCACCACACACCTGCGTCACCACACACCTGTCTCACCACACACCTGCCTCATCACACATCTACGTTACCACACACTTGCCTCATCACACATCTACGTCACCACACACCTGCCTCATCACACATCTACGTCCTCACACATCTACCTCACCACACACCTGCGTCACTACACACCTGCCTCACCACACACCTGCCATATTTACGCCCCACAGGTGACCTTAATTACTTGGCCTCCTCATTTAATATTCAAATTTATTCACAATATTTATCACACCCAGTAAACGACCTCTCTTAGTCACTATCCATTACCCCTAACCACAACACCACTACAACTTAACCACAACACCACCTCAACCTAACCTAACTACAACACCACTACAACTTAACCACAACACCACCTCAACCTAACCTAACCACAACACCACTACAACTTAACCACAACACCACCTCAACCTAACCTAACTACAACACCACTACAACTTAACCACAACACCACCTCAACCTAACCTAACTACAACAACACTACAACTTAACCACAACACCACCTCAACCTAACCTAACTACAACAACACTACAACCTAACCTAACCACAACACCACCACAACTTAACCACAGCACCACCTCAACCTAACTTAACCACAACACCACCTCAACCTAACCTAACTACAACTTAACCACAACACCACCTCAACCTAACCTAACCACAACACCACTACAACCTAACCTAACCACAACACCACCACAACTTAACCACAGCACCACCTCAACCTAACCTAACCACAACACCACTACAACTTAACCACAACACCACCTCAACCTAACCTAACCACAACACCACCTCAACCTAGCCTAACCACAACACCGCCACAAGTTCCTGTAGCCTATTCACAACCGGGATTCACAAAGGTTCGTAGTTTAAATTTTCCTCGTAACTGAAGATTCAACAACGTTACTAACAAGTTGAAATAAGATACAACACAGAGATGGATTCTGAAACGTGTAGGAATCGCCTTTGTGTTGTAGCTACTGTAGTTGCATTCTTACGCCACCAGTTATGAGGAAATCTTAAAATACAACTTTTGAGAATCCATCGTAGTGTCGTGGCTGAAGTCAGTCAGTTAGATACTTAGTTGGTTCTCAATTTACGAGGAAATCCGACAATAAGAACCTTTAAGAATCCATCGTAGTAACCTAGCTAAAGTCAACCAGTCTGATACGTTCTTGCTTCCCCAGTTACGAGTAAATCTTCACCTCCCACCCAGGGACTTTTTGAGAATTCGGGAATCTTGAGCGTTACTAATCCTACTAGACGGTTCACAAAGTTTACGTTGTATTTGGAGTCCTATTACGATTTATATCCTACACTGCCCAGGGCTGACCATCCTTCATACTTTATATCCCTGACACATCCCCCAACCGTAATTTTCGCCAAGGAGGAATAACTCAGGGGAGGATGGATGTCCACTTTTGCCATCTCAGCTGTACCGAATGGCTCTATAAGTCAAGGGGCGAGATAGCGACACAAGACCTTACTGCTGTCCCGACTGTCTCTCTGTGTGGGGTGGTGGGGGGAGGGGAAGACGGGAGTTAATCTGTGTGTGTGTGTGTGTGTGTGTGTGTGTGTGTGTGTGAGAGAGAGAGGTCAGCTTTGGGTGGCAGGATACTCGTTAAGAAAGGTTTAGGACGGAAAGGAATTGAAGGCAAGTTTTAAGGAATAGATGATGGGAAGGATGGAAAAGAGAGACGGAAGAGGGAGAGAGAAAGGAGAGGTAGAATAGAGAGGGAAAAATAGATGGAAGAGAAAGATGGAAGAGGGAGAGAGACGATGGAGAAGGAAAGGAAGAGGAGAATAAAAGGAAGAGGTAGAAGGACGAATGGAATAGACGAAAGAAGGAAATAAGAGCAAGGATGAAACAGGAGGAAGGAAAAGACATTACGAAAGAGGAAATAAGGAGAGGATTAATGTCCCGGAAAGCTGGATAATTAAGGAAGAGTGAACGTTGGTGGTGCGTGGAGGAAGATGCGATAGTGCCTGGTGGTGCACAGCTGGTCAACACTACAGGTGGTGCACAGCTGGTCAACACTACAGATGGTGAACAGTTGATAAAACAATGCATGTGGTGCACAGCTGGTCAATACTTACAGGCGGTGCACAGCTAGTAAATCACTACAGGTGGTGCACAGCTGGTCAATACTTACAGGCGGTGCACAGCTAGTAAATCACTACAGGTGGTGCACAGCTGGTCAATACTTACAGGCGGTGCACAGCTAGTAAATCACTACAGGTGGTGCACAGCTGGTCAATACTTACAGGGGGTGCACAGCTAGTAAATCACTACAGGTGGTGCACAGCTGGTCAATACTTACAGGCGGTGCACAGCTAGTAAATCACTACAGGTGGTGCACAGCTGGTCAATACTTACAGGCGGTGCACAGCTAGTAAATCACTACAGGTGGTACACAGCTGGTCAATACTTCAGGCGGTGCACAGCTAGTAAATCACTACAGGTGGTGCACAGCTGGTCAATACTTACAGGCGGTGCACAGCTAGTAAATCACTACAGGTGGTGCACAGCTGGTCAATACTTACAGGCGGTGCACAGCTAGTAAATCACTACAGGTGGTGCACAGCTGGTCAATACTACAGGTGGTGCACAGCTGGTACAACACTACAGGTGGTGCACAACTTGTACATCACTGCAGAAGGTGCCAACGTACACTAGATACTGCCTGATGGTGCCATGTGGTGCCCAGCTGGTCAACAGGCACACTGCAGATGGTGACCAGCTGGTACCTTGAGGAAGAAGCGGCCAATTTTCACCTCAACTCTCTAACTTTCGTCCAAAATTGAACTTTCTCTCAGTAAAAACACTTGAGAGTTTGTAGAATTAAGTTCAAGTAAGTTATAGCGTGAGTGACTCTCTCTCTCTCTCTCTCTCTCTCTCTCTCTCTCTCTCTCTCTCTCTCTCTCTCTCTCTCTCTCTCTCTCTCTCTCTCTCTCTCTCTCTCCAACATTTTCACTGTTTTTTTATTAAAACAGAGAAAAGCGTGAGAATAAAGACGAGAAGTAAAGCGAAAGATAGAGAACAGCAGACGCCATTGTATACACTGTTTGTATCTTTGCAGTGTGTTTGTATTTGCTTGTATTATCTATATACATCTGATGTTTATACGGATATACACATCTTGACACGTGATGCTTGTACACACACACACACACACATCTTGCACTAGTTAATCACCCCCTAACCTAACCAACGCCACACCTAACTTTAACACCTCCTAGCCCTAACTAAACTCGCTAACCAAACCTAAATTAACGTAACTTTAACCGAAATGACCCTTAACTAAAATCAAGCTATCCTTAACCAAACTGAACCTTAACCGAATTCACTAACAGCCAAACTCTAACCCTATACTACCCTAACCTAACCAGATCCATGGCTTCAGTTAAGGATAATTTGGGTACGAGTTGGGAATGGAGTCCAGATTAGGATTTGGATTCGGGTCGGGCTTCGGGTTCGGGTACGGATTTGCTTTCGGGTTCTGATTTGGATTTAGGTCATGGTCGTGGTCCTGTTTCGGGGTATTAGAGGCGCCCCGACAAGAGACCATAAATCGGTAGCCGTGACTTGCCCGCCTGACCTCTGGAGCGATTACCACTGATGAAATGGTCGCCAGTTATTGTGAGGGTCCCTCCCCATCCCTCCCTCGCCCTCCCCAGCCCTCTCCAGTCCTCTCCAGCCTACCCCAGTCCTCACCACCCCCTCCCTCGCCCTCACCAGCACCTCACTAGTCCTCCCCAGGCCCGTAAATTACTACAAGTGCTAATAACTGGACCGTCGCGGGACGCACTGGGAGGGAGACAGACACAGGGAAGAGGCGGCCGTGTATGTAGAGACATTTGAGAGAGGGAAGGAGAGAGAAGACAAGCGGGGGGGGGGGGGGGTGAGGGGGAGGCGCAAGAAAAATAGAAGGAAGCAAGGGAATGAAGACTGCAGGAGGGTAAGGATTGGAGGAAGGATGGGAGGAAGGAAGGGAGGAAGGAAGGAGACAGGTTAACTCATCGTACTCAAGGGGTTAAGTCATCGTGCTCAAGGTGGTTAAGCCATAGTGCTCAAGGGGTTAAAGATCTTAGTTGTTGAAGCTCAGTAATCCATTTTAACATCGGTGAATCTGTATACTGTTGGGGTGACCAAGAGATAATTTGAACTTCGAGAGATAATTAAGAGACTAAGAGACCACCAGCATCCACCTCTCACAGTAAGAGACAAAGAGAAACTACTAGCCTCCATCTCTCACGGTAAGAGACACCATCAGCATCTATCTCTCACAGTAAGAGACAAAGAGATACCACCAGCATCCATCTCTCGCTCGAAAATGCCAATAAAAATCTAATGTCAAAGTTTTTCCAAGACTTTCAACACTACTCGACCAACATGACACGATTTTACTCAAACTTATTGTTGTCCAAGTTGTGAAGAAGAAGAAGGAAGAGAAAAATCACAGTGTTAGTGGAAAACTTTAGGTGCGAAAAAATTGATAACCAAAAGATTCACCTTCTCAGTTTATTTTACCTGAAGATTAACCTTCCTCACCTTATTTCACCTGAAGATTCACCTTCCCAGCTTATTTTACCTGAAGATTAACCTTCCCCAGCTTATTCCACCTGAAGATTTACTACACCAGGGGTTCTTAACCTGGGGTCCATGGATGGGCTTCAGGGGGTCCGTTAAGGTCAGATAAAATTTAACATTTATATTCACTATATTTTTAAATTAAGTTGTTCTATTTTTGTCAATATATACCAGATGTTATGTATGTATTTTTGGTTACTGAAGAAAACCAGTAAATCTGTAGGGTGGCATGGGGTGCTCTGTACACGGTTAGGTAACATACAGTCGCCATCGTCGTCAGGTTTTGACTTCTAGAATGTTTACTTTATTCATACTTTGTGTACGTCATACACTCTATGAGGCAATGAATTTTCAATAAAATAAAGTATATTCATTGCATGCAAAGTTGTGTTCAGGTGCTTATGTGCATTTTTCTAGGGAGGGGGTCCATAGCTTTCACCAGATTCTCAAAGGGGTCCGTGACTCAAAAAAGGTTAAGAACCACTGCACTACACTAATGCTAACCTAACCTAACTTATCCTGGCCTGACCTAACAATGACATAGCCTAACCAACCAAGTACTAACCTAACTTGAGCTGACCTGATCAGACCTAACCTAACCTAATAGGGAAATAAGATACGAAAGAGACATAAATAAGAGACACAAAAGAGACACAAGTAAGAGACATGAGAGAAAGAGACACACACACAACAAAACACAGGGGTCGAGATATAAAAGTAGAAGGGGACTAATTGGGGTGTGGAGGGAGAGATGATTGTCAGGGTGAAGGTCTTTATTACCTGTACACCTAAGGCCAGGAAGCTCTGTTACCTTTACCTTAGTTACCTGCATTAGCTTGGTGGTGTTGGAAGACTATGGAGAAAATATAACAGTGGAGGAGAGGAAGGTTTTATCATTGTTGCTTTGTGGTGGTTGGTGGTGGCGGTAGTGGTGGGGATAGTAGAAGTAGTAGTAGTAGTAGTAGTAGTAGTAGTAGTGGTGGTGGTAGTGGTTGTGGGAGTTCTTCTTCTTCTTCTTCTTCTTCTTCTTCTTCTTCTTCTTCTTCTTGAGTGACGCCACACTAAGACTCTCAACAAACAGGACACAATAAAGCAAACACAGAAATTGTCTACACATTGAAAACAGAAATAATAATAAAACAAATTGCCCCGAACTAGGAACTGTGTATGTGTCGGTTTTGTCCACAGTGTAATAGTGACTTATTTTGTGTATGAGGTAAACAACTTATATTTGCAAACCATAGCCGATATTTGTAAACAACAGCTGATATTTGTAAACAACAGCTGATATTTGTAAACAACAGCTGATATCGTAAACAATAGCTGATATTTGTAAACAACAGCTGATACTTGTAAACAATAGCTAATATTTCTAAAGTTAACGCATCTTACTGGATTTTATGTCAGATATCAACATTTCCATGCCGACCAATATGACACCATCCCATTGTGACTCTACTGTAGCTCGAATTTTTATTTTTTAGCAGTTTTAATAAAAATAAATAAACACTGTCCTAATCCCCAAGAATCCGGATTCACTTTTTCCCGAACGACGAAATATTTTTTTCCTGATTTTATTGTCCGAATTTTTTTTCATAGCCGCTATTTTTCAGTTATTATTATTATTATTTTTTTTTAAATCTTTGGTTTTCTTTTTCATTCTTTTCTTTGTTTTTAGCTCTGGGGGATAATGAACTTGTGTCAGTGTCCCTCAGGTAGTAATCAACATAACTTAGTTCGTCCTCAGGGTAATTAAGACCAAGTATTCATTTTCGCTAGTTACACACACACACACACACACACACACACACACACACACACACACACACACACACACACACTTAAGTTCACCTGAGCAATGTGGACAAGTTGGTATTGTGATGAGTGTGTTAATTTTTTTATTCTCCCACTGAAACACAAACTACTACTACGACACTAGTAAAATAGTCCAGCTCTTGGTACAGGTGTTTCATTATCTCAACAATTTCAATTTACCTCAAAGTTACCTGACACTAAACAATTTCAATAAACACTAACACAACCTCCGTCCCTTCCTGACATATTGTTCCTCCTTTATTAAACTCTATCTTCGCTCTTCACTTTTATTATTATTTTTGTTTCGTTCGTTTTGGTTTTTCGGGGAGTGGGTTAGATTTGATGGTCATGATTACTACTACTACTACTACTACTACTACTACTACTACTACAACAATAACAGCTGCTTTGACCACCATGGTATTGACAACTTCTACTGCCAACACCTTCACTACGCACACCTCCCCCTACACATACCCTCACACACATCACAGTGGGTGCCCATCCTCTCCAGTTAGTGCAGTCTGCCAAACTCCTGGGTGTTACCATAGACCACAAACTGGATTGGAAGGCCCATGTAAACAACACAATCAAGGCAGCCTCGTACCGACTCTACATGCTACGACGACGTAGGTCACTTGGGACACCCACGCCAGAGCTGAGGACTATCTACAACGCCTTTATCCTCCCCAAACTAACGTATGCGTTACCAGCCTGGTCGTCTTCTCTCAACTCCACCCAACAACGTCGGCTAGAGAAGGTACAGAAAAGGGCCTGCAGAATCATGCTCGGCGCAGAATACTCCGGCTACACCAACGCTCTCTCCACCCTGGAAATGCCATCCCTCAGTGACCTCCACCACCAAGCACTAGCAAGGTTTGGCAGTGGACTACTGCACCATCCTCGTCATCGCCACCTCCTGCCACCGGCAGTCTCCCACCCACCTCGCGCAGTCCGCCACTACAACAAAATTCAGCCCATAAGAGCCCGCACCGATAGATAATTAATAGCACCATCCCATCTATTGTTAAAATAATAAGCAACTTCTGATTTAGGTACTGTACAGCCCTGTAAATGTATTGAACGCATATCATTATGCCTAGTTCAAATGTAAGTTTGTATATTTTCAGCCACCGGCTGCAACTTTCTTAATAAACCGTTTATTATTATTATTATTATTATTATTATTATTATTATTATTATTATTATTATTACTATTACTATTACTATTACTATTATTATTATCACCTGATGCACATCTCCTCCGCACATACCCTTCCCACACCCCTCACACCCACACCTACTCTTTCCCTCCCAAAGATACACCCTACTATCCATCACATACACCCACACATATATACACACAGCCCCCCCCCCACACACACAAACACACACACACCCAACACACACACACACCCACCCAACACACACACACACACACACACACACACACACACACACACACACACACACACCTCACCAAACTCAGCGTCAATAAAGACATCTCCCACAGTCAGGCGCCGCAGCCTTCCCTTCCCTCACCAGATTACAAAACATAGACGAAGGCAGTAGCAACTTGCCCCCCCCCCCACCCCCACCCACAATCAATATTAATTACGGATGGCCTGTCATTATCTCCAGCGGTAGAAGTCATGCCATTATGGTCTACTAATTACCCCGAGGCTCTGTGATTAAGCGCGCTAGGATGAGGCTATTAGTGTCCATTGACAAAGACAAGGGTGGAAGGGGTTGTGGATCTCTCTCTCTCTCTCTCTCTCTCTCTCTCTCTCTCTCTCTCTCTCTCTCTCTCTCTCTCTCTCTCCACCTGTGTGTGTCAACCGTGTCTCCTAAACTCACATCTCACCCACTACGACTTAACCACCAACACCTTTAACCAATTCTGTATTCAAATCTCATCACACTGCGTTTACTCATACCAGTTGAAGCTGTTTCTCGTTAATCATCGTCTCGTTAATCACCACTGCATCAATTACAGGTTTTTGTTATGTTGGAACCTAACTCACTGATTACCGTTAAACATATCTTCGTTGATTATGATGTTTTTATTCAACGCCTCGGGAAGAAAGTTTTCGTTAACCCAAAGTATTTCATTCATAGAAACTTCATCAACGAGGAGTCTTCATTAAATCGAATCCCATGCATTTATCAGTTCCTCGTTAATTAGGGTCTCATTAACCGAAGCCTCGTCAACCAGGACTTCGTTAACTCGATTCACGTTGATTTGTGCGTCGTTAACAAGAGGCAGCCTCGATAATGACCGGGAACTAATTGATAGCAAACATTTGTCAACTATTGGTCAGTTTCCCTTCAAATAAGTTTTCTTTCATGGCGGATATTTTTACCATAATAAAACGCTCGTCCTTAACAAAGCATAATTTCATATTTATTGCATCAGAAACGTTCAGAATTTGTCCTACAATTTTGTTTAAAGATTTTTTTGAATGGAATTATGTTGATATATAGAAGTTTTGTTAGTTTTTTGTTGATGTGTTTAGCTTAAAAACATTTCCAGTCTGGCCCGAGCAACGTTGATACAGTAAAAGGAGAGAGAATGAGAGTAAGATATAGGGGAGTAAAATGGAAAAGAGTAAGATAATGACAAAAATTAAAGAGAGGAATAGGTGAAGGGCGGAAGTGGATTGAGTGAGAGAGGGAGACACACACACACACACACACACACTAACGCCAGGTATATTCTCACGGGTAGTGGTGGAGTGAGTACTTATGGAGGATGTGGTGTGATGTGGTCGTGGAAGAGATAGGATGGTGTGGCTAAGTTGAGGAGGATGTGGCTTGGCCTTGTATGTTTAGGGATATAGAATGTAGCGTAAATATTTCCATGATTATGACACACACACACACACACTCTCTCTCTCTCTCTCTCTCTCTCTCTCTCTCTCTCTCTCTCTCTCTCTCTCTCTCTCTCTCTCAGCTAGAATTATCAAAGATTTTTTACACTGATTTTTGTGGTTTAATTGAAGACATGAGAACGTATCTATCTGTCTCACTTAACACCTGCGATATTTACCTTGTAACCCACAGGAACTTTAGTCTTTAACCGGAAATAATTAGATAAAAAGCTGAAAATTGGTACAAATATAGAGTTATGTATCTAGATCAATATATTAAAGTCCCTCCCCCCCACCGGATGTTGTGGGAACTTTACCTCGATATTTAGGTTAAAGTTCCCGGGCTTGTGTGGTGACTCCCGACGTGACTGGTTGGGCGTTGGGGTGGTGGACAGGTGATGACGTGAGACTTAAAGATAAGGAGAGAGAGAGAGAGAGAGAGAGAGAGAGAGAGAGAGAGAGGTGTGTGAGAGGGGTAGAAAGCGGAAATGAAGATGGATGAGAAGTAGGAAGGGGAGATAAAGGGAGATTAGTGGAAGGAAGAATAAGTAAACATGGAATCTGGGGCTGTTTTAACCATTCGGTAGTGCGAGACCTGAGAGCGCCTTAGTGATTTAAAACATTCCTATGGTGATTTATGACATTTCTATAGTGATTTAAAACTCCTATGGTGATTTATGACATTCCTATAGTGATTTAAAACTCCTATGGTGATTTATGACATTCCTATGGTGATTTATGACATTCCTATAGTGATTTAAAACTCCTATGGTGATTTATGACATTCCTATGGTGGTTTATGACATTCCTATAGTGATTTAAAACTCCTATGGTGATTTATGACATTCCTATGGTGATTTAAGTTACGTTATATTTGAGGTAGGCTAGATTACGTTAGTGGTAAGTAAGGTTAATTAAGGTTAGGTTAAATTACAGGTAGGTTAGGTTAAGCCAAGGAATAGATCAAGCTATGTTATCAATTACAACAGGTTAGGTTAGGTTTGAATAGACTGGGAACATTAGACTCGATTCGGACACTTATCTAGTCCCTTGACACTCTGAAAATCATACAATATTACTTAGAAATCTTTATTATCACCCCTGATCTAAGTGACCTCAAGATGACCTGACAGAATGCATAGAACTGTAGCCACAATATCCCTAGTGACGTCTCGAAGCTTGGTGTTGTGTGTTGACTAGGGCGAAAGTTTGGGGCGCGAGAAATCAAAGCGGGATCTTGTTGTTGGTACAGTCTTTTAAAAAGTTCCCCTGCCAGATTTATTGTCGTTGGTTTGTCCTCTCTCTCTCTCTCTCTCTCTCTCTCTCTCTCTCTCTCTCTCTCTCTCTCTCTCTCTCTCTCTCTCTCTCTCTCTCTCTCTCTCTGTACCTTGATGTTGTGGCCAGCTGTATATAACATGGCCACAATAACCCTACCTTGCTGTCGATAGTAATGTGGCCAGCTGTACTGTATATAACATGGCCACAACAACCCTACCTTGCTGTGGATAGTAAATGTGGCCAGCTGTGTATTATAACATGGCCACAACATCCTATACCTTACTGTGGACGGTACCAAGACACACAATAACACATATTAATCTATGCTATATACAGGTAGATCCCGATGGTAATATGTCCCGGCGTGTGCTGGTTGAGAACAGAAGTCGTAAACGGGCATCTATCTATGATTCTCAGGCCTCGTTCATACCCTATTAAAGGCTCCAGATTCTCAAAGATTCGTAAGATAAAAAAAAACTAATGCCTCTTAAAAATCTATTGAATTGGCTCACTAAAGCTACGACAATAAAAACGGTATCTTATAAGCTCGTAAGTTAAATTTATCTCGTAACTGGACCTTTAAGAATTCAGATAATTGGTTCACTAAAGATACGACACAATTAATGAATTTTAAACGTTCCTAACTCAAATATCACCCATAAGAAAAGCCTTAAAACCCATCTCAAGTGACATATTAATCACCAAAGCAAAGATGATTTCTAAAAAGTTCGTATATTAAGTAACACATCTTCACTATAAAACATGTAACACGTGAAAAAAATATACTAATTATTTTATTCCTTTAAAACAATAAATAAATCTCTTATGAATTTCACAAGACGTCGTAAGTGTCGAAAGCTTGAAAAATCCACATCATGACGTCATACTGTAAACACGACTTAATTCCGGGTCTACAAGGGTTCAGATATGTTTACATTGTTTGTTTATATGGTAATGACTTCAGGAAAATTTTCACTTTATTGTACAGGTGTGTGTGTGTGTGTGTGTGTGTGTGTGTGTGTGTGTGTGTTAGTTATTGCTATTGTTATCATTTATATAATCGTTATTATCACCATCCTCAATCATTATTATTATTTTTATTGTTGCTATCATTATTACTGTTGTGGAAAAATTCACTACATCCCTCTCATCTCCCTCTCGTTTCCCTCTCACCTATACTTATTAGTCCAGTTGGTACACCCCTTCCCTCTTTCTTTTACCCTGTGTTGACTTATTAGTCTCTCTCTCTCTCTCTCTCTCTCTCTCTCTCTCTCTCTCTCTCTCTCTCTCTCTCTCTCTCTCTCTCAAATGCTACTCCTCCTCCCCTTCTTCTTCTTACCCTTCCTCTAATCTTCCCCATCCTCTAATCGTCCTCTCCTCCTCCTCCTCCCCTTACTCCTCCTCTTCTTCTTCGTCTTCCTCTGTTCCTCCCCTTCTTCTCCTTTCGTCTTTCTCTGTTCCTCCTCCTCGTCTTCTTCTTCGTCGTCTTCTCTTCTTCCTCATCCTCCTCCTCCTCCCCTTACTCCTCCTCTCTCTCTTTCGTCTTCTTGTTCTCTTCGTACCTCTTCCTTCTCTCCCACATATGGATCAGTAGAGGCTAACGAGTGTGTAATCATTGCACAACGTAGTTAAGTCATCCAGTATAGAGAGTCCCAATTAACTGTTCTTATGCTCAAATTACACCCAGTGAACAATGTATCAAGTTAAGTCCTATTCTTTATCTGGTTCTTGTGACTGATAAATCTACTAAGTTATTGTACAAGTGAACGTAAGTCAGGGATAATAACCCTACGTGTTACTTCATCCATGAGTATACACCTAAATGAGGGATTTTTTTTTCGGATTTGGGGATAACGAGTTACTTGTTTTATTTTTTAGATGTCCGTCCCCGTATGATGATAGACTGGATTCCAAAAGTACGTAATTTTTCGGGTAATGAGATAACTACTCACTCGTTGTTCCTTCAAGAAAAGCGAGGAGGTGAATTCCAAAGTTGGGATTATTCAGATTAAGGGATAAATTAGTCGACTTTTGTTTCATCTTGGGGGTCGTTCCTTGGTCATCACTTCTCACACCAGCCTTGGCACTTGCGTCTCCCGCCCCTTGAGTGAGTGAAAGACCTACAGGTGGAAGGTAAAAGTCATCAACATCACAGACTAAAAGTTATCATAATTCCACTCAAACAAATACAATGTTTTGTATACTGGGAGGATATAACATTAGACAGGGTGGTCGAAAAGTTCCTATGCACCTGTAATAATTAACAGTTTAGTTATCCCTTGTTATACCTGCATTGTTATATACCTTCTACTTACAGTAAATGTTGGAAATGATATCCACTTCCAATATTTACTATAACCATTTACAATATATACTGTAACTACAAAAGGTAAACAATGTAGACATAACAAGGAACAAGTGTAATGGTTATTACTGCAGGTGCATAGGGACTTTTCGACCACCCTGTATATCTGTGATTTGTTATTTTTACATAACTAAAATCCTATTAAAGAGGAAATAATAATAAGGATTCTCGTATAATTATTAAGGATAAAACATTCCGGTAACTACAAATCCATTTAAACAATTCTCGGACGATCAGTTGCGGGAAGTGAAAATTGTACCTCACGTTAATTATTACTTTTCATTTGTAGAAATTAATCATATACAGTAGACCTGATAAATTCAATGATCATTAATTACGCTGCAATATTTCATGTTAATTCAAATTCCACTTAAACGAGTTGTTGATATTAAATGTTATTACTTTAAATAATATCTATAGGCTCGTAGTCATTATTTGTTTATACACCAATCATCAACAAGAACGATTAAGGGACACTCGTTCATCTCTGGTGTTGACGTAAGTGAGGAAACGACTCCAGGCCTCTCCATGACAACCTTAGACGGAGATCATGTGTGTGTGTGTGTGTATGCGAAGGTCTACACACATACACACACACACACACACACACATGTAAATAACACAGTCAAGACATGCTACGACGAATAAGGTCACTTGGGACACCCACGCCAGAGCTGAGGACCATCTACAACATCTTTATTCTCCCCAAACTAACGTATGCTTCACCAGCCTGGTCGTCTTCTCTCAACTCCACCCAACAACGTCAGCTAGAGAAGGTACAGAAAAGGGCCTGCAGAATCATGCTCGGCGCAGAATACTCCGGCTACACCAACGCTCTCTCCACCCTGGAAATGCCATCCCTCAGTGACCTCCACCACCAAGCACTGGAAAGGTTTGGCAGCCAACTAATGCACCACCCACGTCATCGCCACCTCCTGCCACCGGCAGCCCCCCACCCACCTCGCCCAGTCCGCCACTACAACAAAATTAAGCCCATAAGAGCCTGCACCGATAGATATAAGAATAGCACCATCCCATCTATTGTTAAAATAATAAACAACTCCTGATTTATGTACTGTACAGCCCTGTAAATGTATTCAACGCATATTATATCATTATGTCTAAATCAAATGTAAGTGTATATTTTCAGCCACCGGCTGCAACTCTATTAATAAACCGTTTATTATTATTATTATTATTATTATTATTATTATTATTATTATTATTACACACACACACGTTCACATTATCCAGGTCAAATTGTGTAAGAAAATATAAGAACGAAAGTTTACTCAAGTATCGAGGTAGCCCCGAGCACCACTAAACCAGGAGGAAGGGATGGAGAGGAGAGTGGTCATGTTTGCTCGAGGGCGCAGGTGTAAAATATTCCTTGTTACTACAGACAAGAGAAAGGATACAGTTTTAATGTAAAATAGTGTATATAGTTTCAGCAATAATGGTGTATCAAGTTCTGTAAGTTGAGTGTGTGGTTTTGTGAATTGAGTATGTAATTCTGTAACCCGAGTGCATCTTAACTCGAGTGCGTGGTTCCGTAACTTTTAAGTGTGATTCCGTAACTTGAGTAAAAGGGTCCGTAACTCGAGTGAATGGTTCCTAAACTCAAAAGCGTGGTTCCATAACTTGAGTGCATAGTTCCATAACTGGAGAGTGTATTGCTGTTGTTGTGCAGACAATAAGAAACTCTACTGCGTTCTGTTTACGTCTCTACAAAGTGTACGGAAACCGGCTCCTTTAATTTCCCAGGAGAATCACCACCTCTAATTAAACAGCTTCCGACACTTTATGATCCTAGCGTCTATTATACCAACCACTTAAACTGACCACTTACCAGCTGTAAAACTTGACATATTGACGGGTGTTGATAAAGTATAAGTAGAGGCCTGGGTAACGAAACTTATCATTATTGTCGATTTAACCTACTATACTTAGCAAGTGTAAAGTGTATATACTTACTCCTGATAGTAAGTTTAAGTGCAGAAGTTGACGTTTAAGTAATATATTTCATCCACATTGTCCACTTACCTATTTAATCGGTATAAAAATGTGTATATGAGTACCTGTAACTAAGTACGGGAATAATCTTAATTAAGTGGGGGTGTAATTAACAACTTTACCTCATTAACTGTTAATGAGAACAGAACTGTAATAATTATGACGTGTGTGTGTGTGTGTGTGTGTGTCCTTCAAGGTGATAGTTATTCTATGGTTATTAACTAAAAAAATCAGTGATATCAACTTTAAAACACCGCCTTAAACACGTCCAAAAATCAAGATTTGTTAAAGGCATATACTGTACATATATCTCCCCAACACACCTGAAGCTCTTTACATGTTTAAGCTCAGGTGTTCAAAGCTTCTCCTACAGTTAAGAGATAAAGTCAATATTTTCCGTTTCCCATTGTTGACTCCATCGTCTTTATGACCTTCCAAAAACAAAATCAATTCCTTCCCCGAATCTTTTCTTCCCTCAATTTTTTTTATTTTTTCTTCCTATCAAAGTTTATGTAGCTTCTCTCTATTCTCTAATCTGCTTTCTAACTAAATAAAAATTAATATATTATCTTTTTATGTTATGATCAGTTAGTCAATTTTGTGATTTATTGCATTTCAGTAAAATCTATTATTGTCATCTTAATATGTATAGTTGTTAATAAACAGTTATACGAGATGAAAGTATATTATTTTATTTTTACCTGATGTCTTCCATGTAAGTGTAAGCGTCAGAAGGCTCAGAATAAAGCGCTGATGGTCATTTTAACTCACGGTTTTTAAGAGCAGGGTATATTGCTTCTGCCAGCTCCTGACGGCATAGTAATCAATCAAGGCGGAGTGTGTGTGAGGCCAGATGTCTCCTGTCTTTATATAACAGTTGACACTTTCATTTCATGGTTGTGATCTGCTACACCCTGCTTATATTATTTACTTTCATTATGTACAGGTACACAAACAATGCACATAGTGTCGGTAAAAAAACATTGTACATAGACAGTGTAGGTATACATGTACATAAACAGTATATATACAAAACAAATTTATGCTGTCCTAGGCAGTGCAAGTACACAAACAATGTACTGGATGTACAGAGTGTAAGTATACAATGTACTGTACATAGACAATGCAGTTATGCATTGTGTATAGTGCAGGCATACAGCACAATATACTGTACATAGGTAGTACAGGTATACCAACAGCAGTAAACAGTAAATTGATTAACCAAGGACAGCCCAATAATGTTTTTAGAATCTTAAATCCACGAGGGTCATTATTTACTGTTGGAGGGCTAATAAAATAATAATAAATCTACAATATCGATAGACACTTCTGACTTTGAGATGCACCATATTGGTGGGTCACTGCCCTGCTGTTCCACATCCTTAATTATTACAAAGAGTGAGATAAACTACTAATGCATTCAAATTACAGACTACAAGTGAAATAAACTAGAGGCTAATTTGCAGATGATCAAAGAAAACTAGGTCCTTTTGATACGGGTTTGTAGTAGTGCATACAGTCAACAGATGGCGATGCAGGGGCCAACATCACGCGTTTAAACACAGGTAAATCCCATCATTCCTCGCCTTGGTTAAAGATTAATTGTATGGTAAACAAATAGTCGGGGTGAAGGAACTTTCACTCGTCAACATAACTTGGATCTCTATTTTCTGCTTCACTACTAAGTCTACAGTTACGGGAGGTAGCTGGTGGTTCATAAGTGAACGGATCAGGTGAATGAAGTTTGAGGAAAGTTGAAGTGCTTGAGGCATTTCCTCATTATCCCCTGTTACAGTTATCCTAAAAATTTCGTGAACATATAATTTGGAGGAGAAATTTTATCTGTGGGCCTGTTAGTTAGTTTACTGATATATCGATCAGTGTTCTCCTCTTGTACAGTAAAATTCATTTTAAGATGCACTTTTCCTGTTGTATCTTAATTACTGTTAGAACAGCAAGTGGGCCATGGCCTCTGTGCCTTCACTATTCTCTCCAATGAAACCAAACATCACTTTTCTGTTGTGATTGTAATTCGGTAAATTTTTACTTTAGGACATGAGTCCCTAGGAGTTGACCCAATATGTTTTTCCAGTGTTTTTTGGTGTGTTTTAAACGAATCTGACCTTCATTTTTGGCGGAAATTGATCGTTTTTTGCCCCCCCCCCCCAACAATAAAGGGGGAAATCAGGGTTTTGGGTGGCTGAGAAAACGAAAAGTCATCTAACCTAACCCCTAGACGGGGGCTCCACCCCCGAACCCCCAGTAGGCCTAGCTTAAACTAACCTAAATGTTTCAGTAGTTAAAAACTTTGGGGCGTGCCATGTCCGAAAGTACAATACCTTAGTTAGAAGTGGAAGTACCAGGGATACGCAAGAATTGGATAGAATGATCGTCTTTTTCGTAAAATTCGGCAATAAACTTAAAATAATCGTAGGAGCACAAATGACAACCAACTTCCACCACGGCCATTGTGAGACTCCTAAATAAAATTACCCAGGCTGCTTTCTTTGAAAAAAATCAAATGTGATTGGTCGAAAAAAATTTGCATGATGATATCGATACATCATTGGTCATGACTGGATGACGTCAGTCTATTGCGCATGTGTGATGCGCCAATAAATCTCCTCAAATACTGAAAACTATGTAAAATCATGTATATATGGGGTTCAAAATGCTCAGAATAGTGAGATATAAATGTTTCAGTAGTTTATAACTTTTGGGTGGGCTATGTCCTAAAGTAAAATGATACCGGTAATTCTCTTGTTAATTTACATACAATAGTATTATTTTTTATAAAGTATTCGTTTATTGGCTGTCCTCAGGTTTTGATACAATTTTTTTTGTGTGTGTGTGTGTGTGTGTGTGTGTATTATGGTACATTTTACTCAAATTTGATCTTCATTTTTGGTGCAAATTAGCTGCTTTTGAGACTGCTACTTTGCACCAAAATGGCAGTCAGGTTTAAGTAAAACACACCATAAAACACCCCAAAAAACTCTAACCTAACCTAACTTAACCTTACCATTTTTAGGAGCTTACCTGCTACTGTGGTGGAGGATACAGTTGGGCAATCTGGTATGCTTATGGTTACAGACAAACGAAGTTTTGTCTTTTTTAAAATAAACAATTTCCACACGCAAGACACAGCCTTGATGTTAGTAGGACACCATGATCTTGTAGTATTAGGATTGCTTTACTATTGTTCCGATAAACTAGCAGAATAACAGCTAGATAAGAGAGAGAGAGCACTTTTTGCACACCATCACGAACCTTCAAAATGGCTGCTTCAGCCTTCAGAATGGCTGCTTCAAAATGATTGGCCAGCCAATGTCACATGACAATACTTGAAGATCATTGATTGTCATGTTGCAAAGAGGAGGAGGAGAAAAGTGACTCTGGCAACATGGCTGGTGCAGAAACTTAAGCCTAGAAATTTGTGAGATACTCCGCTAATATTGATTTACACTGGAAATGCTATTTACTCGTTTGTTTGGTTTGTCTAGTCTTTGTGGCTGTGAATTGAATATTGAAATGTGCGGACAGTCATTGGACGAATATTAACCTTATTTTTCTTATGATCCGTAATCACTTTGATAATTAGAAAAAAAAAATTGGCAGGTCAATCGTTAATATTAACCTTGCATAATACAGTAGTAAGTAATAAATATAATAAAACAATGCACAGAACCTAAGCTAACCTGACCTAACCAACTAAAGAAACCTACCTAATCTTACCTTACTTCCTAGCCAAGGGGCAGACTCCCTACCATATTAAACAGAAAGTACTTACTTTGATTTCTGGTACCGATAAAAGCAACTTTCTTGAAGCAGCATGGTGTAATTTTACATTTTTTGTGGATGTGAGAGTATGCTCAGGTGCTCAGTCTGAGTGTAAACAAACAAAGAACAGACGACAACACGCACCAATACGGCAGATTTTTCAGCTGAATATTTATAGAAAATAATTAATTTCTTCCCATATAAAGCATGTGGAGATATCATTTTAGTATCATATAATCAGTTTTCCACTGTCTTTTACCCTGAAATATCCCTCATCCTTCATATCCTACCTACTACAGGTGATTTATGATCTTAGAAAATAACTAAAAAATAATAAAATAAATACTAGTAATTAAAATAATAAGTTGTATCGTTTTTATTACTATCATTCAAAGAACATCTGCGGAAAAAATAATGAAATCGAACAACTCCTGGTGTCTGCTACAGTATTACCTCAAATTTTAATTGTTTGTTTAATTAGTTTAATTAGCTTTCACTATCTGCCCAAGAACGTGTAGAGTGGAGGTCTGTGGTCGCCAACCCTCAGATATGGGGAAGGCACTCTGATTGATTGATCCTCCATTAGCAATCTAAAGGTGAAACAATTGCTCTGACCATTGAGCTTTTTTTGCACCTGTTCAGTCATACATTCGCTTCTTCTTAATAAAAAGATTGTCTGTTGATTTAGTTTCATCGCCTCAGGCTATTGAATTTTCCAATCACGCTGCGCTGATACATTGCCACTTTCACTTTAACCAATGATTGCATTGGCGGATTGTGCCTGCGCTGATAAGAGCGTGGGTGAACTGCCACTGTAATTAGTTCAAATCATGGCCTGTTATCAGCACGTTTGTAATTGTTGGCCAGTTTTATGATGAAAATAGAAAAAGTATCTATTTTTTACATTCACATGGTGTGTTGCCATTCCTTGTGAACTGTGCTAATTGTAGCTCCCCTGTACTTTTAGAGAAGAGAAGCATTTGTTAGCTTGTGTTAAGTCTATTTGGGTTACTTTTTTTTTTTTTTTAATATCCAAACTGTGTTTTTTCCAATGATTTTTATGTGTTTTGCATGATTTCTACCATCATTTGTGTTGCAAATCACACATTTTTGTGAATCTCTTAACCTTAAACTTCTGGTTCCCACTGGGGATCCCTTTCGATTGTTAGGAGTATTGGGGTGATATCTCAACGAGCTATTTGCGACAGAAGTGAAGGTCAAAATCTTTCAAAACACATCAAAAACCATCGGAAAAACATACTGGTAGTTTGAATATCCAAAGCGATTATGGATCTTAAGAAAAAATTTACCCATGCAATATTTATGGAAAGTTTCCTTGCTTTCTCAGGTTTTTCATTATTCATGGACTTTACAATAAAATCAACAAATGTTTGTGTTATGTTGTGATAAAATATACTGCTTTGATTGTTATATCATTTAGATTTTAAAAAGAGATAACTATCTAATCTCCGCTGCCTTTTTTAGGGACTGAATTCTCAAGAAGGCCAAGCCAGAAGAAAAGTCATTCAAACCATTAAATATTTGGTTATATTATGGCACATCTCCTGCTACAGTCTGCACGTACCATAGTTATATTTCCATAAAGGTATCACTGAACTTCTCTCCTGAGCATATTGAACACCTATCTACTCCTCCTAATTCGACTCAGGCTTGTAAGAATATTTTGTAATAACATTGTGGTAAAGTTGTGTGATGTTTAGATATTATGTCCAGTGATAGACATTATTCACATGATCTTGGAACAGCGATAAACATTTAGGTTATTCGTAATCATTCACTTGGTTGTCTTTTCAGTAACAGGTGAGATGTTCAGTGTATTTCTCAGATAAAGATAATCCACACAGGTCATTTGTCATTTTCTCTGATGATTGTTTAGGATCTTGAAGATACGGTATTCTTAAGATGGATATACCAGAACTTGTAGACGACCCAGAAGATAGAGTAGACTGTGCAGAGTGTGACCAATGTGGCAAGTTTATTAGGAAGGGAAACCTAAGCAGACATAAATTAAGTCACACAGGTGAGAAAAAGTTTGAATGTGGGGAATGTGGGAAAAAGTTTATGAGGAAGAACCACCTCAGCATGCATGAGGTTACTCACACCAAGGAGAAAAAGGCTAAATGTGATATATGTGGCAGACAGTTCACTAGGAAGAGCAGCCTTCATGACCACTTACTTATTCACACAGGTGAGAAAAATTTTGAATGTATGGAATGTGGGAAGCTGTTCACTCAGAAGAGCACCTTGAAAACCCACATGCGTCTCCACACAGGAGAGAGACCAGATAATGAGAATACATACAAATTTGAATGTGAGGAATGTGGGAAGATGTTTACACGGCTCAGTTACCTCACTGTTCACAAGACTATTCACACTGGCGAGAAGAAATATTCATGTGTAATATGTGGGAAACCCTTTGCCCATAGGAGTTCACTTAACTTGCATTTGGTAATTCACACAGGTGTTAAAAAGTACGAATGCGAGGAATGTGGGAAAAAGTTCATCAGGAAGAGTCACCTTGATTCCCACAAGCTGAGTCATGCAGGAGTGGAAAAATATGAATGTGATAAATGTGGGAAGAAGTTTGTAAGAAAGCAGTCCCTCAACAATCATAGTCTTATTCACATTGGTTGGAAAAGATTTAAATGTGAAGTGTGTGAGAAAAGGTTCCTTAGAAAGTGTGACCTTAATTCCCATCAACTAACTCACTCTGGTGAGAAAAAGTTTGAATGTCAGGAATGTGGCAAAAAATTTGTTAGGAAGTATAATCTTATCAGCCATGGTGTTGTTCACACAGGCTTGAAAAGGTTTGGGTGTGAGGATTGTGGGAAACGATTTACCACAAAGAGCTACTTGTCTCGTCATGTCCTACAGCACATGGACCAAAAGGTGGAAGTTTTGTCTGCATAGCTTGTTCATTCAGAACTTGTACTTTGGCAGTAATCATTAAGTATATTCATACCTTTCTGTCAGAAAGTAGACACTCTTCTACCACAGGAACCCAGACCCATTACATTCCTTACGTATAGAAATAGGTCAATATTAGGGAATGACTGTGTGTGTTTTTGCACTCCTCAAAGCCTTTTGCCACTTCAACACACACCAGCTAGAGTCAGAACCAATTCAAGACTCATATACTGCCATTCATTCATTATAGTTATTGTAAAAAGATGTGTTTCCCCTTCTACAATAATGCTTCTTAATATTGTAGTGAGGCTGTTATTTATGAGTCAACTTGTTACTGTATATATATTCACTGTATATAGCAAAAGGAAGTTTGTAAGATATAGATGAGATTATTTTTCACATCTAATGGTAAACTTCGTCATTCAAAAAGAAGTTGGAGGAAAAAAGTCATTGTATAATCTAGAGACAGATGAGGACTATGTTAGGCCTGGTCTACAGTAGTTAGAAAATATTCAAAGTCTAACCTAACCCAACCTAACCAAATTTGTTGTTGCTGCAGTTTTAAGATAAAATGTGACTTTTTTCCTAGCCAAAATTGTGTCATTTTGTTGTGACTATTTTCCCTGTGACTTTATTTCAGTTCGCTGAAATTAAGGAGATATTATATTATGAAATAGCATGAATAGCACTGTACAGTAGTTTATATTAAACCGGCAAGTCAGACACACTGAAGTACTGTCCCTTTGGTGTTGAACAAATGTGACCAAGACAAAACTGGTGGTGGACTAATATGTAATAAAAACATTCCTCATGTGGAGGTAAAACATATTAATGTTTACTGCATCTCATTTCTAAATTACTGTACCCCTATACTCACAAATAATATTATAGTGTGTATATTAATACTGTACTTATGTGTTGGTGAACAGTTATCAAACCATAGCAGCATATATTTAGGTAATGTTTTCATTCCATGGTCAGGTCTAGCCAATGGAGAATGTCACTCATGTTTTGTGTGTGTTTGTTTAGCTATCTTAAACTTTATATTGTAGCCAAACGTTTCAGTGTCAAATTTTAGTGTCACTTATTAACAATACTGTATGTGTACTGTAGCAGTTTTTCTGTTTTCGAAAGTTCAGCAATAGACAGTTTGTGCCAGCAAAATTTTAGAAAATTCTTTGAGGATTTTGTATGTGGAACAAAGAAAGTTCATTATCCTTAATGACTAGACAAGTAGGATTTATAATTTGCAAATAACATGGTATTTCCCAAGTTGTATGGGAAACTTTTCATTTAATGAAGTCTCCCAAGTCAACAAGTCTACTATCATTGTACAAAGTTTGGTCTCTTACAAGAAACTCCACAAGTCCAACTGATATATGACGCATTGCAGGAATAAACATATTGCTGCCCCATATAAGATGTGTTGAATGTATAACTGATGTGTGTAGTGCTCTCCTCTAAAGTCACGAGGCTCACATAATACAGGCTGATTACTGGGAACTGAAGATACCCCCATCCATGACTCATTTATGCAAACCAAGGTGATTTATTAACACCATTAAGCAACCTGTGTAATAAGAAGCACCTGTGCATTGACAATAGTAGAAAGCAAGGTTTTGGGGTTTATCTTTTCTTTTATTTAACTAGGGAAACATATTCACAACTTTAAAGAAACACATCAGTCACTGTATGTATATGTCTATAGTGTATATATAGTCATTCATAGTACAGTAATAAAGTATCAGTACTGTACTTTGTTTCTCTATTTAGGTAGATTTTGGAGAAATACTTTTACTTATGTATTTTGAATATAAGGAACTTATTTTAAGTACATCAAAAAGAAAAGATTAAACTGTACTTTTACTCATTAATTTTCATTTTAATTTGTATGAGGTCCGACACAAAGATAATGAGACTGACCCTATAACTCGGGAACCAAGAGTGGGAGGAGAGGGACAAACAGATGGTTATTGAACATGTTCTAACCTATCACACTGTGACAAGGCTCAACTCGATCGCTTCACTCGGTACAAGTGGACGTGTGTTGAAGTATAGACGTGTTCTTACGCTCGGTCGGAAAATGTCGGACTGCAAAACTGAGCAATGAGTTAGCATCACGTTTCTCGTCAAACTTAAGAAATCTGTGACGGAAACTTTTAAATTATTGACTGAGGCTTACGGTGAAGATTGCATGTCTCATGCACACGTTTTTGAATGGCACAAACGATTTTTGGAAGGCAGAGAAACCGTGAAAGATGATGATCGCCCAGGCAGTCCACGCACAGTAGTTACCGATAACAACATTGAAAAAGTGCAAGATGTGATTAAAAAAAACAACGTAGGTTGGGTGTTCGAGCAATAGCTGAGAAAGTTAATTTAGACAGGGAAAGTGTTCGACACATTCTAACAGAAGAATTGAACATGACAAAGGTTTGTGCAAAAATGGTTCGAAAAATGCTGTCTGTGAGGCAGCTTATAGCCAATAAAAACATCATTGTGCTTGAGCACCCACCCTATTTGTCAGACCTGGCTCCCTGCGACTTCTACCTCTTCCCAAAGATGAAGTCCGTGCTCAAAGGAACCAATTTTTTGTCGGTAGAAGAGGTGAAAGCAAAAACGAAGGAGCTCCTCAACAGTCTTACAGAACATGATCTGCAAATTGCTTTGAACTGTGGCAGCGTCATATCCAGCTGTGTGTCAACTCAGAAAGGAAGTACTTTGAAGGCGATCACAGTTGATTTTCTTAATTTGGGTAAATAAAAAGAATACAGCATCAGTCTCTTTTTTTTTTTTTTTTGTGTCGGACCTCGTATTACTTACTGAATGCAGTGATATTTTATTCAGGCTCTGTGGGTTGACTAACATTCAGTCACATGTGTTCCACAGTAGGCAACAAAAGTTTTGAAAAAAATTTTGTTTCTGAAACTTGAAAGTTTTCAAAAGTAGAATGTAAATATCCCTGTAATCATAATTTTTTATCTGTTATTTGTAATTTTATCTTGTTTCTTTCAAATGCTGTATATTGTAACCTTGGCAATCAAGACAAATGGAACTCAGGCAAAGTGTCCACTATAGCAAGATGTCCACTTTATTGAATACTGTATGGAAGAAAATAAACGAATGCTACAATTAGGATTCTTTTAAATGTGTAAATCATATTTTAAGACAAAGGCAAATATCCATACAATTATAGTTGACCACGGCTGAACTGTACTCTTCATTCTTGAACCCAGTTTAATGATCATAATTCACCTTCATGTTACCAGTAGTCATGCCTGGACTCTGATGTGCCGTCTGGTGTGCCATGAGGCAGCACTGTCATAATCATAACCCTCTCGATAGGTTTTAGTACATAACTTAAAGCAGTCTGGCATCCAGATCACTGGGACGTGTGGTATTTGGGACAAAAAAAAAATCCGCATTCCTGATTAAAAGATGTCTACATTAGCCATTAATTTAATGAATTTATATATGTAGTAAATTATTCAGGACTGAGAAAAACCAGCCACATTAAACCTATTTCCTATTTATTGAAGCTTTACTGTATATATAACTTTTAGCTCAACTTTCTGATCATAATCACTGTGCTTCAACTGAACTAGTTTAGGAGAAATACACTATACTGTACTGTACTTAGTAATTTGAAGCAACAAAGTGTCCATAGTGTCTTTAATGAACTACCTACTCTGTGCAGTCAACAAAAAATAATTCTTGCACATCTTGGGTCCGATGGAAATGGGAATTAGCAAATACTGTACCTCAGCCACTCATGGTAGGTTTTAGTTTGGTAAACCCGCATTTTCTAAACATTTCATCCCGTGTTCCAGAATGAGAAGTACAGAATGCGCCGCTACAATTATTTTGTTGTCTGTACATTGGGACATTGATCTTGAAAATACTGTTCAGGGGTAGTTGAATTATTGACTTGTACACTTGCTACAGAAAGTATATGCAAGGTGGGTTCCGATGGATGTCAAAATGAACACTGCGACTCCTTTTGTCTCGGTAGGATTGTTAGTCTTTCGTCCATTGTGTCATATTGTCTAGCAAAAAGTTTTGAAGATACTTTTTGTAGCAAGTGTACATACTGTAGTAGTATGTATTCCCCTTTAAAATCTATAAGACATTTTTTTTAAATACCATTCATTGTACAGTACAGGTGTACGAATTACCGGTACTTTTTGGGGGGGCTAATACGGTATGCATTACTGTGTACTGTATAATGTTACAAATTACTATATCGTAGATTCAGTGAAGAATTTCCCTTTTCTATTATTATTAATTTAATGGTGATGTAGTTTTTCATTATTATACTTTATACAGTACAGTACAAGACCAAATAATGTCATTAAAAATTATTTAAATGTACCCCCCCCCCCCCACACACACATTCGCTGGGTTTAGATTCTGCAAATTGCCAAATCCGCGAATAACATTTTTACTTGTGTACAAAGTAATGTATATTTCCTTTATGTGTTTGCTCTTAGGACAATTATTTCTTTTACCTGTAGTTTTGTATGTGTGTGTGTGTGTGTGTGTGTGGACACACACACACAAATAAATAATAATTGGAAAATCCCCTCACAAATAATCTGAAACAAATTTATTAAAAATGCGAGTCTACCCTCAAGTCCGTGCTCTATTAATAAAGTACAGTACTGTACTGTAATAGAGGATGGAGTTGAGGGTAGACTGTCACATTTTTAATAAATTGTTTCCGATTACAGTAAGTCCTCGCTTAACATCGAGGTTACGTTCCTAAAAACGCAACGTTATACGGATCAATTTTACCCTTTAAGAAATAGATAAAATACAGGAGTTACGTTCCTGAGCCTCCCTTTGCCCCATTACGTATACAGAAAATCATTGCCATTTCTGTATAAAATTATGCATACATATACAACTACTGTACTAAGTTTGTATTGGTACTCACCAATGGGCAGAGATGGTAGAGCGAGTGTGTGGTGAGTAGTGAAGCAGAGGAGGCGGATGGCGGGAGGGGAGGAGTATGGCGAGAGCGGAGGAGGAGGAGGGTGGTGAGTCACTGAGACTGGCCAAGCCGAGAGATGGTGATGCACTGTAAAATGTAGTCTGTGACGACGCAAAACGACATAGTATTGGATCACGGGGACGTTAAACGAATTTTGGGTCTCTAAAGTTTAGCGACGTAGTACCGAAACGTTAAGGGCGGACTTACTGTATTTGTGAGAGGATTTTCCAATTATTATTTATTTGTATGTGTTTTGTGTGTGTCTACACACACACACATTTACAATATAGGTAAAGGAAATTACTGTCCCAGCCACGAAAATGCCGGCAACTTTAAAACTACCCACAAACATTCTTGGGTACATTCAGGGTGTCACCCGCAAATAACTGAGAAACGCGAAGTAAAAATCCGCAAGCTTGGGGGGGGGGTGCCTGTACTCGAAAGAGAAATAAAGAATATTGTAGTTTCTTTTATACATAATGGAGTAGTGTTTGTGCCCGTGTGTAATTGTTTGTAGTTTATAGTAAGGCAACATATATTCCTCCACTGTACACATATTTATACACTTGATGTGCATGTTGACAATATTTTATATATTATTAAGACCATTTCTCTTGTATATTTTATTTTGGAGTTTTTGCATATAAAATGGCAAATTCAGAATTGTAGATTGGTAGATAAAGCTCGTCCATAATCAGTGTGTCCAGTGACTTGTTGCCAAAACACAATGTGGAGATGGCAGGTCACTATAATCGTTTGAGTTATACATGTTCTCCAGGAACTTACATTTCCAAATATTTTGACTAACCTGAGTACCAAATCTGAAAGTAAAATCACAAGTTCAGAGTAATTATTTCTTTGAGTAATCGTGAATGTTAGGCTTACCAAATGAACTGACTTGACTCTTGTAATTGTTGTTGTGGTGATTAAACATAACATCAAACCGTGTCTTTAACTACATTCTGCTGCTGTTACAGGAGGTCAGTATTTACACAAAAGGTAACACCATTAATAATTTAATTTTTGCCAGAGTAAAAAATAAAATAAAATAAAATCAGTTTAACTAATACAGCATTAGAGACTTTTTCACACACAAAAACTTGATGTACAGTCTCATTCAAGATTCTTCGAACAATGCTGGAGACAGCTGACAACTCAAGGCCATTTGTTTACTATAGTACGTAGTATAATATAATACAAAACAACAAAGCCCAACCATTAAATTAAGCAACAGGGAACTAAGTAACCAATCACTGATCACTTTTACATTTCATAATTTTTACAACGTACCATAGTTAACAAACGGCCTTGAGTTGCCAGCTGTCTCCAGCAGTGTTCGAAGAATCTTGAACGAGAATGTTTAACCCCCCCCCCCCCCTTTAACAACTACCCTCACTGAAAGGTAGGACCCACTCAGGGAACCAACCCCATTTGTTGCTTGTCCTCACTTGCTGATGTGCAAGGTGTCCCACAACACATTTGCCACAAAAATCTGTAAGGTAGTGTTAATAAATCTTTTGAGACACCCTGTATGTAGTGACTGAGATTTGGAGTCTCTTATATCAGGGCCAACCACTTGGACAAGAGGGCACTAAGGAGTGAGATAAACCCCCTTTTAAGAACTGTAGTAAGAAACACAAACGCAATTTAATTTCAGTATTTTAATACAAAACACATGCAGCTCCAATACCCACCATTACCACAGTGAAAATACAAGTCATGAATAAAGATTGTGTATTATATGACAGAGAAAAAAGGGTTACAACACTGGATGTTCTTAAGCTAACAGAGCTTTGTTACTGTTACTTCCTTGTGATAAACATCATTGTCATCTGATCACTTGTATCGGAACCAGATGTATTTGCAGCAGATTCTAATGAAGTTAAGTAATTAGTGCTATGTATGACCTACAAAACTAAATGATGAAAATAAGTTTGTTGTATAGCATCAAAAGAAAAATTTTCTTGGTTACTTTAAACAATAATTTTATTGTTTCTGAAATGTATAAAAAATTGTGATTTTCCAATACAAATTTATTTATCCTTTAGAAAACAAACTATTTTACTTAGACACCTATTTTTTCTTCTTCTTGCCTGATGTATTTTCAGCACCAGAGGTTGAGGCAGAAGCAGCATCTTGAGGAGGAGCCCACTTAAGGGGGTATCGTCGGTAGACTGGCCAGGGAGGCAACGTTACCTGAAGAATTATTCGAGTCATTAAGAATTTCTTAATATATTTTGATGTACAACTTAGCATCTTGTGTCATTTAACCTCTAACTTAAGTATATAATTCAGTGTATAATCTAATAGTTAAAAGTGCCTTTTCATTCCCAGTAATCAGTCTCATCACATGACAAGATCCTTCAACTTTCTCAGTTTTTGTTTTCTAACATGTTACATTGTATTTCCTTTTCCAACTGGGTTAGGTAATACAATGTGCCAAAATGAATAAAAAAAAAGTTTAGTTACAGCTTCCAAAATATAACTCAACGTACTAAGTTAATAATTCCATGGACTCCTAACAGACAAAACTCAACATGATGAACTTCACCAGGTAAATTCCTTGGGTGCCCCACCGCCCAAAAAAGGGAACTCACTCAATGTTTTCATTTATTTATTTATGCCAGGCCACAATAGGTAAGCAGTATTATGTTTTTTGTTGTTGTTGCTCTGCTGATCTTCCACACAGGTACACAAGCTCAAATTTCAATGGTTATATATCTAATACTGTAAAGTAAATGAATTCTTCCCTCAGACCACAACTCAAATAACATAGACTTTTCAGGTACCCTTCCAGTAATTACTGTTATACAACTGAAAGTACAAAAATGTATCATTATTAGAATGAATCTTTCAATTATCTTCATACTCATTGGAAGAAACACTACCAAAGCAACATGCTAGACTACAGTACAGAACTGGGATACAGTGAACTTGCTACAAAATATGTCTAGGATTATACCTAGTACTGTATTTCTCAAAAGCTAGGGTGGGATTATACATGAGGTATATGAAGACATCGGGCCTTTTCACCCCAAAAAAATCGAGTTGGATTACACGAAATACACAAGCAAATACAGTAAATCTTACATTTACGAGATGGATCAGAAAAGACTCTTTACCGAGATTGTACCAACAAAAACACGTACTGTATTTTACTAAACGAGTGTAATAATACTAACCAAGCACGCTAACACAAAGCCGGCACCAAGGGTGAGGACAGTCATAAAGAAGTCTTGCACGTAGTACCCATACAGCCAACCTACAGCCTGAAAGTAAGTACATATCTAGTCTTATCATTTTACTATAGCTATTAAATCTACCGATAAGTATTTATGATTGATTATGCCGCATTTTACTTGACAAATACCCGATCAGTATAGAAGCGTATTTATAATTTTAACAACTACCCCCCGTATACTGTTCAATCAATTTAAGTAAATTTTTTTCCTGAAATTTTACAGCATAAATGATAAAATATGTTATCCTGGACTAAAAAGGAATTTTTACTTACACCAAATGTAACCACAATGATCTGAAACAGTCTCTCAGCCAGTTTTTGTCCCTCAAAGTCCTGAAATAAAAAATATATGAACTATACAATTACTAAACAAAGAATTCTGGCTGATGTAACCATATTCTCTCAGTTTTGTAGTGTAAATCAGTTTACATGTTCTGCAGTTCACATACCATATGTTGTAAAACATCTTGAGATCTTTGTTTTACTTTTTACCTTTATCCTCTTTTGTGGTTACATACTTTTTTTTACATATTGTACTAAAAGTAATTTACATGGACAATACTCTGGAAGGTTAAAATATCACAATTAATTTCTTTCAATTGTGTTTTTCTGCCAACAATTTTCCCAATCAGTGTACTCAAAAGAAACCAACAAAACATAACTTATTATCTTACAACATATTTCAGATAAGATTGAGTTTTGACTATTTGAAAAGAAGTGTGGAAAGTTGCAGACTCCATGATGGAAAACAGCTAAGGTACTGTCCAAGATGATAACTCTTGTTCTTAGATTAATTAATACAGTAGAATCTACTGAGTAGATGTTTATTCAGTCTGAAATTGTCGCACAAAAATTTCCTACAGTTCAGCATATAGAGACAGTAACCGGTATAAGTACGTTAAAGAAGTAAATCTTTATCTGTCATAGAAAAACTTCATAAAAGTTGGTGTTAAAAAGTGCTCCCACATTGTAAACTATTTCAGGTACCATTTTTTTTCTATAAATCTTTATGTTTACACCCTTCAACTCTTAATTTAAGAATATCAAAGGTTCAAACTTTCTTACTCTGGCTGCAACTTACATCTGGGAAATGTAAAGGAAGTAATGAAGTACATATTCAGTTATTCATACACTGTATATGGCTAATTTTCACATATCCATTACACATAGAGTATGTAAAGACCAAAATGTAATCTTGTATCATAAAATCACGAGAGCTGTAGCTGACATTCGGGAAGACCAAACTAACCTACAGTATTTAACTTAAATCGTATAATGATGTTAGGTGAACATCAGTTTGAGGTACATTAGGTTAGGTTAGGTAGGTAAGTTTTTTTTTATGAACAATGAATTATATAATGTAGTTTCTGGTACTTGAGGAAATTCCAAGTCTCGCCAAATGTCACCAATGGATCCCCTAAGTTTATGTTCATTAGGTACAGTAGCTAAAACAACTATCTGTGCAGGGTCCGACTAATTACCCAAATGTAGCCAAATATAGCCGGAATGAAGTCAAATAATGGTCCTAGATGAATAAATTGGACTGCCAATCACTTCTCGACTAGTATTTGGTGTCAGAAAGTCACAAAAAATTGGAAAACTTACTTTAATCTGAGTTAATAAATCGCGTGCATGTACTGACGGAGCGAGGAATTACCCAAATGTAGTCGCAGTGAAGTCAAATAATGGTCCTAGATGAATAAATCGGACTGCCAATCACTTCTCGACTAGTATTTGGTGCCACAAAGTCACAAAAAATTGGTAAACTTAATTTAATCTGAGTTAATAGATCAAGTGCATGAACCTAACCTAATCTATTCTAACCTAACCCAACACAACTCAGATTAAATTAAGTTTAGCAATTTTTTTTGACTTTATGACACCAAATAATAATCGAGAAGTGATTCACAGCCCGAATTACGCTTGTACGACCATCATTTGACTTCATTGCGGCTACATTTGGGTAATCCCTCGCTCCATCGGTGCATGCACGCGATCTATTAACTCAGATTAAAGTAAGTTTTCCAATTTTTTGTGACTTTCTGACACCAAATACTAGTCGAGAAGTGATTGGCAGTCCGATTTATTCATCTAGGACCATTATTTGACTTCATTCCGGCTATATTTGGCTACATTTGGGTAATTAGTCGGACCGTCTGTGCATACTTTGTGGAAAACAATATGAGACCATGGATGATAAATTTTGGTATACGAGGGCTGTCACTAATCACACGTAGAATTCGGAGCATATCGACCCCCAAGATTATGGATAAAAATTAAGAATTTCGCCCACTTGTCAAATTCCTGGGAAGCCACTGATCACCAGATGGTCAAACTAGGAACCTTAATGAAAAAAAAAAAAAATCCGCGGGTTTATACTTAATTAAACAGATTACAATATAACCATACTTAAAATACCTATACCTATAATTACTATGAACACCTAAACCAATGTGAACTTATATTAGAATATTACTAAATAAATACCGTTCTTACAGGGGCGAATTACAACACTGATGGAGAGCATAACTACCATTATCGATCACCAAACTTACCATATGGACCGAAAATCCCAATACTGTGTCCATCATACTAACAAATATTTTAGGAATGGCTAGTTAGTGAGAAAAGACGAGAAAGAATTATCACAATCTGGTGTGAGAGAGAGAGAGCGTCTGTCGTGTCACCGCTGGATTGATTATCACACGTAAACAATTATATAAGAAACTATTGTAAATCTGATATAAATTTTCTTTAAAATATATAATATTGATCCAGTAAGTATAATATGTTTTTCAAAGTATGTATTTTGTTATTTGAATGTGTGGAAATATTCACAGATTTAACTATGCTTTAATTTTTGTACGTGTATTGTTATGTAGAAAATCAATCAGAAAGCGGTAAATATAAAACAAACTGTAAGGTTAGTTAAATAGAATACCATATTTACGTTACCCCTTACTTTACTTTATCTCCCTCGTTACTTGTCACTTACCACTAACAGATCTCAAGTTCTCATTTAGCCCAGTCATGTCAATATTGTTATTATTGGTCATTCTGAATACGTATTTTTCTGGCTAAATTCCCCAGTACTTGCCAATGGTGCGAATGTGATTATTGTTCCTTATATGAACGAAAAGTACATTGTTTCAGATGCTGTTCTAATATTATACTTGTGCTGTTTTATTCTAGGTTGCAATGCTTTCCCAGTCTGACCTACATAATTTCCATTACAACAATTGCTACATGGAATGCAGTAAGCACTTCCATTTACAATGAATGTTGGGCTATTCTTTTCTATATATATATATATATATATATATATATATATATTATATATATAATATATATATATACATTAAAACCATGATGCAAATGATGAAAATTTAATGAATATATGGAGTTTTTTTTTAGTTTAACAAATTTATTGACAAAACTTGTAGTACAGTTTGCCTATTGTGAGTATTTAGAGTTATAAAAGTATACTCCTGTATTAGATGTACTGTATATAGTAAATCAAAGATCTTGGCAACATTGTGCAAACTACAGTATTGCCAAAGGCTCATGGCCACAGTGTATAAATCAAAATTACTGTATGGCATTGTAAAACTCTGTATCAAGCGACTGTACAATTATAGTACTTATATCACATATTATATTTTTATATATGGTGAATTTGGCATTATATATAAGAGATTGGCGGTAGAATAGGGCGAGTTAAGGGTGGAGGTGCGCTTGACGCTGCTCCTCCATCTTGGTGTTGTTGAGGCTGTGGTGTTGCGCGCTGTTACCAAGCCAAGATGGCTGACAATTTACACGACGATGATGGATTGCACGACGTCAAGCCCAACTTTGGGTATTGGTTTGACGTTGAAGAGGCCACGAGACAAGTTTCCCTTTATGAGGAAAAAACTGGCACGAGATTCGGTTTCCAGAGGGAGGACGCAAACTTCGGTACAGGCAGTGAGTCGCACCCTATACTCCATCCATCTTCCAGATAGGATAACGACGTACAAAGTTCTATATCGGTGCATGCAATGTATTTTAGAAGGTGATTCACTTAAATACACATTAGGACTGCAAGAGGATAAAGTTGGGATGTTTTTCGATGGTTGACATTTACAGTTGTTGGTAAAATGACGGAGGTAATAAGAGGTAGAGGTCATTCGGCTGAGTTGGGTGTGGGAACACTGTTTCCTGGCCCCTCCAGCACTCGTATTATATCATTTTACTATGTTATGTCCACCAGCAGAGTTTATTATGTGGGCAGCTTTTAATGCGATAATGGATTGATATTCACTTCTATTTAATGAAGCAAACGAGCTGTGTATATCCTTAAAGTATATTAGTCGCCTCGGCCAAGAATTCTCTCCCTCTTGGTATAAATACTCAAAAGTCTCGGATACTGACACACAGACGTTGTTATACAAGAGGCTATTCACTCAATGGCTCCAGCTCTACATTTGGTACAGTTAATGACTTATGGCAGAAGAGGCAGTTATCAAACACTCGATAGGTGTTCTATAATGCATCTATATGAGCCTTCCATATCCTGTGTAAATGTTCAGGCAAACTATTATGTTCGAACAGCATAGTAAGAATATAAACATCAAAACAAATAATGCATCGACTGTGAAGTCGTCCTGTTTAGCCAGTTGGGGTATGCCCAAAACGTCACCAACCCGTTTCGTCACCGCGTTCATTCCCATCAATATATACACGAAAATAACTGTTGCTTGGGATAGACAATAATAAAAGACACCTTTTTAATACTCCTGCAATCATCTCACTTAAACAATAATTATGTGAAAGACTAAAGTTTACTCATGCAAGCATGGCAGAAGACTGGCAACTTTTATTAGGAAATTAGAAGTTGTGATATTTTTCTTCTTATTCATCCCACAGCTTCCAGAGACTGACTTGTTTGTCATGATTTTTTTTTTGTGTGTACGGTTTTAGCTTGTGCTCAGTAACTATTCGTGTAAAATAATAACTTACAATTTGTCACAAATACCAGCGACTGTTAGTGGTGACAAAACGGATTTGATATTAGTGACGAAATGGGTTTTTGGTGACGAATCGGGTTGGTGACAAGAGGTTTTTCATTTAATTCAGGTTCGTTGGACGAATTTACACTGGCCTTGCTGAACCGTATTTTTAGGTTAATAATGTAACCCTACAGAGGGAGAGTTATCTGCATGGTTCATCTGAACTGTACTGTACGTATCTTGAGTGGGAGTGTGAAGAAAAAAGGTTAAAAGGTGTAGAAAAGGGTGACCACCAGAAGTTGTTTGTTGATTTTCTTGATTTTTGCTATGCTAGTTGTTTTGATGATTTAATGTATATTAAAAGAAACGACAACTTTCTATTATGATTTTAAATTTGTTAGGATTTTTTTATTTACTCTATCCTGCTTCACAATTCTCCTTCCGGCACCATTTTTGTTGTTTATCTCGCTGAGTCCCTTTTCAAGAGACGTTTCCTAAATAATGGTGAACGCTTCCACGTTTTCCTCCTCTCCATTACTGATGTATGTCAACCTCAATATTAAGGTAAGTTGTTTAATACATAAATGAACACGATAATGCATATAACCTAATAGAACCTGACCTAACAAACCCATAGGTTGGGTATGTTTGGTCAGGTTCTATGCATTATCGTTTCCATATTTGTGTTTAATATCATGATTGTGTAGAAAACATTTCAACCAATTCGGACAATTCCTTCTGGTGGTCACCCTTTTCTACACCTTTACCGAAAAAAAATGTAAAATTTTAGGGAATCTGAGTAACACCAAGATATTTTCTTGAGAGGTGTGTTTTTGGTATCACTTAATGACAGGGTCCCTGTTAACCAGCTACTGATAATAGTCTAGATAACTGACAAGTGGGAAGGACCCACTATAGGAAAATTGGGTGAATTTATAGTAATACACCGGTCTTTCTCTCGCTGTTTTTAAATATGTATTTCGGAATGTTTAGACAATTCTAAGACATTTTTCTAATATGATATTTCTGCCGGAAATTAAGGATAACTGAGATATTAAATTTTCAATATCATTAGATTTCCTCAGTCACATATTACGTAGAAGAAATCTTGTTTCTTGCCTATGGGGTAACAATAAATGGTTAGAGGAATTACAACTTTCCTATGTTTGTATATTTAAATTTTTGTTCCCAGAGTAAATACAGTTTGCCAATGTACAGAGGCCACCATTTTTATGGCTAAACTGTTGACACGCTTGCCACTGAGGGATCCTAACTCTTAAGACACCTTCCCAGCAAACTGTCCATACAAACTGTGTATAAGAAAATAACACCCTAACCAACCTATCTAACAAAACTAATTAATACATGCAGTAATACAAAATACTGTACTAATACTACAGTAATTGCTATGAAACATCAATAAAAAATTCAAAAGATGCATTTTTTTTTTAATAGAAGCATTAGGAAAGTTGTACTGTAATTCCTCCAACCAATTATTGATATCTGAGGTACGAAACAAGTTCTCTTGTGCATGGCTTGTGTGTGCTCTTCAATTTACCCTTTTAATGATAAAATTTATGTGCAACGCGAGTTGTTTCGATAGTGACCATAAGGTGAATGTCTCTGGATATTCTCGTAGGTGCCAGAAAGATGTTGATAAGTGGAAAAAGGTAATAGCAAAGAAGAAAAGGAATGTGAGTCGGGTGTACAGTATGTCAGCACGTACAGTATACAAAGTGATTGCTGCTTTTTTTTTATGGGTATAAGTGGTACTCTGTCAAAATGGACAATATTTTTATTATACTCTTTTATGTGCTGTCAGTGCTATTAATTATGCTTAGCTTTGATTTTTTTTATGAGTGATTAATAATACACATAGTTATTGTTAGTAGTAATCGTAGTATGAAATTTTATACATTTTCCCCACGGATATTCATAAAATATTACCTTAACACTACAAAATAAGACAAATGAGATGAAAATTTATACAGATTTGCTTGAGTTATGAACAGAGAAAGGTACAAAATTTTCAAATTTGTTTTTCTCAAAATTTATATTGTGCATGCTTGCCATTCTTATGCTCAATGCCTCATGTAACCTTACTCATTTGACTTACAGCTTTAAACAATGAAGACTGTCGCATACAGTGGGAAGAGAATGAAAAATACCAAGGAGAACGGTTAGTTTTTGATGGTGTCCCATTCGTTGTTTTGGGAACCAGACATCTTGGTTGTCAATATGGTATAAGAAATGCAGTGAAGAAAGACAAATACATAGAATGGAGAAAGGTTAGTACGGTACTGTAAATTTTTATATTGTATTATAATAGTTAACGGTAGTGACAGTATTGATGTATGTACAGTGTATAAGAGAACATAGATCTCTTGAATCTTAGGAACCCTTGCTTATTTCAATGGATGATAAACCCCTAATTCTAACCTAACTGCGCCATTTAGCATTAAGGTGTTACATCAGGGTGAAATAAGTGGGGGATCCTAATCTTCACTAGATCTGAGGACTCTTTAGACCCGGGATTCATATCCTATTTTTTACAAAGCACCAATGGATTCGTGATTGTCTGGCACTGCTCTTCTACAATGCTTAAAATCGTACTCACGAGCATCAGCTCTAAGAATGTTTTTAATCATTGGTAAAGAGCACTGCCAGACTATTGAGGAGCACAGTGGTACTCACAAGCAACAGGTGGGGAACTCCTCTTTTATTCAATAGCTGAAAGCATTGTTTAATTACAATGATATCCCTGTTAGCCGGAACAATTGGTGCAGAGCACTTCCGGGAATAAGAGATTTCCAGGTAATGAGACGACTCTCTCAAAGTCGGAAAAAATCCCTCATTCTGGATAACGGAAAAATATTCTCAGAAGTTCCAGAAATTGCCCATTATGTCATCTCTCGAACCCGGAAAAATATCCCTCGCTCCTGGAATTTTCGGGGTAACGGAAAAATTTTCTTGGAATTTCCAGAAAATGCCCCTGATTTTCATCTATCAAACCCGGAAAAAACTCCTCCATCCCCGGAATTTTCCGGGCAACAGGAAAATTATCTTGGAATTTTCCGGAAAATGTACCCCTTGGAAAATCGTTCCCAAAGCCGGAATTTTCCGGAAAATCCAGCTTTGGGAACGATTTTACGAGAAAATTTCAATTCCGGCTATCGGAAAGTTCCAGATTTGAGGGATTCTGGCTAACAGAGATATTACTGTATTAGGTTTTGGATAAAGAGTTGAGATTATGAAATGTGGTTATGATGGATGGTTTTCAGCGTAGTATATTAGAATGGCTGTACATTATTGTTTTTAAGTAAGTAGGAAAAGGGAGATAAATGTAGAGAGTGTTTACTGTATTAATGAAAGAGAACTAAAGATAATGTACACTCGGTAAAAAAAGTATCTTTCATGAGAGCTCCGATGAATTTCAAATTGAACAATCCACAAGGAGGGCTACCAATGCGAGGTATGCCTCATGGGCCTTTATCAAAAACCTTCTTTCATGGTGTCATTTTGTTTTGCACAAGAATTGTGAAGATAAGTTTTTACTGAGTGTACCTACAATACACTGGAAGCCCTTCTCCACTAATTTGAAGTATAATACCAGCTTATTTATACTATTCAATCTGTGTTGATTAATTTCTGAACATATCTATGAATTGTATATTCATCTATGAACTATGTATTCATTTATTTAGTATTTATAATGCTGTTTGTCCAGTTTGTGTAATTGTTGTACAGAATGTAAGTTGTGGCCCCATTGATCCTACGTCTCTTACCATTGTCTCTATGTATTGAAACACATGTTGCTAATTAATCAACAGGAGCATGTTGGACACAACAGCCCACCCAGGAGAGGTAGCTGCCCTGCTAAAGTCATCTTAAAGGAAGTCATCAAATTTCCTGATTACAAAGTAGGTATTATTTTCATATATTGCAGTATGCAGTGAGTAAAAGAATATTGCAGTGAATGGAGAGTTATTGTAAATATTGGAGAAGCTCACATCAAAATCCTAGGGAGGTCCATGAAGGGGCTTTTGGAACCGGTATGTTTAACTTTATTTATCTATTTATTTATTTACAGTATATTTATCTATCTTGGAGTCATTTTTATCCAAAGCTTGCATGCTGTTTTATTGAGAGCAGGATTGGCAAAATCCATTGTTTTTTATTTTGTATTTTAACCCATGAACCATTGGTTTAATGTTTTTTAAAATTCTATTACTGTACTGTATATGGGTTTCAATATGCTATTAATCATAAACATTACATTCAGGATAATTAAGCAATCTTTTATACTTTTTCCATCTAAAAAAAAATCAATGTGAAAAGGCAAATTTGAAAAACTAAGTTTAAGTTCCATCTTAATGAATGGACAAAACTATTCTATTTACGGTTGAAAGTTTTAAAGAATTTATTTAAGTACAGTTGGAGAGAGAGAGAGATGCCATTTATATTTTGAATAACCACCGGGATTTAACATATCCTTGTCTAATACCAACATTTATTTCAAATGTTTCACTTTCTTTCCAATATACTCTTACTGTTGCCCTGCTCTTCTCATAGAATGCTTTTACTTCATTTAATAGCCTACCTCCCACCCCATGCACTTGTAATGCCTCCCACAATGCTTTTTCTATTCACTTTATCATAAGCCTTTTCCAAATCTACGATAACTCGTTTGTGTTTCAGCACTTGGGGTCGTACCATGTATTTTGTTTAAATTTAATACAAAAGTACTACTTTACATGCTAATTAAGGATCTGGGTTCACAGTGTATAATATCAAGTAATAAGTTCTAATTAATGACCCTTGAATTAGTTAAAGATATTTAAAATATTTAAAAAGTCAGTGCTCTATTTGTCCTGCTCAGTTCATATCCCATGGAGGAGGAGTTGAAGGAGTTATTAACTGAGCATATGAAGAATATTATTTCCAGTGTTACATGGAATTTCAAGATGCTTTGAACTAACTTCTTATATTTTGAAGACATTTTGGCCAACTGATTTGGATATAATTTGTTTTTTTCTTAATTATAATTCTTATTGATTGTGTTGTGTTAATTGATAAGTCAACTTTATAGATTGATGCCAACACTAACTATGAGAAGAAGAAGTGGTCTAAAGTGATTCGGGATGATCTAGTGATGGGGACGGCTCACCCTCAGCAAAGGATTTACGTTGAACTTCCCGACAGTGAAGCACACGTTCACTCTGTCTTATTAAAGGTATAATCAAATTTGTTTTTAAATATTGTAAAGATTTTTATAGTAAAATTGTAAATGATAAACATTGTTATAATATTAAATTCTTACGTAAAGATATATATGGTAAATGATTTTATTTAAGAATGTGAAAATTAATCTCTGTAGATGTTGCTGAGATTTTAAGTTGTCCTGTACTAAAATCATTATTAGTTGGCCTTCATAATAAGTTGCCCTTACACAAAACGCACATTTTCCAACACACTTAGGGATTAGTTAGTTATCTTCCTTGGGTTTTGCCTTATAGTAGTTGTCTCTATCCTGTGAGTGTCTCTCCCCACAGGACCATGTATGTTTAGAATGTAGACTGTGTTGTAGTCACCATTCATCATTGTCCTGTGTGGTGCTTATTTGATTTGCCATTCAATGTGTTGATATAATTATTATGTTCTTCAAACTACAGTACGGTATTGTGCTGTACTCGTATATTTACAGTAATAGGAATTAGCATCTTAATATGGCTATTGTTGGTACTTTTGTACCCAAGCTATTTTTTCATTCATTCAAGATTTCACATGAGACAGGTCTTATTGGGTAAGCTATTCAATATTGGATTTTTTTTATGTACAGTATATAATTGCAGAAAGTAAGTGAAGATACTGTAAGCAGACCTAACCCACTTCACTGTTTGATCTGCAATGGGAAACTGTTAACATCTGCCAGATCTGCTGTTACTCTGTTTTCTGAAGAGGTAAGAATCTGTCATTATCATTAGGGTGGAGGTGATGTTGGGTTATATGAAGTGGCAAAGTTGAACCAGAGAAATATATGTGCTGCTGTTAAAAAGCAATACTATAGCCTTACAGGTACATATCTAGAATCTAATGACAATTAGAATCTCCCGCTTATTTCTCCAGAGGATGAAATGCCTTATGCTAACCTAATCAAACCAAACCTAACATCACTTAATCTAACCTAACCCAATTGGGTTTTAATTTTCATGAGATCCCAATCTATTTCAGCAGTAGAATGAATGAATGCAAATGAAGGAAGAGTGTATGTCCAGTGAACCCTCACTTTACGCGGTCAATTGAACACACGGCGGCCCGCATAAAGTGAGAAACGCGGAAAGTGAACAACATAACATATGGCATTAATTGAAATAGAGACCGGGCCGACCCCCAAACTCCACTTTTTCAGACACAATACCTACGTTGTAGTAAAAATAACTTCTTAATTTTATGATGGTATGCACACACAATTAATGATTAAGAGAAATATCAATAATATTAGGTTTTTTAACACTTACATTAGTAGAAAAGATGGCTGGGCACATGGGGATGGGGGGTTGGTTCCGAGGCAGAGGGCAGATTATTGGCCCTCACCTGTATCACTTGTATCAATTGTATCACTATCAACCACAGAGGCTTGCAGGGCCTCTTTGTCAAACCCCTCAAAGTCCATATAAGTCCATATCCTCACTATCATTATCGCTATCACTGACTTGGGCCGGCTGTGGTGGGTGGCGGGTGAAGAGCTCGGTAATGTTTTGATGACTGGGCGACCTTGTGCGCACCCTGCTCGCGCCGCTCTCTGCGTAAAAGGGTACACACACCGCGGAAAGTGAGCTTTCCGGTTTCGGCAGGGTACTGCGTAAACATGGAAATGCATAAAGTGAAACCGCGTAAAGCGGGGGTTTACTGTATGTGTTCATGTGTTTGATCTTGTTTCCAGTCTCCCTGCTTTATAGTGTGACAAACCAAGGAGGAGGAAGAAAAAATTTGATCTTACTTTCTTGATATTATTCCCTGGACCTTATGGAAGGTGAGCACTGTAGCATAACTCATGTTACTGTAGCCAGGTTGTGGGTAATAACAGAAAAATGAGAGGCCCCATTGTTCTTAATTTGGATTGCATGAAGATTAGGCACTTTGTTTCAACTGATGATTAAACACCTTTACAGGGTATGCTGCCCGGGGAGGCTAATATTAGGGTGTTTGTGTTCTAGGTAAAATATGCTGAAGCGCCTAATCTTCATGTGATCCTTTAATTCTTGCCACCCAGCTCTGATGCAAGAAGGAGAATGCTTGAATGAGAAAAATATTTAAATATGGAAGAAGATAGTATATGGAGGTGTTGTGGCATGTAGAAAATTGATAGTGTACCAAAAGTTACCTTAAGCCACAGAAATATTAAGGATTTCCTGGAGTGGAGAAAGGCAAGAGATTGATTCAAGAAGAAATTTGGTGTGAGGCACAAATGTTTTTGATATGAATAATTGTTAAGTATAGGAGTGATCTTAAATACCGTTGAACTGTTGTCATCCCATAATGATCCATAGATTGTTGTACTACTGTAATTGGAATAAAAGTTTCACTTCAGTTTTTGTATATTAAGTGACTTCATAATTATACTGTGTGTGATAATTGGCTCTTACAGTGGCTGGCATATTTTTTGAGATGTGGCAACTCTGTGGAATGCTAATTTTGCATACTTAGCCTGGCTACTATTGTGAGGTCCCTTAGGGCCATTCTGGGAGTTTTAGTATGATCTAAACAAACACAGAGGTGCCACATCTCATAAAGGGTATAAAGGCAGGTGACTGTACAGTACATTTCTAACTCAGATATAATGTCATATTGAATCACTTCACAGCAATACACCTTATTTATTGTCATTGGTATTTCTTGGTCTTCAGAATTACATTAGAAATTGACAGTGAGGTGACAGAAAAGATGTAACTTTTTTTTTACTGTAATGAGTGGGTGAATTAGATTATTGTATACAGTATATTTAAAGATAAAGGGATAATACTCTTGTGTTTTCCCCCAGGCACGAACATCTCATCGCCAGCTAGAGTTACATTCTGTCCTGAGTGATATTATTGACCAAGAACTAGAAGAAGAAATGTTGCACTCCAGCATTGTGTGCAGCAAGTGCTTTAACCTCATAGATGATATAGATTCTCTTGAAGAACAATTGGTTAATAAGAAACAGGTATGTAGTAATTAGTAAAAAGATAGCAATAGTATTGATGCTCCCATTTCATATACCTATTTTTGTCCCTCCACCACTGACCAAAGAAATTTACTGTATATATACTGTACATATATACATACATATACACATACATATACATACATACATACATATATACATATACTGCATATATACAGGGTATATATATTTTTTCAGATGGTTGCTAACAGATATAAGAGAACAGTTGCTGAAATCAACCAGAGTCCAGAATCTCCAGCGAGTTTCATGTTAGATGATGATGACTTTGCAGATGCCGCACCATTTGGTAAGACTGATGCAACTATCAAGGGGTTTAAAGTTGGCAATATATTGAATTTAGTGCCTGCATATGTGTGTAATTAAAGGGAATGCAATGCTTGGCTGGACCTAGCAACAAGCCCGCATGAGAACTCCGTTGTATTTTATTCTTTCCTCTCCATTTTAATTTTTTATCTTATTTTCTGTTTTTCATTTCCTCTTCTACTGGTTTAAAATTTATATACTTTCCTTTTAAAATAAATATATACATATGTGACAATTTAGACACATATTCCCATAATTTTTTCTTTCCCTTAGCTGGGATGGAGGGTAGCATAGTGAGGAGTTATCTTGTGAATGATAAGGCATGTAGAAGAGGTAGGGTAGTGGGGAGAGCCTCTCTGTTTGAGTTTGTTGACTGGGGCAAGGAAGGGGAAATAGGGTGAGAGAAGAAGAGGTAGGGGGGAAGGGGGATGACAGTGGGGGGAGATTGTTGCTAATTGGCCATCATAGTTAAGGGAGGAACAAGGGTGAGTATATACACCAAGCTGTTTCCCAGGCTTAAGCATTAGCATGCAAGTCATGGGGCATTATGATGCTGACCGTGGCATCACCATATATTTCCACTGGTGCTCCATGATGTCCAGGTTGGCATCATCACACACAAGGGATTAAGTCATGGCTGCATGTTTCCAGTTCGCTTTGTTTCTTAGTGTACTTAACAAGTGCAATACAGTACTCTATTCCTACACAAAATTCTGGCCAGTTTAAATTTTTTGTTAAAGGATCTGCAGGCTGTTGTTAAAATAAGCATTAGGGTTATATGGTATTTGCTTTCTACTTTAAAAGTTTAGTTGCGTTCAACTAACTTGTTAAATTTTAGCCTTTAATTATCCATATGAAAGTAAAAGTTTCATGCTTACCCAAATTGTATACAGTATATTGTACCTACTGTATTATCTAAGAGACTCACTCACAGGACACATTAGACATATATAGTATTTTGTAGGTGTAGTTTGTACCTTTTGTCATGCAACTAGAATAGATAAGAATAACTTATTTTTATGTGAAAGTGTGTGTCTTAGGAATGGTGCTTTTGTATCTAGGTAAAAGAAAGGGTCGAGGACGAGGTCGTGGAAGACCGCCAGGTCGTCCTCGTGGGAGAGGAAGAGGACGCCCTCGTGGACGACCAAAAGGAAGTGCTCCAATAAAGTCACCAGAAAAGTGCATAGTGAAATTAGAATTAGAACCAGCTGATGATAATGGTCTCGAGAATGTTACTTTCTTCTCAGCCTTGAAGTCCCCACCTTCTCTGAAGACTATTAAGAAGGAGGATATTATGGTCAGTATAGTTCATAATAATTGGCAAAAATATGTAGGCTACAATATAAACATTACTTACTGCACTATATTAGGTCCTGAATGAATTGAAAAGGTTTACCTACCAAAAGTTAAGACTCTTAAACTAATTGTATTAGGCCTTTTGTATCTTAAAACTTCATGGTTAAGGATTTAGTAAAACAAATTCTCTGTACTGGATAAAACTTCTTTATTTTTTCATGGATGAATAATTTTTAACCTCCCTATAATATTCCCTTTATATTTGAGGATTTTGTACTCCCTGATCCTTCCCACACAAAACTAGCATGATTTATCCTTTACAGAGTGACCTAGAAACCCCGGATCACCAACAGAAAACTGAAAATATAGAGGATACAGGAACAAATGTAGATGATATGATTGATGAGGTTAGTGGAGCGGACATGCCACTAGTAGATGGAGATGTTGCCGTGGAAATCCAGGGTGATGTTTTGGAAGTTGTTGAGGAAGTGTTAGAAGAGGAGGTGAAGCAAGGGAAGAGATTTTCTTGTTCAGAATGTGAGAAGCAGTTTCTTACCAAAGCTGCTGTGAGAAACCACATTAAAGTTCATAATCGTCTAGATTCATATGACTGTGAGGAATGTGAGAAATCATTTGCAACCAAATATCGTCTAAAAGCTCACTTGAAAACTCATATTGATAGGGATAGACCTCATAAGTGTAGAGTTTGCAATAAATCCTTTTATACACGTTATCATCTGAATACTCACATGAGATCCCATGAAGGAGTAAGAAATTTTGTTTGTGAACTATGTGGCAAGGCCTTGTCCACACAAAAGACCCTGGAGCTTCATGCACTGACTCACACTGGTGAGAAGCCATTCCAATGTGAGATCTGTGGTTCTACTTTTAGGCAGAGAAGTAACCTGCTCACGCATATCAAAGCAACACATTATCAAGAAAAGAATTATCATTGTCAGATGTGTCAAAAATCTTTTGTAAGAAAGAGGCTTTTAGTTTATCACATGAATAGTGTTCACACTGGCCAAAGGCCATACAAATGTGAACTGTGTAATGCTAGCTTTGTGTACCCACATTATTACAAGAGGCATTTACGAAAACACACTGGAATCAAGCCACACAAATGTAATGTTTGTGGTAAGACTTTTGCTTCAAGGGAAAACCGTAATGCTCACATGTTCATACACTCTGACAAAAAGCCATACGAATGCAAAATCTGTGGGGCAGGTTTCATGCGAAAGCCATTGTGTGTGTCACATTTGGCAAATCATGGCCACACTGAAAATGCCGAGGACTATATACTTTTTAATTCTCCGAGCCTACTAGTTGGTGGCCACGAAGAATTGATAGTAGCTGAAGATGAGGAAGCAGCGCGTGCTGTTCATGCAGTCAGGATGGCTGAAGAAACCAGTGCACAAGAAACAATAGTAGCAGAATCAACACAGATAATGCGTGATACAAAAGTAGTGAAGGTTATGTCTCGACCTGTACATATTATTGAGGCGGATGACACTACTCGATATGTTATTCATTCAGGAGACCGTGTGAGGGATGAAAACATGGAGCACTTTTTTGCTGCTTTACAAGGTCAAGTTGTTGAGGTGCGTACAGAGGACTTCTAGTATGTACAGTGTTTGTTTTCCTTTGATTAATTGTATTGGTTTTAAACGCAGTGCACATTATTGCACGTCTTCTTTGTATACAGTAATCTTGGAGTATTTTTGCAGGTGTAGCCATCATAATGCCCATTTGTATACAAACTCCTTAACTTTCTTTATTTTACATCAGCTCTTGCAGTAGTTTAACATCTGCCTTTTGTCTTTCTCTCCATAAATCCACAACTCATCAGTCCTGACAGCACACCATCTCTTATATACATTTCACTTATTACATACTTACAAGCCATTTGTTGCTACAATGCAGAATAACCAAAATCATGAGGAACACAAACTCTCCCTTCATATACTGCAAGTCTGTCACTAACTCTGATTGCTACAACATATGTGCTTTGTTTTGATGTTCTCCTTCCACAACAAGACTCCAAGACACCTATTTCAATGATCCCTGTTGCTTTCTACAGCTCAGTAGCATATTTATTCACTCCTATCTTCATTCATTATTTTCATTACTGTAATATTGTTTCTGTTATTTAAGACTTTACAGTATCTCAGTATTAATTCATATCACTTGTTAAATGTTATTAAGTACTAAGTTTGTATGTTCATAAAAAAATGTTGACTTATCATTTGTTGTAAATTAAATAAAGATATTGACACTATGAAAGAATAATTTGTATATATTGTAATTCCTATCATCCAAAGAACATCTGAGAAAAAATGAATAACATCGAACAACACCTTCTGGTGTTAGCCATCTGCTTCAGCCTTACCAGATATTAGAGGGAAGGGTTCACCCTTCCCTTTAACCTTATGACGATTTATGTCATTTTACTCCTAAGCTGACAATTGTGCCACTTTTTCCAACATTTTCCTTTTTGCCTCATTAATAATGTCCAAACTCGCCCAAAATAAAACTTGCATGTTTTACAATCCACTCAATACATCACACATGTATTTATGGAAATTTAATGTACAGTACATTGAAATTTATTAATCCAGACTAAAAGGCAGTTCAAGGATAACAGGTATCGTAAGCCCAAGAACACGGCCTTATCTCATGCCTATAACTGAATTCCTGAGTTTCTACGACAATGATACACCTAAACAGATGCCCAATAAATTAAATGAATTACCGAAAGATTTTATGATACAGTATGTAACCGCAATGAAATGCTAAGAATGACTAATAATAAAGGCAAAACATACACACCTGTGTACTCTTAAAAAGCAGAGACGAAGGTGACTTAATTGAAGTTTATAAACATCACGGAGGGCACTACTCACTCGAGTATCCATACCTTATCTGGCAGACACCCGCCCTACAAGGAGTCACAGCTCAAGATTGAAGAAGCCAAAAGTCCAGATAACTGTGAAGGCAGCTGCTGTGCTGGACAGCTGCTGTGCTGGACTCTACCTGGGACTGCCATTACTGGACGAATGCAAAATGTACTACAAAACAATGAAGATTTTAGGTTGATGCCGCTTGTAGAAGGGCCCCAAGAGGCGCCGTCGCCCCTGGCAGAGACTCTGCCGCCCCTGGAAAGGCACCCACTGCCACTGGCAGGGCTGATAGCAGCGCCGCCGCCCTAGGAGGGCCCACAGGGGCGCTGCAGCCCCTGGCAGGGTAATTGTGGGCAGTGGCTCCCCAAAGAGGTACCCTGGGGGGGAGTCACTACCTCTGGGAGGGCCCCTGAAGGCGCCACCACCACTGGCAGGGCCTCTGGGAGGGCCTCTGGGAACACCACGGTCCTTAGGAATGTACCTCGAAATGCCCCCGTCCCTGAAAAAACCCCTGGGGTCACCGCTGTCCCTGTGAGGGCCCCTCGGGTTGCCAGCGCCCCTAGCAGAACCCATGGGGGCGCCGCCTTGTCTGCAAGGGTCCCTAGGAGCGTTGCCGTCCCTGAGAGGACCATGGAAACTCAGCAGATTCTGGAGGAGCCCCTGTGAACGCTGCCTTCCGTGAGAAAGCACCTAGGATTGTCGTTGTCCCTAAGAGGGTCCCTGGTGGATCCAGCGCCCCTGGTGGATCAGGCGCCCCTGAGAGGTCCCCTGGGGGCACCGCCGACCCTGAGAGGGCCCTGGGAGCGCCTTCGTGCCTGGCATGGCCAAGTGACCCTCACAGGGATAACGTCGATCCCAGGGTCCCTTACAGGGACGGAAGCGCCTTTAGGGGTGTTCCCAGGGACGGCGACGTCCCCAGGGTCTCTACCACAGCGGTGGCACCTAGAGGCGCCCTTCAGAGGTGGTGTGTCCCACAGGATACCTCTTTGGGGGCGACACTGTCCACAATTACCCTGCCAGGGGCTGCAGCGCCCCTATGGGCCCTCCTAGGGCCGGCGGCGCTGCTATGGGCCCTGCTAGTGGCAGTGGGTGCCTCTCCAGGGGCGGCAGGGTCTCTGACAGGGCCGACGGCGCCCCCAGGGGCCCTTCCACAGGCGGCATCGCCCCAAAAACTTCATAGTTTTGTAGTACATTTTGCATTCGTCCAGTAATCCCTAACTTAACTGTGATTGGAGGAGCAAAATGTAACATCATCAAATTACAGCCAATAGGAGAACAGAGCAATCAGTCAGCACAACACCCCAACTTATGCTTTGCTGTTGGATATTTATTTTCGTTTCACTATTTACATTCTGGAAAATATGACGTTAAATACATACACAGCCCATCGCATTTTCAGTATTATCGCAACTTGAAAAATGAAAACGAAAACAAATATCCAACAGCAAACCATAAGTTGGGGTGTTGTGCTAATTGATTGCTCTTTTTTCCTAGTGGCTGTAATTTGATGACGTTACCACCAATTCCTACAATGACAGTTAATTAAGAGATTACTGGAAGAATGCAATATATATGACACCACTATCCATTGTTTTGGGGCGCCGCCTCCCCTAGGAGGACCTATTGTGAGCCACAGGCATTGGCAGGGTCCCTGGGAGCAGTGGCGCCCCATAAAGAGGACTGGCGGGGATCCACCGCCTCTGCATGGGCCCCTGAAGGATCCACCTCCGCTGGAAGGGCCTCAGGGAGGGCCTCTGGGAACACCACGGTCCTTAGGAACGTACCTGGAGATGCCCCAGCCCCTGGAAAAACCCTGGGGTCACCGCTGCCCCTATGAGGGCCCCTCGGGTCGCCAGCGCCCCTAGCAGGGCCCATGGGGGCCCCGCCGTGTCTGTGAGGGTCCCTAGGAGGTTGCCGTCCCTGAGAGGACCATGGAAACTCGGCAGTTCCTGAAGGAGCCCCTGTGAACGCCGCCTTCCGTGAGAAAGCCCCTAGGATTGTTGTTGTCCCTAAGAGGGTCCCTGGTGGATCCAGCGCCCCTGGTGGATCAGGCGCCCCTGAGAGGTCCCCTGGGGGCACCGCCGACCCTGAGAGGGCCCTGGGAGCGCCTTCGTGCCTGGCATGGCCAAGTGACCCTCACAGGGATAACGTCGATCCCAGGGTCCCTTACAGGGACGGAAGCGCCTTTAGGGGTGTTCCCAGGGACGGCGACGTCCCCAGGGCCACTACCACAGCGGTGGAACCTAGAGGGGCCCTTCAGAGGTGGTGACTCCCACAGGATACCTCTTTGGGGCGCCACTGTCCACATTTACCCTGCCAGGGGCTGCAGCGCCCCTATGGGCCCTCCTAGGGCCGGCGGCGCTGCTATGGGCCTTGCTAGTGGCAGTGGGTGTCGTTCCAGGGGCGGCAGGGTCTCTGCCAGGGGCGACGGCGCCCCCAGGAGCCCTTCCACAGGCTGCATCGCCCCAAAACTTCATAGTTTTGTAGTACATTTTGCATTCGTTCAGTAATCCCTTGCTTAACTGTGATTGGTGGAGCAAGATGTAACGTCATCAAATTACAGCCAATAGGAGAACAGAGCATTCAGTCAGCACAACACCCCAACTTATGCTTTGCTGTTGGATATTTCTTTTCGTTTCACTATTTAAATTCTGGAAAATATGACGTTAAATACATACACAGCCCATCGCATTTTCAGTATTATCGCAACTTGAAAAATGAAAACGAAAATAAATATCCAACAGCAAACCATAAGTTGGGGTGTTGTGCTAATTGATTGCTCTTTTTTCCTAGACACTGTAATTTGATGACGTTACCACCTATTCCTACAATGACAGTTAATTAAGAGATTACTGGAAGAATGCAATATATATGACACCACTATCCATTGTTTTGGGGCGCCGCCTCCACCTAGGAGGACCTATTGTGAGCCACAGGCATTCGCAGGGTCCCTGGGAGCAGTGGTGCCCCATAAAGAGGACTGGGGGGGATCCACCGCTTCTCCAAGGGCCCCTGAAGGCTCCACCTCCGCTGGCAGGGCCTCTGGGAGGGCCTCTGGGAACACCACGGTCCTTAGGAACGTACCTGGAGATGCCCCAGCCCCTGGAAAAACCCCTGGGGTCACCGCTGTCCCAATGAGGGCCCCTCGGGTCGCCAGCGCCCCTAGCAAGGCCCATGGGGGCCCCGCCGTGTCTGTGAGGGTCCCTAGGAGCGTTGCCGTCCCTGAGAGGACCATGGAAACTCGGCAGTTTCTGGAGGAGCCCCTGTGAACGCCGCCTTCCGTGAGAAAGCCCCTTGGATTGTCGTTGTCCCTAAGAGGGTCCCTGGTGGATCCAGCGCCCCTGGTGGATCAGGCGCCCCTGAGAGGTCCCCTGGGGGCACCGCCGACCCTGAGAGGGCCCTGGGAGCGCCTTCGTCCCTGGCAAGGCCAAGTGACCCTCACAGGGATAACGTCGATCCCAGGGTCCCTTACAGGGACGGAAGCGCCTTTAGGGGTGTTCCCAGGGACGGCGACGTCCCCAGGGTCACTACCACAGCGGTGGAACCTAGAGGGGTCCTTCAGAGGTGGTGACTCCCACAGGATACCTCTTTGGGGCGCCACTGTCCACATTTACCCTGCCAGGGGCTGCAGCGCCCCTATGGGCCCTCCTAGGGCCGGCGGCGCTGTAATGGGCCTTGCTAGTGGCAGTGGGTGTCTTTCCAGGGGCGGCAGGGTCTCTGCCAGGGTTGACGGCGCCCCCAGGGTCCCTTCCACAGGCGGCATCGCCCCAAAAACTTCATAGTTTTGTAGTACATTGTGCATTCGTCCAGTAATCCCTTGCTTAACTGTGATTGGTGGAGCAAGATGTAACGTCATCAAATTACAGCCAATAGGAGAACAGAGCATTCAGTCGGCACAACACCCAAACTTATGCTTTGCTGTTGGATATTTCTTTTCGTTTCACTATTTTTTATTCTGGAAAATATGACGTTAAATACATACACAGCCCATCGCATTTTCAGTAATATCGCAACTTGAAAAATGAAAACGAAAACAAATATCCAACAGCAAACCATAAGTTGGGGTGTTGTGCTAATTGATTGCTCTTTTTTCCTAGACGCTGTAATTTGATGACGTTACCACCTATTCCTACAATGACAGTTAATTAAGAGATTACTGGAAGAATGCAATATATATGACACCACTATCCATTGTTTTGGGGCGCCGCCTCCCCTAGGAGGACCTATTGTGAGCCACAGGCATTGGCAGGGTCCCTGGGAGCAGTGGCGCCCCATAAAGAGGACTTGGGGGGATCCACCGCTTCTGCAAGGGCCCCTGAAGGCTCCACCTACGCTGGCAGGGCCTCTGGGAGGGCCTCTGGGAACGCCACGGTTCTTAGGAACGTACCTGGAGATGCCCCCGTCCCTGGAAAAACCCCTGGGGTCACCGCTGTCCCTATGCGGGCCCCTCGGGTCGCTAGCGCCCCTAGTAGGGCCCATGGGGGCGCTGCCGTGTCTGTGAGGGTCCCTAGAAGCGTTGCCGTCCCTCAGAGGACCATGGAAACTCGGCAGTTTCTGGAGGAGCCCCTGTGAACGCCGCCTTCCCTGAGAAAGCCCCTAGGATTCTCGTTGTCCCTAAGAGGGTCCCTGGTGGATCCAGCACCCCTGGTGGATCAGGCGCCCCTCAGAGGTCCCCTGGGGGCAACGCCGACCCTGAGAGGGCCCTGGAAGCGCCTTCGTGCCTGGCATGGCCAAGTGACCCTCACAGGGATAACGTCGATCCAAGGGTCCCTTACAGGGACGGAAGCGCCTTTAGGGGTGTTCCCAGGGACGGCGACGTCCCCAGGGTCACTACCACAGCGTTGGAACCTAGAGGGGCCCTTCAGAGGTGGTGACTCCCACAGGATACCTCTTTGGGGCGCCACTGTCCACATTTAGCCTGCCAGGGGCTGCAGCGCTCTATGGGCCCTCCTACGGCCGGCGGCGCTGCTATGGGCCTTGCTAGTGGCAGTGGGTGTCTTTCCAGGGGCGGCAGGGTCTCTGCCAGGGACGACGGCGCCCCCAGGGGCCCTTCCAAAGGCGGCATCGCCCCAAAAACTTCATAGTTTTGTAGTACATTGTGCATTCGTCCAGTAATCCCTTGCTTAACTGTGATTGGTGGAGCAAGATGCAACGTCATCAAATTACAGCCAATAGGAGAACAGAGCATTCAGTCAGCACAACACCCCAACTTATGCTTTGCTGTTGGATATTTCTTTTCGTTTCACTATTTAAATTCTGGAAAATATGACGTTAAATACATACACAGCCCATCGCATTTTCAGTATTATCGCAACTTGAAAAATGAAAACGAAAACAAATATCCAACAGCAAACCATAAGTTGGGGTGTTGTGCTAATTGATTGCTCTTTTTTCCTAGTGGCTGTAATTTGATGACGTTACCACCAATTCCTACAATGACAGTTAATTAAGAGATTACTGGAAGAATGCAATATATATGACACCACTATCCATTGTTTTGGGGCGCCGCCTCCCCTAGGAGGACCTATTGTGAGCCACAGGCATTGGCAGGGTCCCTGGGAGCAGTGGCGCCCCATAAAGAGGACTGGCGGGGATCCACCGCCTCTGCATGGGCCCCTGAAGGATCCACCTCCGCTGGAAGGGCCTCAGGGAGGGCCTCTGGGAACACCACGGTCCTTAGGAACGTACCTGGAGATGCCCCAGCCCCTGGAAAAACCCTGGGGTCACCGCTGCCCCTATGAGGGCCCCTCGGGTCGCCAGCGCCCCTAGCAGGGCCCATGGGGGCCCCGCCGTGTCTGTGAGGGTCCCTAGGAGGTTGCCGTCCCTGAGAGGACCATGGAAACTCGGCAGTTCCTGAAGGAGCCCCTGTGAACGCCGCCTTCCGTGAGAAAGCCCCTAGGATTGTTGTTGTCCCTAAGAGGGTCCCTGGTGGATCCAGCGCCCCTGGTGGATCAGGCGCCCCTGAGAGGTCCCCTGGGGGCACCGCCGACCCTGAGAGGGCCCTGGGAGCGCCTTCGTGCCTGGCATGGCCAAGTGACCCTCACAGGGATAACGTCGATCCCAGGGTCCCTTACAGGGACGGAAGCGCCTTTAGGGTGTTCCCAGGGACGGCGACGTCCCCAGGGCCACTACCACAGCGGTGGAACCTAGAGGGGCCCTTCAGAGGTGGTGACTCCCACAGGATACCTCTTTGGGGCGCCACTGTCCACATTTACCCTGCCAGGGGCTGCAGCGCCCCTATGGGCCCTCCTAGGGCCGGCGGCGCTGCTATGGGCCTTGCTAGTGGCAGTGGGTGTCGTTTCCAGGGGCGGCAGGGTCTCTGCCAGGGGCGACGGCGCCCCCAGGAGCCCTTCCACAGGCTGCATCGCCCCAAAACTTCATAGTTTTGTAGTACATTTTGCATTCGTTCAGTAATCCCTTGCTTAACTGTGATTGGTGGAGCAAGATGTAACGTCATCAAATTACAGCCAATAGGAGAACAGAGCATTCAGTCAGCACAACACCCCAACTTATGCTTTGCTGTTGGATATTTCTTTTCGTTTCACTATTTAAATTCTGGAAAATATGACGTTAAATACATACACAGCCCATCGCATTTTCAGTATTATCGCAACTTGAAAAATGAAAACGAAAATAAATATCCAACAGCAAACCATAAGTTGGGGTGTTGTGCTAATTGATTGCTCTTTTTTCCTAGACACTGTAATTTGATGACGTTACCACCTATTCCTACAATGACAGTTAATTAAGAGATTACTGGAAGAATGCAATATATATGACACCACTATCCATTGTTTTGGGGCGCCGCCTCCACCTAGGAGGACCTATTGTGAGCCACAGGCATTCGCAGGGTCCCTGGGAGCAGTGGTGCCCCATAAAGAGGACTGGGGGGGATCCACCGCTTCTCCAAGGGCCCCTGAAGGCTCCACCTCCGCTGGCAGGGCCTCTGGGAGGGCCTCTGGGAACACCACGGTCCTTAGGAACGTACCTGGAGATGCCCCAGCCCCTGGAAAAACCCCTGGGGTCACCGCTGTCCCAATGAGGGCCCCTCGGGTCGCCAGCGCCCCTAGCAAGGCCCATGGGGGCCCCGCCGTGTCTGTGAGGGTCCCTAGGAGCGTTGCCGTCCCTGAGAGGACCATGGAAACTCGGCAGTTTCTGGAGGAGCCCCTGTGAACGCCGCCTTCCGTGAGAAAGCCCCTTGGATTGTCGTTGTCCCTAAGAGGGTCCCTGGTGGATCCAGCGCCCCTGGTGGATCAGGCGCCCCTGAGAGGTCCCCTGGGGGCACCGCCGACCCTGAGAGGGCCCTGGGAGCGCCTTCGTCCCTGGCAAGGCCAAGTGACCCTCACAGGGATAACGTCGATCCCAGGGTCCCTTACAGGGACGGAAGCGCCTTTAGGGGTGTTCCCAGGGACGGCGACGTCCCCAGGGTCACTACCACAGCGGTGGAACCTAGAGGGGTCCTTCAGAGGTGGTGACTCCCACAGGATACCTCTTTGGGGCGCCACTGTCCACATTTACCCTGCCAGGGGCTGCAGCGCCCCTATGGGCCCTCCTAGGGCCGGCGGCGCTGTAATGGGCCTTGCTAGTGGCAGTGGGTGTCTTTCCAGGGGCGGCAGGGTCTCTGCCAGGGTTGACGGCGCCCCCAGGGTCCCTTCCACTGGCGGCATCGCCCCAAAAACTTCATAGTTTTGTAGTACATTGTGCATTCGTCCAGTAATCCCTTGCTTAACTGTGATTGGTGGAGCAAGATGTAACGTCATCAAATTACAGCCAATAGGAGAACAGAGCATTCAGTCGGCACAACACCCAAACTTATGCTTTGCTGTTGGATATTTCTTTTCGTTTCACTATTTTTTATTCTGGAAAATATGACGTTAAATACATACACAGCCCATCGCATTTTCAGTAATATCGCAACTTGAAAAATGAAAACGAAAACAAATATCCAACAGCAAACCATAAGTTGGGGTGTTGTGCTAATTGATTGCTCTTTTTTCCTAGTGGCTGTAATTTGATGACGTTGCCACCTATTCCTACAATGACATTTAATTAAGAGATTACTGGAAGAATGCAATATATATGACACCACTATCCATTGTTTTGGGGCGCCGCCTCCACCTAGGATGACCTATTGTGAGCCACAGTCATTGGCAGGGTCCCTGGGGGCAGTGGTGCCCCATAAAGAGGATTGGGGGGGATCCACCGCTTCTCCAAGGGCCCCTGAAGGCTCCACCTCCGCTGGCAGGGCCTCTGGGATGGCCTTTGGGAACACCACGGTCCTTAGGAACGTACCTGGAGATGCCCCTGTCCCTGGAAAAACCCCTGGGGTCACCGCTGTCCCTATGCGGGCCCCTCGGGTCGCCAGCGCCCCTAGCAGGGCCCATGGGGGCGCTGCCGTGTCTGTGAGGGTCCCTAGAAGGTTGCCGTCCCTGAGAGGACCATGGAAACTCGGCAGAATCTGGAGGAGCCCCTGTGAACGCCGCCTTCCCTGAGAAAGCCCCTAGGATTGTCGTTGTCCCTAAGAGGGTCCCTGGTGGATCCAGCGCCCCTGGTGGATCAGGCCCCCCTGAGAGGTCCCCTGGGGGCACCGCAGACCCTGTGAGGGCCCTGGGAACGCCTTCGTGCTTGGCATGGTCAAGTGACCCTCACAGGCATAACGTCGATCACAGGGTCCCTTACAGGGACGGAAGCGCCTTTAGGGGTGTTCCCAGGGACGACGACGTCCACAGGGTCACTACCACAGCGGTGGCACCTAGAGGGGCCCTTCAGAGGTGGTGACTCCCACAAGATACCTCTTTGGGGCGCCACTGTCCACATTTTCCCTGCCAGGGGCTGCAGCGCCCCTATGGGCCCTCCTAGGGCCGGCGGCGCTGCTATGGGCCTTGCTAGTGGCAGTGGGTGTCTTTCCAGGGGCGGCAGGGTCTCTGCCAGGGGCGACGGCGCCCCCAGGGGCCCTTCCACAGGCGGCATCGCCCCAAAAACTTCATAGTTTTGTAGTACATTTTGCATTCGTCCAGTAATCCCTTGCTTAACTGTGATTGGTGGAGCAAGATGTAACGTCATCAAATTACAGCCAATAGGAGAAGAGAGCATTCAGTCAGCACAACACCCCAACTTATGCTTTGCTGTTGGATATTTCTTTTCGTTTCACTATTTATATTCTGGAAGATATGACACTAAATAAATACACAGCCCATCGCATTTTCAGCATTATCGCAACTTGAAAAATGAAAACGAAAACAAATATCCAACAGCAAACCATAAGGTGGGGTGTTGTGCTAATTGATTGCTCTTTTTTCCTAGTGGCTGTAATTTGATGACGTTACCACCTATTCCTACAATGACAGTTAATTAAGAGATTACTGGAAGAATGCAATATATATGACACCACTATCCATTGTTTTGGGGCGCCGCCTCCCCTAGGAGGACCTATTGTGAGGCACAGGCATTGGCAGGGTCCCTGGGAGCAGTGGCGCCCCATAAAGACAAGTGGCGGGGATCCACCGCCTCTGCAAGGGCCCCTGAAGGCTCCACCTCCGCTGGCAGGGCCTCTGGGAGGGCCTCTGGGAACACCACGGTCCTTAGGAACGTACCTGGAGATGCCCCAGCCCCTGGAAAAACCCCTGGGGTCCCCGCTGCCCCTATGAGGGCCCCTCGGGTCGCCAGCGCCCCTAGCAGGGCCCATGGGGGCCCCGCCGTGTCTGTGAGGGTCCCTAGGAGGTTGCCGTCCCTGAGAGGACCATGGAAACTCGGCAGTTCCTGAAGGAGCCCCTGTGAACGCCGCCTTCCGTGAGAAAGCCCCTAGGATTGTTGTTGTCCCTAAGAGGGTCCCTGGTGGATCCAGCGCCCCTGGTGGATCAGGCGCCCCTGAGAGGTCCCCTGGGGGCACCGCCGACCCTGAGAGGGCCCTGGGAGCGCCTTCGTCCCTGGCAAGGCCAAGTGACCCTCACAGGGATAACGTCGATCCCAGGGTCCCTTACAGGGACGGAAGCGCCTTTAGGGGTGTTCCCAGGGACGGCGACGTCCCCAGGGTCACTACCACAGCGGTGGAACCTAGAGAGGTCCTTCAGAGGTGGTGACTCCCACAGGATACCTCTTTGGGGCGCCACTGTCCACATTTACCCTGCCAGGGGCTGCAGCGCCCCTATGGGCCCTCCTAGGGCCGGCGGCGCTGTTATGGGCCTTGCTAGTGGCAGTGGGTGTCTTTCCAGGGGCGGCAGGGTCTCTGCCAGGGTTGACGGCGCCCCCAGGGTCCCTTCCACAGGCGGCATCGCCCCAAAAACTTCATAGTTTTGTAGTACATTGTGCATTCGTCCAGTAATCCCTTGCTTAACTGTGATTGGTGGAGCAAGATGTAACGTCATCAAATTACAGCCAATAGGAGAACAGAGCATTCAGTCGGCACAACACCCAAACTTATGCTTTGCTGTTGGATATTTCTTTTCGTTTCACTATTTTTTATTCTGGAAAATATGACGTTAAATACATACACAGCCCATCGCATTTTCAGTATTATCGCAACTTGAAAAATGAAAACGAAAATAAATATGCAACAGCAAACCATAAGTTGGGGTGTTGTGCTAATTGATTGCTCTTTTTTCCTAGTGGCTGTAATTTGATGACGTTACCACCTATTCCTACAATGACAGTTAATTAAGAGACTACTGGAAGAATGCAATATATATGACACCACTATCCATTGTTTTGGGGCGCCGCCTCCCCTAGGATCACCTATTGTGAGCCACAGGCATTGGCAGGGTCCCTGGGAGCAGTGGCGCCCCATAAAGAGGACTGGGGGGGATCCACCGCTTCTCCAAGGGCCCCTGAAGGCTCCACCTCCGCTGGCAGGGCCTCTGGGAGGGCGTCTGGGAACACCACGGTTCTTAGGAACGTACCTGGAGATGCCCCCGTCCCTGGAAAAACCCCTGGGGTCACTGCTGTCCCTATGCGGGCCTCTCGGGTCGGCAGCGCCCCTAGCAGGGCCCATGGGGGCGCTGCCGCGTCTGTGAGGGTCCCTAGAAGCGTTGCCGTCCCTGAGAGGGCCATGGAAACTCGGCAGTTTCTGGAGGAGCCCCTGTGAACGCCGCCTTCCCTGAGAAAGCCCCTAGGATTGTCGTTGTCCCTAAGAGGGTCCCTGGTGGATCCAGCGCCCCTGGTGGATCAGGCGCCCCTGAGAGGTCCCCTGGGGGCACCCCCGACCCTGAGAGGGCCCTGGGAACGCCTTCGTGCCTGGCATGGTCAAGTGACCCTCACAGGCATAACGTCGATCACAGGGTCCCTTACAGGGACGGAAGCGCCTTTAGGGGTGTTCCCAGGGACGGCGACGTCCACAGGGTCTCTACCACAGCGGTGGCACCTAGAGGGGCCCTTCAGAGGTGGTGACTCCCACAAGATACCTCTTTGGGGCGCCACTGTCCACAATTACCCTGCCAGGGGCTGCAGCGCCCCTATGGGCCGTCCTAGGGCAGGCGGCGCTGCTATGGGCCTTGCTAGTGGCAGTGGGTGTCTTTCCAGGGGCGGCAGGGTCTCTGCCAGGGGCTACGGCGCCCCCAGGGGCCTTTCCACAGGCGGCAACGCCCCAAAAACTTCATAGTTTTGTAGTACATTTTGCATTCGTCCAGTTATCCCTTACTTAACTGTGATTGGTGGATGAAGATGTGACGTCATCAAATTACAGCCAATAGGAGAACAGAGCAATCAGTCAGCACAACACCCCAACTTATGCTTTGCTGTTGGATATTTATTTTCGTTTCACTTTTTAAATTCTGGAAGATATGACGTTAAAATACATACACAGCCCATCGCATTTTCAGTATTATCGCAACCTGAAAAATGAAAAGAAAAATAAATATCCAACAGCAAACCATAAGTTGGGGTGTTGTGCTAATTGATTACTCTATTTTCCTAGTGGCTGTAATTTGATGACATTACCACCTATTCCTCCAATCACAGTTAATTAAGAGATAACTGGAAGAATGCAATATATGTGACACCACTATCCTTTGTTTTGGGGCGCCGCCTCCCCTAGGAGGACCCATTGTGAGCCACAGGCATTGGCAGGGTCCCTGGGAGCAGTGGCGCCCCATAAAGAGGACTGGGGGGGATCCACCGCCTCTGCAAGGGCCCCTGAAGGCTCCACCTCCGCTGGCAGGGCCTCTGGGATGGCCTCTGGGAACACCACGGTCCTTAAGAACGTACCTGGAGATGCCCCCGTCCCTGGAAAAACCCCTGGAGTCACCGCTGTCCCTATGAGGGCACCTGGGGTCGCCAGCGCCCCTAGCAGGGCCCATGAGGGCGCCGCCGTGTCTGTGAGGGTCCCTAGAAGCGTTGCCGTCCCTCAGAGGACCATGGAAACTCGGCAGTTTCTGGAGGAGCCCCTGTGAACGCCGCCTTCCCTGAGAAAGCCCCTAGGATTGTCGTTGTCCCTAAGAGGGTCCCTGGTGGATCCAGCGCCCCTGGTGGATCAGGCGCCCCTGAGAGGTCCCCTGGGGGCACCCCCGACCCTGAGAGGGCCCTGGGAACGCCTTCGTGCCTGGCATGGTCAAGTGACCCTCACAGGCATAACGTCGATCACAGGGTCCCTTACAGGGACGGAAGCGCCTTTAGGGGTGTTCCCAGGGACGGCGACGTCCACAGGGTCTCTACCACAGCGGTGGAACCTAGAGGGGCCCTTCAGAGGTGGTGACTCCCACAGGATACCTCTTTGGGGCGCCACTGTCCACAATTACCCTGCCAGGGGCTGCAGCGCCCCTATGGGCCCTCCTAGGGCAGGCGGCGCTGCTATGGGCCTTGCTAGTGGCAGTGGGTGTCTTTCCAGGGGCGGCAGGGTCTCTGCCAGGGGCGACGGCGCCCCCAGGGGCCCTTCCACAGGCGGCAACGCCCCAAAAACTTCATAGTTTTGTAGTACATTTTGCATTCGTCCAGTTATCCCTTACTTAACTGTGATTGGTGGATGAAGATGTGACGTCATCAAATTACAGCCAATAGGAGAACAGAGCAATCAGTCAGCACAACACCCCAACTTATGCTTTGCTGTTGGATATTTTTTTCGTTTCACTTTTTAAATTCTGGAAGATATGACGTTAAATACATACACAGCCCATCGCATTTTCAGTATTATCGCAACTTGAAAAATGAAAACGAAAATAAATATCCAACAGCAAACCATAAGTTGGGGTGTTGTGCTAATTGATTGCTCTTTTTTCTTAGTGGGTGTAATTTGATGACGTTACCACCTATTCCCCCAATCACAGTTAATTAAGAGATTACTGTAAGAATGCATTACATATGACACCACTATCCATTGTTTTGGGGCGCCGCCGTCTCCTAGGAGGACCCGTTGCAAGCCACAGGCATTGGCAGGGTCCCTGGGAGCAGTGGCGCCCCATAAAGAGGCCTGGGGGGATCCACCGCCTCTGTAAGGGCCCCAGGAGGCGCCGCCGCCGCTGGAAGGGCCTCTGGGAGGGCCTCTGGGAACACCACGGTCCTTAGGAACGTACCTGGAGATGCCCCCGTCCCTGGAAAAAACCCTGGGGTCACCTCTGTCCGTATGAGGGCCCCTCGGGTCGTCAGCGCCCCTAGCAGGGCCCATGGGGGCGCTGCCGTGTCTGTGAGGGTCCCTAGGAGCGTTGCCGTCCCTGAGAGGACCATGGAAATGCGGCAGTTTCTGGAGGAGCCCCTGTGAACGCCGCCTTCCCTGAGAAAGCCCCTAGGATTGTCGTTGTCCCAAAGAGGGTCCCTGGTGGATCCAGCGCCCCTGGTGGATCAGGCGTCCCTGAGAAGTCCCCTGGGGGCACCACCGACCCTGAGAGGGCCCTGGGAGCGCCACAGGGCCTCTTCGAGAGGCAACGGCGCCTCCAGAGATGCTCCCACTGGCGGCGACGCCCACAGAAGCCCTCTTAGAGACCGCGGGTCTCCTGGAGGGCGTGTTAGGTGCGAAGGCGCCCCCATGGCCTCTCCCAGTAAATTGGAGGTGAACCTTTCTGATCAGTTATTGTCTGGTTTGTTATAAAAATTACAGTCATAAGGCCTCTGTGGTTTAATGTTAATATGAAATATTAGGGGAAGCCAAATGCCGAGTTATTGTGAGAAATGTAAAATGCAAATCAAACTTTTAAAATCTGTATCCCTCACGTTTCTCTTACAATGTTACGTCTTCACATAAACATCCCAAGGCGTAAAAAGGTTAGAAAAAGTCGGATTTTATGCCACATTTTTTATTCATATTTCTGTACAACACTGCGCCTTACACGTGACAAACACAAGCTCTCAGCACATCGCTCTAGGGTAGACCATCATGGTTAGGCCCACCACCCATAGTGAGCTCTTCGGCCATAATATTAAAACCTTGCTTTTGTTGGGTGACGCCCCAACCACAGCCTCAGTACATACAACTTTTGTTTTTCAGTATGTGGAGAGTGTTGTGGTTGGGGTGTTAACCAACAATAGTGTTCTTGAGTCCTGCCTGATATACTGTATTAAAGAACTAAGCACATTTGAGGGTGAACACACAATAGGATGGTCACGTTCTGTAAAACTTGTGTGATGATCCTTGGACTGACAGCCTCTCTGGGCAGTCACCCAAGTTTTTGGTTCAGAATATGACCACCCGGAGTCCTCAAACATGAAACACTTGCTTATTCTTTTGGGGGGAATAAGCTGGGCTGAGTCAGTTTTAACGGACACAGATTTACTGATTATATCAGAAAATCGATACAAAAATATGACAATCATATAACAATACGTAATTCTACACACAATATGGAATGTTAAGGAGCAAAATGAGATCCTTTTTTCAATATCAATTGAGAGTAAACTGAACACTGGATTGCAGTATAAAAACAAAATAGTACTGACCCTCTTAACTACTCAATTTTGTCTTCCAGATCTTAAATAATTTTTTCTCTACTTCCCTTTAAACTGTTTCCTATTATCTGTCTTCTAGTTTCTTCCTTTTTTTTAAATTTCCGCTAAGAGGCGGACAAAACTGACCTGACAAGTGAAACATGGGCTGACCTCACGCAAGACAATAAATAAAGTCCTAAACTATTAGTTACCGAATCCTTCGCAACACTCGTAGGCTAACATTGAGACTCACAACCGGGCTGAGAAGGAGGGCTGTTGGCCAGTGCGAGGCCGCTCAGAGAGTTAAGCTTCGCGACCACCAGCTCACTGAGGGAGAGGGAGCCACACACAGTGAGATCATTTAATGCAGAAATAAAATTTACCACTGCGTACAGGTAATGTTGTCTACAGCATCATTATATTTGTTATTTATTGAATATTTGTGAGTAGTTTTGGATTAGATACTGAGACTTGAGATAACATGGATCTGAGAGAGCATTTTAAGTATATCTTACACCTCTTCCATGATTAATTGCATTGTACTCTCGTAACTTATGTTTTCTGTACAGGAGTATTATACTAATGGGACATACAAACATTTGCGGGTAGCACTTTAACAACAGTACATTGAAAAACTTAAAATTATTCAGTATAGGTAGTGATAACATTAACGCAAAATATTACTTTTTAATCATCACAACGAAATAATCAAATATAATTCTACTATTTTTAACATATTTGTGATCACAAATTTGAATCTAACTACGAAATAATCTAACGGTTTTTTTTTCTTGGCAGTTTGGAAATTTTTGTTAATTCTGACTTTGATTTCGATTTCGAGGTGCAGTATAGGTAAGGCGGCGGTAATGTACTCACACCACCCTCAGTTTCTGGTAGCCTCTGGTGACGAGCCCCATTGTACTAACACGGTATATATTCCTTATACCAGAAGAGGTACACGAGGTCAGGAAGGATATACGGAACTCCTAGACAATATATACCTAATTTGGTTAACGTGAACACAGACCCGGTAAATGTATATATATCTATATAATATAAATTGGCACTATGTTATTTATTATTATTAGTAGTAGTAATAGTAGTAGTAGTGTGTTGTGCAGAGGAAGCAGAAAAATCCGGTTGAGTGGTCACCCGTTCTTGACAAAACCTGTTTACCTTGTCTACCAGGCAGCCACCATCTAGTAGTGACCTCGTCGAGGGGGAAGGAAGCCGATAGCTTGTTAAGGGACCCCTTATATATCCTGATGATTTTACACCTACTACATACGGCCTTAGCGGTACATGGAAATTGTCATGAAGGACTTGTCTAAGAAATAATCAATGATGAATGAAGTATAAAATGGTTTCGTCTACTGTACACGATTTAAATTAGTTTCTATAAGCAAAAAGAAAAAAGTTTAATTACTACTCCACACTCCTATGATAATTGATCGGGTTAGCCAGGGCAACCGAATTCTTTCGGTATTTACCAGAATCAAGAACCAGAAGACACCAAGAGCTCCTCAAATACTCGGGCGCAGCTGTTTTAATTCTGCCTCCTTAGGATGGACTGATAGACAGTTAGGCTTTAACCTGGTGGTGGGGCGTTTCAAGGAGCCTGGGTCAGAGGACTTGTTGAAGCTTTTTGCCATCGTGGGACGAGAAAGACCTACGTCAGCCTGGGACTGCTGCTACCTAACCCCTTAAGAGGCTGAGAGTGGGAAGGGTTGACGTGCAAAACAAACACAAGAAGCTGGCAATGGGAGAGAGAGAAACAAGTAAAACTATCGGCATATTCGCTTATAAAATATGTTCAATATCAGTGAATTCAGGATAGTTCTCCGACCTTATGTTCTAGCCGCGGGATAAATCACAAGTAATATTTTTGGTTTAAAACGATTTTCATAATAATGAATTACAGTAGTTTAACAGCCATATATTTTTGACTGGATCATGATGTGTTGAAATAAACTAACTATAATTATTTGTTATATCATTATGTGCCTTCTAATTTCCTCAGTGCATATACTTGCAGGTATCGTTAATAGAAGTTAATTGTTCTGTGACATGAATGTGTTACGTGGAGAAACGATTGGATTATGATAACTAAGAATAATAATCGGTCATGTTTCATTTATCATGACAATTAAGAAATCTTATCACTGACGGTCACTCGTCTCTTAAACGCGTCTGGTAAGAGTATGAAGAATCTTAATAAACACTACTTGCGTTTCTAAGGAAAATTTAATGTGCTTGAAGTAATAAATACTGTATCTCATTTGATACAAAGGTTCACTGGAAAGTAGACAGCATATCACTTACAACAGTCACAGAAGAACAAAAAAAAATATAATCTCACTTCACGTTATGAAAGCCAAATTTTAGGTGTCTTCCAATTTGAGCAGAAGACTGGATGAACACCACTTGAGCACAACAGCTAGACATTACAGAAAGAACGAGCAACGTGAGACGACGGTCGCTGGCAGTGCAGTGTTTTGTCCGTGTCTCTATACCTTTGAGATATTTACGAGAAGCTCAGAGATAACATAACCTGTATAGATGAAAGACAAGAGAAGTCTCCTCTGTGGTTGGCAGAGAAGTTATTTTCATGCTCCGTGAATATTGCTTCATGTTCTGAGTAAAATTGTTTTTGCATAAGTAAATGATTTGCGTAGTTTTGTGTCGGGTGAACTTGAATATAGAAAAACACAGAGAAAAAAAAGTTACAATGCACTGCACTTCTTGATTAGAATTGAATATCAGTCTACTTCCTTAGAGAGAATATCTAAATTCCACACTACATATAAATATAATGATATAAACAAGACTTTAAAGTAACTACTCAATACATAAAAAAAAATTGAAGAAAGCATTGGGAAAAAGGTATAACCAGTGCAAACTACAACAGAGAGCTGATAAAAAGGTCACTTACAAAATATTGACAAGACTTTGGCCAACCATCACCTTTGTCACTACATCAGTAATAGCTAATGGAATCCAATTCTCCTCCAGATATATAATAAATCCAACTCAGTTATGATCTACAATGCCACAACAGCAGTATCATTCCTACTCTGATCACATCGATTATCCCCAACATTATTTATCTTTTTTTTTTAGCAACAAAGAAAACAGATTCTTCAGAGGGAGTTACACACACACAACTCGGTGATGTCTGGTTGAGCCCAAGTATACCGGGAAGCGTCAAGCAGATTCTGGCATGGGCGGGCACTGAACCCACACAGCTTATTGTATATACACTAATATAGTCATTCTCTTACAAAACTATAGTAACAAAGATCTTCAACAAGTATATCACCGCTTCTCACTTTCATACTTACACACAAACTTATAAGCTAATGATATATATTATGCTAAAACCACAAATAATTAAAGCAATATTCGTATTTACATATTATTAAGCCTATTTTGTATATCATACAGTTCAGTCAATCATTAATATTAATGGAAATTAAAAAAAAACTTGCAGAATTGATTTCAACGGCGGGTTCTTGTACAAAAACCTCAGGGTGGCCACGTCATCAATGATAAAACCTAACTCATTAAGCTAATCTATAGAATTAGTAAAGTGGAATGCCGGAATAAGACGAAGCAAATATTCAGCTAAACCTAGCTTTATTTATTTACTAAAACTACGGTCTTTTATTATGTAAAAACACAAGGTCTCTTTAAGATATAGTATATAAATTAGCTTTCAGCTTTGCATAATTTCTCTTACATGCATATTTGGAAACACATAATGATAACATCTGCATAAACCTAACGGAAATATCTGAATCGAAAAGACTAAAAAAAGGTTTAAAAAGATAAACATTTGGAAGGCAGAGATCAGTCTAAGGTTGCTGACAAAATTGGGAGTGATGATCTGAGACGACCTGTAGAGACGACCTGTAGAGACGACCTGCAGACAAGTACCTGTACAAGGTTGACTCATTAACTAATAATACCGAAAACTGATTGCATTCCTGTCTTCTAAAACTGTTAATACTGTATATATTAAAATTCCAATTATTGATAAAAAACTACTTCCAGCAAATCCTTAGTCCTCGGGAGTGATTCTTTGACTTCTTCACGTCGATTAAATAGAAATATCAACAAAAATACAAACTAGTTAAAGAAAATATAAGGCACGGGAAAATTCAGAAGAAAAATTTGGCTTGTGAGAGGGGTGGAGGTGGAGAGCTCCGTGTGTCGAGCGACCAGGGGGCCGCTCGCACACCACCCAACTCTTGTGACAAAGAACAAGAGCGCAGTTTTGAGTCCTGGGACAGAATCCACTGAGTACTCCTAATTCGTGTCAGAAACGATGATGAGGGCGATCATCGTCCTTGTTATATGGCACTGTCGTGGAAGACACGTTCATCAATATAAAACAGGTATGTTGGCAAGATGATTGGCTCAGCATTGACGTCACACAATAACGGGTGGCGTTATTGCCATAAAGCAACAACAACAACAGCAAGAAAACACAGATTTGATCTGATTCCATAAAGTGTTTAGCGTGACCCTCAGTCATCAGAGATCAACTGTTAAACTCCTTCATTGTCACTCAATACTTGGGTCATTAATTCGTAACATAGGAAAAAACATTTTGAGTGAATTACCGAAAATATAAACACACAAAGAAGAGTGTAAAAGTGTATATATCTTTGTGAAGATAATCTCAATGTATGAATAAACATTTATTCTTAACTGAATTAGGCATTAGATACCCTGTAAACTGCATTATAGCTATGTCTTACTCATCGATTAGAATACATTTGATTTCATTAAGGCTAACGTACACACGACCACTCAGCAGCCTAGCGAGTGACTGACTCATCACCTACATTGGGCACCGTGGTCGTGGCGGGACATTTACTCTTATCTTAGTGCTTACAACAACCTGTGACAACATGTTGAAAATTTTTGTACAGTATTTTCACAGCTCATCTTAAGGCCTTAGAGTTAAGATACAGCAGCCGAATCTCTACCAAGAGTTTATGATCACAGCAAGAACACGAAAACTGTCGTATCAAGCTTCACCTACTGAAATTCCAGTCGCATGTTAATTCATGAGTCTCCTTTTATGATTTATGAATACCACCAGAGACCTATTGTCGCTGTGTTTGCTCCTGCCTTGTGTTGGCACCATGGACCAGAGCCATCACTGGGTGAAGCTGCACGCGTGAGTTCTGCTCTGCTAAGAACGTTTCGTCTTGGTAGATTCTTTTGTTTATATCTGTAAGGCACTGGTCTCACCGGGTGACGTCGCCTTCAGCGGAGCTTTTATGATAGACTAAACTACTAATCTTTTGGGCAGATGTTTGGGGAGAGCATCACCGGGGAACACAAACTAATCGTGAAGACTTGAGACTCTCCGGGCGACGGGCCGGCACAACTGTCCCATCTGACGGCTTCGCCTCGAATGAGAATGTTTCTCGCGACTCGTGATGACCTGTTTTTGTTTTTCTTCCAGCTTCCAGGCTAAAAGTTGGTGGGGGGAGCGGGTGCTCAGTGCTCGGCTCCCGTGAGCTCTATGAGCGTCAGGTCGTAGCTTTCGGCGTCCCTGTGCTGCACCTCCATCAGGAAGAGGTCTTCGTTACAGTAGTGGCGCAACATCTCGTCGTCCACCTTTGCCATCACGCTGCAAACAATAAAAGTGTTAATATACCCCTGACGGATTTACATAAAATACTAAGTAAGTAGATCTAAGAAAACACCGTTCAAAATGTACTGCAGTACGTTGTGTCAGGAACGTCTGAAATGTCTTCTTAACATTACTCGTCCACGTCATCGATCCATTCATTACCTGTGTCTGTGTTGGCAGTCAAGTGATTTTCCAGCGATAATCTCGACTCAGCAAAACTACCTTGGGTTAATTAACTTGGTGGTGCATCGACTGCCTGTAGGCCTACATAATCCATCGATGATGGCGAAAAACTAAAAAAAAATTATACAGTGACTTTATGATCATGATTATTTGCGTCACTCTAATTGATCATGTGAAGAATAAAACTTACCCGACTTTGTTTTTCCTGTATATGTTTTTGATCGTTTGTGTTGGAATTTTGTACTTTTCCTCAATCTGTGAAAAGAGAAATATTGATAAAAGTTGATGAAATAGACACAAATAAACATACTAAACAAAACATACACGTTAATGTCTTGTTGAAATGTCATCCCAAAATATGGTTAATGTTATCTAAATCACTCCCCAAAATTAAGTTAATTTCAGGTAACTATATTAAATAATGATTCAAAATAATATACAGGTTGCTAAAACGTACCTGTGCACCACCAGTAAATCTAATTATAATTAGTTACCTTGATTCACTTAGTATATATTGGATATGGTCACAGTAAATGTTGGAAGTAGATACCATAACTAATATTTATTGTAATATTTCTTGTATATAAAAAGGCAGGTATAAGGAGAGATAACTATACTCTTAATTATTATATCAATTATTATATCACCATCAGTAGTCTCAAAAAACATGAAACCCCATTATATATGTAGAGAAATTATAGGTAGTTATGTGAATCAAGAATCATTATAATCTTCCTGGGTTTTCACTCCATAAAAAGACTCCTTGGGGATGATGCTTAAAATTAAAGCTAATTTTATGTCTTTAGGATGATAGGTTGTGTATTGTTAGGTGAGGATGATGACTTGAGAGTGATAGTTTAACCTCGGGAGAACAATAGTTAAAAAAGAATGGTCGATTAACACCTCCTAGATGTTAATTAACTTACCTTGAACGATGGTTTAACTTTCTGAAGGGCTAACTTATGTAAATCCTCGTCCTCAAAAAAAAATTAAATTGCAAAGTTTAAAAGATATATTAAGGTATTTAAGGCTGAAGGCTAAATTTGAAAATGCTATATTATCAAGACTCGTAATTCTGTACATAAGAGATACGATATTTTCTTCGATAATGTCCAGGATTCTTAAAGGTTCGTAAGATTAAATTTTCCTCTTAAGGGACGATAAACAGAAGTTTATTCATATGTTAATGGTCAACCACATATTAACTATAGGAATGTCGTAATTAAACTGATCCTAGGGAACTTATTTGAGGTTTAAATTTTCTTCTTCAACTTGGACAGAAGATACAGGTCAGGTCTTTGAGAACCATTGTGTGGTGAAGGGCGGTAAACTGGCCCAGAGGGCGAGGACGTAACCGAGGAACAAATATTAATAAAATGATCAATTCGGCCAGGTTGCCCCAAATGAATAACAAAGGCAAACACTATGGGGTGCTGGTGGTGACAAGAAGGGCGTCTCTCAGTGTGTGTGCCACTGGACGCTGACTCACCGCTGAGCGGAGGCCCACGGTGCTGGGGGGGACGAGGTGGAGCGGGGTGTACACGTCTTCACCGTCCTGTCTGACGTACAGCATGAGACGCTCGGTGAGGGGCGGCGTGAGACGGGACCGCTTCGACACATGGGAGAACACGTCGGTCATGGGACTGTCCATAGACCCGTTGGGGAGTCCTCCACACGACAGCTCCTTTCTGGGGGCGTCCCTGTGAGGGGAGGAAGGGCGTTTAGTTCCCTGGTGTGTGGGGAAGGAACACTTACTCACTGCATGCTGAGTCAGGTCATGATGACTACCACTAACGATACTGCCAGTTGTAGAGAGAAATGTTGGTAAATAGAAAGCATTAAATTATATATACTGTTAAAAGGTTGGGTCAAAATATAATGAATAATTTCTATATAATTTATTTATTTTTATAAATATGATCAAAGAAATAAAAAAATTTCTAATGTTGTTGGTAAAGTTAATTAACAGAATGGTGACAGTATCGAGGCCAGTCAACAACGTTACTGTGACTGACTGATTACACGACCCAACATGACTGTAAAGCACAAAAACTGGACAACATTACGAATCAAAGATAAAACAGTGCTTAATATATCAACAACTATTCATATATATATATATATTAGGCACACACTAAGGTATATTACTACAAAAAAAAACTTCCTGTAATCAAATGCATTACTGAAGAAAAGTTATTTACACAACAACAAGACAAATACACATACAGATCATTATATAAAACAAAAGACAAACAAAAGCCATCTAACTAGACTAGTGTATCATACATCTAATAAATACAATCATGCTAATACAACAGTTATATTTGTTCAGAAGTTTACTGTATAAATTTCTCTTACAATGTAAAAAAAAAAAAATGAAAGATGCTATAACGAAGAGAGAACAAATATAGGAAGATAGTGCTATGCCACTCGTTGAGTACAAGGGGTTCTCGCAGACAGACTTAAACAGAACTGTCTCAAGAACTTGCCAGAAATTTGGACAGAGAAGCGGGTGTTAAAGCTCTAAAGTGCACAGCAGTGATCTAAACTGCACACCAAAGCTCTTAAGTGCACAGCAGTGATCTAAACTGCACACCAAAGCTCTAAAGTGCACACCAGAGCTCTAAAGTGCACAGCAGTGATCTAAAGTGCACATCAGAGCTCTAAAGTGCACAGCAGTGATCTAAAGTACACATCAGAGCTCTAAAGTGCACAGCAGTGCTCTAAAGTGCACATCAGAGCTCCAAAATGCACATCAGAGCTCTAAAGTACACACCAGAGCTCTAAAGAGCACACCAAAACTCCAGAATGTACACCAGAGCTCTAATGTGCACACCAGTGTTCTAAAGTGCACACCAGAGCTCTAAAGTGCACATCAGAACTCCAGAATGCACACCAGAGCTCTAATGTGCACACCAATGCTCTAAAATGCACACAAGAGCTCTAAAATGCACAGATGAGCTCTTAACATACACACTAGAGCTCTAGACTATACACACATCTTCTAACGTACACTCCAGTGACGTACTGTAGACCACATGTACACACATAGAAATGCCAGGATTAAACGTACACGGAAGATGTGATGTCTGTGAGGTCGTGCAGGTCTAGCAGTGGTACACACACAAACGTACACACATGCACACACGCACACAAGTACATAGTATGAAGTAAAAAGTCCACAGATGAATTATGTAAACAATAGTGGACAGATGTACAGGTGTTTACCTATATAGACAATATAAGGTATAGTGAACAGGTGTTAAAACTAACATAAAGTATAGTGAACAGGTGTTAAACAACTATATAAGGTACAGTGTACAGGTGTTAAACTACTATATAAGGTATAGTGTACAGGTGTTAAACAACTATATAAGGTATAGTGTACAGGTGTTAAACTACTATATAAGGTATAGTGTACAGGTGTTAAAACTAATATAAGGTATAGTGCACAGGTGTTAAACTACTAATATAAGGTATAGTGTACAGGTGTTAAACTACACAGACGATATAGTATTCTCGTGTACAGGTAGAAGTAGCTAATATGTCTCATTAACGTGAAGTTTTGTGGCGACTTACCTTACAGTTCCAAGATTCAGCTAGAGAAGAGAAAAAACAATGTACATAGTGTTTATCTGTGAGGTGAGATACACAGCTACGCACAAAGCAGGGGTGGGAGGGACGGAGGGATGGAGGGGGGGAGGGGAAGCAGACCTTACCTGGTGCCATACAGGTATATGGATTCTGTAGGAAGCGAGTACCTGTCTGTGGATTAGGGAGAGTAAAAGGAGAGAGAGAGAGAGAGAGAGAGAGAGAGAGAGAGAGAGAGAGAGAGAGAGAGAGAGAGAGAGAGAGAGAGAGGGGGGGCGAGTGTCTCTTGGTTGTGTGTGGGGGTGTGGGAGAGTGAGGGAGAATGTTTAAGGGGAATAAGAGGTAAGATTGATGTGGGATGGAGGAAGATTATTGTGAAGTAGAAAGGATAGGGGATAGGGGAGAGGAAAATCGTCAGAATGTAATGAAAAATAATAGTATTTACGTGAGATAGGAAATGAGATACTTTGGGATAATAGTGTAAACAGATGTTGAAATTCAGGGCTTGGATTAATAAGTGTCTTTTAAACTCTCAAGTATTTCCTGGAGTGAAGAGGAAGAGTATGCTATTCTATGTAAATATCAATACTAACTACTTACTCTAAGCGATATACACAAGCACAGAATATGTATGAGGGTTTTGGGGAAGCCAGAGGGAGGGAGAGGTAGAGGTAGAGGCCGGAGTTTGTAGAGGATGGGTGTCATGTGTGAGTGGTAAGGAGGAGGGGTTTGGGTCTGGGGATTTTTGTGTGATGAAAATACTCAAGGTCTTATATAGATGAGGAGGAATGTTTTGTGAAGTTGATAGGGTGTGTGTGTGTGTGTGTGTGTGTGTGTGTGTGTGTGTGTGTGTGTGTGGTAATAGTAGTAGTAGTAGTAGTAGTAATGTAAGAGTAGATACACACATATGTTGCTAAGGTCTCGGTTTACGAAAGAAACAGTGAACAGAAGAGATGTGGAGCGTCGGGGGGGCGTCTGTGTTCCCGTGGTGTTGAAGATAACTGTATGAGACAACTAGCCCCCCCATTTACTGTGTGTGCTGGAGGTCTAAGTCTTGGTCAGTGTGGGTCTGAGACATTGGTTAACGAGTCAAGATTCTTCCAAGTTAATGAACACAAAGTGAGGTGTTAAGTGGTGGAAGTTCTGAGGAGTGTGGATGTGTGGAAAGGAACTGACACTTCAGGTGGGAAAGTGAATTGTTATGGTCCCGGTTAGTGGTGGGCGAACATGACACACACACACACACACACACACAGAGGGGGGGGGGACGTTAGTTATTACAGCCCCAGTTAGTGTGGGCGTGGGCGGACTAGCGCGTGTCTTACCCATAGGGTTGTGGGAAGCTGTAGTGGAACTTGTAGCTACTGCTGTTGGCTTTTGGCGAGACGGCGGTGGGCGGGGGGACCTGTAGAGGTGCTAACTGGGTGATAGTTGTTGTGGTGGAGAGGATGTTGGAGGAAGGTGGAGGAGGCGGGGGGAGAGGTGGAGGTGGTGGTGGGGGGTCGAGGCTGTGCGGAGGGGACATGCAGCGTCCTGGGGTGGTGGGGAAGCCGTGCTGAGGGGAGAGGTTGGAGGGGGACGAGCATTCCACTCCTACAGCCCCCGCCACGCCAACGCTGCAGCCACTGGGGGGGAGAACACACGTCACCATACGCCTCACCTCTACCACCTCGCCCTTCACCTGACACCCATCTGCTACACCTGGATGCTTGCCACGAGGCATTTCTCAAGAATTCCAATTAAGCAGCTTTGTTTATTACGATCACTCAAGCACCTGAACAACAAGTAAATCCAGGGAAGGTACACAAACTCAATCCAATTACCAGATGAAATAAACCTCACCACTAAGTATATTCTAAGTCCGAATTTATCATAGTGTATCATGGTATAAATAATCTGGTAAGAACAGAGTCATAGCGTATCCGTCACTCCTGGAAGTAACTGCAGTAGTCACTCTTGTCAGCCATCAGCTTACAGATAGGGTTTTCAATGACAACATCCATAACCATCTCTTTCCATCAAACGCTGTAACAACTACCCTTCCTTTTTCGGATATGAGATTAATTTTGACGTCACATGTTGTATACATCCAGGTGAGGCAAGTGAGGGAAGTGAGGGCTGAGGCAACGGAGCAAGTCTACTGTCCTCTCTGCAAACACCCATTGATCTAGAGCACAGGAAATATGGGGTAACATTATTGGATTCAGCATCAGTTTTCAAGCTCAATTTACCACTGCCTGGCTTGGTGTCTGAAAATAAACAAACTTAAATATACTTTTCTCTCTTTTTTTTGATCTTTGCTGTGATTTTCAGATCCTAAACAGTGACAATCAACTACAAGATTATAATCAAGATAAACAAGAAAATGTTCTTGTTTTTACTGTGACAGGTTAACGAGAAGTGAACACACACACACACACACAGCACAGGCAGTAGCGTCATTAATTACTATACTGCCACTCCCTGCATCATCAGAACCAGATATATACTTGAGTCTACACCTTGCATTAGCCAATTATCTCTGCGTGGTTAACAACGAATCACAGAGAACGGCTGGTCGTAAGTTACGTGCTAAAAACATGCATCATGCAGGTGCCATGGGGAGGGGACAGAGAAAAGAAGGAGGGAGAGATGAATGGCTGAATAAGAACAAAAATAAGGTCAAATGTAGAGAAGAACTGACGCTATCCATCTATATTTGAGCACCATTATGCCAATCTAACACAGCCTACACTGACTTCATCGGAAACAACACTACTGTCATGATATTTTTGGGTAGGCCTAAGTTTACCTGTGATAAGCATAAATTAGTATTATTTCCGACTTCTACATCCTAAAACCCGGCAGCTTCGCACTTGTGCAAATTAATAGTACTCTTGTGAGATAGTGAGAAGTACGAAAAGAGAAAAATCGAAAATACTCACCCATTCTCAGAGTCGTGATTGTAAAACCCTTGTAGTTCCATTGGCATCTAAGGAGAGGAGAATTATTGACATTAACACGACAATACATGGTGTAAATAAAACAATAAACAACTTGCATTTTAACAATTTACCCCCAAAAAACAAACAACTTCAGCTTTCTATATTAACGTGAGAGAGAGAGAGAGAGAGAGAGAGAGAGAGAGAGAGAGAGAGAGAGAGAGAGAGAGAGAGCTAACCACAAGAAAGGCAGTACTATATTTTACCTTATCCAAGTCTTCAGCAGGAGTGAACAGGACGGGCGGCTTGGCAATATCGAGCATGGAGTAGAATTCAGAGCGGTCACAGGGAGGATGATATAGGTCCTCGTACTTCTTGCGTGTGGTGGCTGCCATTCTTCTCTTAGCTGCGCGTCTTTCCTCGTCTCTTGTCTTCCTCTCTGCTCCCTGTTATGGTGATAAGTGATGGTTTTAATGCTGCTGCTGTTGTGATGCGCATGGTGGGGTGGGATGTTGACAGTGGTGGTGGGCTGGGGTGGTGAGAGTGGTGGTGTTGGTGGGGTGGGGTGGGGTGGGGTGGGGTGGGGTGGGGTGGGGTGGGGTGGGGTGGGATGTGGTGATGTTTGTGTGGTGGTGAGAGCAATGGTGTTGGTGTGGTGGTGAGAGTAATGGTGTTGGTGTGGTGGTGAGAGTAATGGTGTTGGTGTGGTGGTGAAAGTGGTGACATTGCTGGTGTGATGGTGAAAAGAATGGTGTTGTGGTGATGGTGAGATGGTGACACTAATGGCATTAGTATGATGATAAGACTGGGGTTATAGTGTAGGTGAATATAGTGTTTGGTCGTGGTTATGATGACTATAGGTAAGATACGGTAGTGATATAGTGACATAGTTATAATGCTGATAATGAGACACTATAGTGATGGTAATGGAACTTAATGGTGAATGATTATATATATACTATGTTGAACATGATGATGGTGGTGATGCTTACAGCTTTGGATGATCAAGATTCTCAAGTACATTACATATTGGCATCACTTGGCACCTCTTGGCACCACTTGGAACCTCTTGGCACCTCTCCATAAGGCACAGTACAGCAATAGGCTCAGTAAATCAGTGTGACAAGCCAAACAATATAAAAAAAACATTCTTCCCGTTGGTATACTGCACATTCCTTCTAATCCCTTCAGTACCATGGCATCTTCTTGAGTACTATGGCATCTAGTTGAGTACTGTGACATCTTCTTGAGTACTTTGATATCTTCTTGAGTACTATGATATGTTATTGAGTACTGTGACACCTTCTTGAGTACTTTGATATCTTCTTGAGTACGATTACATCTTCTTGAGTACTATGACATCCCTTTGAGTACTTGTGTCATGTTACTCAAGGGGTCAGAATTGTTCTCAAGGGGTTGCCATCGTACTCATGGGATTAAATCATCTTACTCAAGGGATTAAATCATCTTACTCAAGGGGTTAAATCATCTTACTCAAGGGATTAAATCATCTTACTCAAGGGATTAAATCATCTTACTCAAGGGATTAAATCATCTTACTCAAGGGATTAAATCATCTTACTCAAGGGATTAAATCATCTTACTCAAGGGATTAAATCATCTTACTCAAGGGGTTAATGGTAATATCGCCATCATATACCCATAGAGTCTCAAACCTTCCTTGTTAAGTGAAGGGTTTCTGATCTCCATAATATAATCTAACCTTTTTAAGTGGTCTTTTCCCGTTCTCGTTACTCATGGTGAAAAGACTAAGTAAAAAAACCCACACACTAGATATATTGAATAGCTGGACTTTTATTTGTGTTGTCTTAATTCGTATTGATAAAGTCTTAACACAAGTAAAAAAAGAGGTAAAATAAAAGACGAAGAATCAGATAACAAATAATAAAATAATATTAAATCTATTTATATGTCAAATCGAGATGGAAGAGAAAGAAAGGGAGGGAGGGAGGGATAATTACCTTGTCACAGAAGACCTTAATCTGGCAATAGCCGCGATGGACCAACGTCGCTGAGTCTCTGGGGTCTTCGTATGTGTCCACCTGGATGTGTAGAGGCAAACCCTGGAAACAGAAATGGAATATTAGTATCCATCTGTGACTTGTTATGGGGACAGTTGGCAGGCATCATGGAGGGAGGTGGTGAACTTGAAGGGGTTAAGAAACTTGAAGGAGGTAGAAAACTTGAAGGAGGAAGCATGAGGGTCACTGTTACCAATTGCATTCAGTCATTCATTAACAGTAGCGAGGAGCAGTTAACATGTTCAGCGTTCCTTGTGTAGTAACGAGGCGTGGTGTTCCTTTCTTTGGGTCACACTGGCAAGCAACGGGAGTTAGTGAGAGTTGCTTTCTACTGCTCCTTGTTGATAATACTGTTAGAACGTACGGAGCAAGGAGAGAGAGAGAGAGAGAGAGAGAGAGAGAGAGAGAGAGAGAGAGAGAGAGAGAGAGAGAGAGAGAGAGGATGATTCTGGTTATGAAATGAGAAGTGAACAACAAATCTCTTCCTGTATAAATATTAACCCTCGTTCGTTCGTGTGTGTGTGTGTGTGTGTGTGTGTGTGTGTGTGTGTGAGCTCATCAGACGGCAACAAATAATGTGATTAGATTTTTAATTTACACGTTGATGTACTGTTGGTGGTGATAGTGATAATGTTAGTTAGTGATATTAATTGTAATGGTGATAGTAGTAATAATAAATGATGGTTATGGTGGTTGGTGATAATAATATTTGTGTAGTAATAAGTTATAATGACGGTAGAGTTACAATGAAGGAGAAGAACGGTTAAAATGACAAAATATCGATTACAGTGGAAAAAAAAAACCCACGACAAAGTTACAGACAAGTTATGGGACCTATTTATACCTACACTGTTGAAGACAGGATAAAAGATATACACTAACTTAGGGGTTAGTTAAGACTCTTGTTACAGGTAATAGGAACAAGTGGGTAGTGTCATTGTGCTGTGTGTATGGCAAAGATAGTTATAGGGGTGTTAAGTGTGTGGTAAAGATAGTTATAGGGGTGTTAAGTGTGTGGTAAAGATAGTTATAGAGGTGTTAAGTGTATGGCAAAGATAGTTATAGGGGTGTTAGGTGTGTGGTAAAGATAGTTATAGGGGTGTTAAGTGTGTGGTAAAGATAGTTATAGGGGTGTTAAGTGTATGACAAAGATAGTTATAGGGGTGTTAAGTGTGTGGTAGAGATAGTTATAGGGGTGTTAAGTGTGTGGTAGAGATAGTTATAGGGGTGTTAAGTGTATGGCAAAGATAGTTATAGGGGTGTTAAGTGTGTGGTAGAGATAGTTATAGGGGTGTTAAGTGTATGGCAAAGATAGTTATAGGGGTGTTAAGTGTGTGGTAGAGATAGTTATAGGGGTGTTAAGTGTATGGCAAAGATAGTTATAGGGGTGTTAAGTGTGTGGTAAAGATAGTTATAGGGGTGTTAAGTGTGTGGTAAAGATAGTTATAGGGGTGTTAAGTGTGTGGTAAAGATAGTTATAGGGGTGTTAAGTGCATGATAAAAATAAAGTGTTTGTTTTAGAAGTGTTAAGTACATAGACAAATGCTTATCCAGAGAGTTAAGTGTTAGGTGAGGAAAGTTAAAGTGTCTGTAAAAAGTAATTAATGCATTACTCAGGCGCCCTCATTCTACGATAATAATTACAAGCAATCAAGTTAAGGTAATGAAATGTTAAGTAGGAGTTATTAGTCAGGTAAGTTTAGGTGTTAATCAGGTATATCCACTTTATGGTAAGGATAGGTGAGGTGGTAATCAATGGAGATCAGAAAAAAAGAAGCGACGTGTTAATCAGAACAGGTGGCTTATAATCATGAAATGGCAAGAATTGATGAGGTGATAATCAGAACAGGTGATAATCAGGAGTATATGCCAAGAACAGGTGACGTGTTAATCAGTGCAGGTGGGGTGTTAATCAGTGCAAGTGGGGGATGTTAGTTAACTATGGCAAGGACAGGTGGGGTGCTAATGAGGACAGGTGAGGTGTTATTCAGTAGAAGTGGGGTGTTAATCAGAACAGGTGGGGTGTTAATCAAGACAGGTGGGGTGTTAATCAACACAGGTGGGGTGTTAATCAGTACAGGTGGGGTGTTAATCAGAACAGGTGGGGTGTTAATCAGCACAGGTGGGTGATAACAAGGACAGGTAGGGGTATTAATCAGTGCAGGTGGGGGATGTTAGTTAACTATGGCAAGGACAAGTGGGGGTATTAATCAGCACAGGTGGGATGATAATGAGGACAGGCAGGGGTGTTAATCAAGACCAGGTAAGGAGGGTGTTAATCAAGACCAGGTAAGGAGGGTGTTAGTTAAGGGTCTATGGCAAGGACAGGTGGCCATGCTGGGTATAATAGCGGCCCTATATATGGTCACCTGAGTATGCAGACCAAGTGGCTTGGAGCGGGGTGAAGGGTGGTGGTGTGGAAGGGGGGAGAACACCTCATACGTGTCCACCTGAATGTGCAGCGGCGGACCCTGAAAGATACGTGGAGGTGAGATGGGGGATGATGGTGGAGTGGTGGTGATCGTGGTGGTGGTGGTAGGGGATGATGGTGGAGTGATGGTGAAGGTGGTGGAGATGGGGGGGGGGTTGATGGTGAGGTGGTGGAGATGAGGGTGGTGATGGCGGTGGAGGTAAGATGGTGGTGGTGGTAATGGATTGTGGTGATTTGATGGGGATTATGGTGATGATGGTGTGTGTGTGGTAGTGGTATTTGAGATACTGGTAGTTGTAAAGATGCATTATAGTGGTGATATTGGATAATGATGATGATGATGATGATGGGACGACCTACAAAAACCATTATGGGAGATCAGGACGAAGGATCGCGATCATGGTAGGGGGAGGAGGAGGAAGAGGAATGGTAGAATTATGGGAGGGAAGAATGGTAGGGGTAAGACATGGAGAATGGTAGTTAATGGATACAGAACAGGCGAGGAGATACTTATAGGGGTTAATGGTGATAGGGGTGATGGTGACGTATGGCTGGTGATAAGAAAGTAATGGTGATTAATTGATGTCCACTTTAAGGGTGAGTGATAATGAGGATGGAGGGGTGATACTGGAGGTGTTAATTGGTGTTGGGTGATAATAGGGATGTGGATGACGGTGATGGGTGATAGTAGGGTGTGGATGATGAAATTAATGATGAGTGTGGTGAAAGCAATGATGGGCATGGTGTCGAATTGAGGCAATGAATTGGTAATGGTGACAATGATGATGATAATGGTGACAGTGATGATGATAATGGTGACAGTGATGATGATAATGGTGACAGTGATGATGAAGATGAGGATAATGACAGAAGAACTGAGTGGTAGGGACGGTAAAGAGAAGCATTTCTGGCAAACTGTCAACCGCTCTAAGTAAGACTGTGTGTGTGTGTGTGTGTGTGTGTGTGTGTGTGTGTGTGTGTGTATGAGTCATGGCTAAAGTAAAGATTGGTACAGCAGGTAGGTAGGTAGGTAGTCATATAAGTAGGTAAGTAGGTAGGAGGTAGGTAATTAAGTATGTAGGTAGGTTTTAGGTAGGGAGGGAGGCAGGTATGTAGGCAGGTAGGGAGGCAGGGAGGCAGGTATGTAGGCAGGTAGGGAGGTAGGGAGGGAGGCAGGGAGGCAGGCAGGGAGGCAGGTAGGGAGGCATGTAGGCAGGTAGGGAGGTAGCAACATGATTGTCTGTCTGCAAAGAGGTGGGGTGAAAGGAATAGGTGGTGGCGCAGTATTGGAAGATCCCCCACAACAATGAACCAATTAATGTGCACAACACAACATGGACCTCAGGCTGATGTCATTCATAATAATAATAATCATAATAATAAATAATAATAATAATAACAACAATAATAATAATAATAATAATAATAATAATAATAATAATAATAATAATAATGTTATCAAAATCCATCGAAAAGTCTGAGGGTCCAAAAAAAAAAAGATTAATTTTGTATCTCTATTTTGTTTTTGTTTTTTGGGTGGGAAGGAGGTCATTGGCCTTCCTATTGACCTTCGTACCCCTGAAGGTGACATTCATGTCTAAAGTGAGCCTTCTAGCCCCTCAGGGATCTTCCAGTAGAGGAGGGAAAGGCGCACAAACAAAGAGAGAAGGACGGCAACGACTGCGTTTATTGTTCTTGCTGGCGATGATGTATGTGAGGGAATAATGTCTGTGATAGTCAGTGTGTGCGTGTGTGTGTGTGTGTGTGCGTGTGTGTGTGTGTGTGTGTGTGCGTGTGCGTGTGCGTGTGTGTGTGTTGCGTTCTTATGGGATTGTAGTTAGACGTTTAAGAGAAAGAAAAAGACCGTAAGCGTTGTGTTGTGTGTGAGTGGGTAGGTACTGTTTACATGCAAAATGCCCAATGTTAGAAAAATCCAATGAAGAGGACCGCTAAACACAATTTTTTTTTCTTCTTCAGGGAACATGAATCTTTTAATCTCAACCAAACTTAACCAAAATAAGGAGAACAGTGTTAAGTTAGGTTTGTTTAAATCCATGTCTCTTGCTTCTAAGAATATATAGTTATATACACATGAATAGTTTAGCGGTTCTGTCCGTGGAACATTTCCAACATTGGCTGTCTTGCATGCTCCAGCCTTGCATGCACATACGTATATAATCAATAAAAACAAAACTACTAAGCGTATCATATAGACATTGCTCACTCACAGGAGGACAGACACAACTGGCGGGGAAAAATGAACAGAACTTGTTTACTATTGACTGAGCACTGCCCCCTGTTAGCGTCCTCAGCAACCATCGCAAATCGTGGGAGTTGATTAGTTGCTGGTTGCTAAGTGAGTTGCCAATTGTTATAATACAGTTTATTTACAGTTATCAGCTGACGTACAATTAAGAGACAGAGAGAGAAAGATAAGAGCAGAGTTGGTAATAACAAGAGATGAAGCACAAGGCTGGTAAATATGGAGTAGAGGAGGTTGAAGAAGACAAAGAAGAAGATGGAGAGATATTGCAGAGAGGAAAATGAGAGAGTTGGGAATAACAAGAGAGTAAGAACAGGGCCGAATACTGTGATGAAGAAAGACCCTAAAATAAATGGAGAATAAATAAAGTACAAAAGAAGACACAAGAAGAAAGACGAAGACAATGCAAAACAAAGAAACAAAATAAACAGTGTTAATATAAAAGGGACTATCTAAAAATATTAAAATCCTGATAAAAAGAGATAAAGGGAAGAATAATGAGATAGTGTGTGTGTGTGTGTGTGTGTGTGTGTGTGTGTACGACAACAATAATCACGTACACATTATGTAGCTTTACCTCCTTATCTAATGCCTTTTTACCTCTCTCTCTCTCTCTCTCTCTCTCTCTCTCTCTCTCTCTCTCTCTCTCTGGAGGGAAATCTTATGATAATTATTAATTTTGTTGTTCTCCTACGTGCTTCTATCTCATTATCACTCTTATCTCTCTGCAATACACCATCTTGGGCCTTTATCATTATCTCTTCCATCCTGTCTCTCGTCTTCCCTAAGCTCTTAGATCTTCTTTGTTTTGAGTCTCTCTTCTTGACTGCGAGATCTCTTTATTTATCTCTCCCTTTACTCTCTATTTCTGTTCTCTTTATCTCTCAGTCTCTCTTCTTCCACTCGTCCTCTGATTCTATCTCTCTCTTCTCCTACTCGTCCGCCGTCTCAACCACTCTTTTCTCCCACTCGGTCTCTGTCTCTTAGTCTCTCTCTTCTCCCACTCGTCCTCTGTCTCTTAGTCTCTCTCTTCTCCCACTCGTTCTCTGTCTCTCATCTTTATCTCTCTCCTCCTCCCTGGTGTCGCCACAATTACTATCCTGTCATGTCTTTTACACCCACGAGAGCACCGCCTACAGCTGCCTCCGTGTACAGTCATGACTCTCTCTCTCTCTCTCTCTCTCTCTCTCTCTCTCTCTCTCTCTCTCTCTCTCTCTCTCTCCTCCCTTCCACTATTTATCTCTCTTTCTCACTCTCTCACTCGCTCCTTTCCTCCCTCTCTCACTTCACTACCAGACGAAGAAAGCAAATCGTATCTTATGGTCCTGGGGTTATTATTACCGTGTGTGTGTGTGTGTGTGTGTGTGTGTGTGTGTGTGTGTGTGTGTGTGTGTGTGTGTGTGTGTGTCCAGAACGCTCTCTTCCTTATATTCTCTCTGTTTTAATCTCTGTAATTTTCCTCTTCTCTTCCATCTTTCTCTTTGTCATTCTCTTTACCACTTCACCCTTCTATCTCCTTATTCGTTGATGGTTAGTTCGCTTTTTTGTCTTTGAGTTTCTTCACTTTCTTTAGCGAAACAACAGTCACTCGTTACCTGTTTGTTCGTTGATGTAATTCGGATACACAAGACATATTCATTCACAAACATACTAATCCGGAGTCATTGTTATCCGAAAAATTATTTAGTTGAAGATATAACCATCCGAAGACATATTTACCCGAAGGTTTATTATCCGAACACTGATTTAAACCGAAAAAAAAATACTTATCCGAATATCAAAGTTGATTTTCCTGGGAACGTAAAAGATCAGATGGGATATACACACTAGGTGGAGGGAGACAAACGCCTGTTGTACCATTCCCTTGACAGACAGACAGATACTTACTAGACGATCATCACCTCTCAGGATGTAATAACGAGACATAAGATCCGTAGAGTAAACAGCTGTAGTTAGGAGATGGTCGGTGAGGGAGGTCGGTGTGTGGAGGTTGAGACACCGCGTCAACCAGTGGGTGTGGCCCTCTGCTGGACGTGGGCTTTTATGACCTCCCCTGTGTCCGTATGCTTGCACTCTGACCGCTCCACATCGCACGGAAACCCCATCAAAACACCCCCAAACGCGATCAATTATCTCAGTGTTTTATATAATCTCTATTTATTGAGTGACTATTGACTTCCTTCGACTCTAACTCCAGTAATTATCGAAGGTATCTCACCTACCCTGACGACAGGTATGGTAGCGTGTGCAGGAACGGGACACAGGCGACTTCCAGTTTTAAAGAAATTGCAACTGGGGTCAGTGGCGGTCACCCAAAGTGTGGTCTTCAACACATTATTCTCTATTTTACGGCCAGAGTTTAGACAAACGGGCTCTCCTCACCCCACAACACCGCCTGTGACCTAAGTACCATGACAAGGAGTACACGACCCCTCACACTCCACCTGTGAGACCGCAAACATTTTTTCTCTCTCTCCATCTGCAGCTTAGTATTTAGTGCTGTTCTCTTTATACATAATCTCTTCTTCTCTTTCTCTTTATTTTATCTATCGTTCTCTCTTTCTCTTTTTAAAATCTCGATATCCTTCTCTTTATTTCTCATTTTATCTGCCTCTCCTCTATCTTCTTCAACCTAATTTTCTTCATCTCTATAACATTCTTTTACCGTTCTCTACCCTCTAAACATCAGTGTCTCTCTCTCACACCTTCTCTTCTTTAGTTGAAAATAGCCTCACATTTACGTTACGTTATCACAATGGACACTTAAATACGGAGTCCTTAGAGAGAAAACAAATCTGGGAGGATAGTTAAGGAACGCTCATGTACGTTTATAGTGGAGGGCAGTGGTCGCCAAAGATACACACATACACACACACACACAGATACACATATACACACACACACACACACAGATACACATACACACACACACACACAAACGTTGACTCCATACACACAAATTAAGAGCTGACTCACGGACGAGCATCCATCCTTTGTCGCTAATATTAAGCATCAATCAATAATTTCCACACAACATGATTTTCTTGTTAAAAATAGCCGGGATTATCTTGATCCAGTGTGTAATTTTAGGTCATTAAGACAAAGGTGAGAGAGAGAGAGAGAGAGAGAGAGAGAGAGAGAGAGAGAGAGAGAGAGAGAGAGAGAGAGGTCATAACTAGTAAGAACAACAAGAAAAGAAGAAGACGGGAAACAAGAATAAGGAGAATAAGAACAAGAAGAAGACAAGCAATAACATAAACAAGAAGACGAAAAAAAGAAGAAAAAATGCTAAAATAATTGACACAGTTATAATACAACAGACATGAAGATAATGATGTCAGCAGGTTGGAAAAGGCAAACAAACCACTACACACTGTCCAAGTTTACTGATCAGGCTCGTCTTGATATGTCCGGTAGCCATATTGGACACTGTTTAGAGATATTTCAGTGGTTATAATATCCTAAGCCATATTGGAAATCGTTTTGGGACATCTCAGATATTGTGGTATTTAAACCATATTGAACATTTTTTACGAACACTTCAGGATTTGTGATAATTTGACCTCAGTTGACGAACAAAAGGTCAAAGATCATTACACGTAACTAACCTATAGACAAGCCAAACACTTTCTCTAACCAATCACATGACCAATATTTATCTAATGACAGTCTTGAGGTCTTTAATTGGTCAGGAATATAAACTAAGCAAATGACACGTCACATAATTATCTTAAGACCAGTGAGGTAAATTATGATGAAGAAAATATGGCAGTGAATTTATCGATCTGGCACCACGACCAATCTATACCAAGCACTAAGCCCGTGGGAGCTATAACCAGTGTTCCATATCCAGAAGGAATCTAAACTCCCATTATTTATCTTCCAATACCATCAATAACATCCCTTTAACTCTTGTTGTTGTCATAAAACGTCGACTTTAATTGCCATATCTTATAGACTTAAAAACCCATCGAGCTGTTCAAGCATTTGTTCAATGAGGTTCAATAAACATAAACCTCCTTCTAGTCTTAACAGTATATCAAGACATTCCTGATTAATAATATGAGTTAAGTGACAGTAGTGAGTTTGTTTCTCTCGACCAGGCAGCAGCATAGTGTGGAGCCAAGAGATATATGTGATTATCTCTCTACTCCACACTAGACACAGCATTAGTTATCTTACCTTAACTCCTTTCTGGCTACTGAAGTCTGTACTTAAACACTGGATGGCCACGTTGATCTGAGGAGAGAGATAAACCATGTTAGGTTAGGTTAGATCATGGGTAGGTTAGTTACACCAGGAGTAAGTTAAATCACGGCAGGATTAATGCAATTTGGTCGAATTAGGTTAGGTTTAATTAGGTACTGTTAAGGTAGGTTAGGTTGGGTTAACTTTCTCATCTGGGTCCGGAAATTACTAATTCCTCTCTACTGTATACGCATCCATCTAAAAACAATTACAAGTACCACCTTTGTGATATAATTTTATAGAGCGTGAAATTATGAGAACGCTGTTACGTGCACCAACTCTTAACAATGTGGAAAATATATATCTTATTTTATCACGTCGTTTTTGTCGTAAATATAATCACATGGCCTCCTAGTACCTCCCAGTAGCGCTTACTGTAGACGGGGGATGAGGAGCACTCTCTGAGCACCATAACTTGAAGGGTTTATTCAAGGGGTTAAGTCAGTGTATTCAAGGGGTTAAGTCATTGCATTCAACATTCAAGGGGTTAAGTCAGTGCATTCAACATTCAAGGGGTTAAGTCAGTGCATTCAACATTCAAGGGGTTAAGTCAGTGCATTCAACATTCAAGGGGTTAAGTCAGTGTATTCAAGGGGTTAAGTTGTCGTAAAGATGGGAATAAGTTATAATTTTCGAAAGGTTTAAGTTATGAATTAAATCCTTCCAAGGGTTAAGATGTAGTAAACTAGGGATTACGTCGTTCTATACAAGGGGTTAAGCTATGGGTTGTTGTCTCTCACTCAAGGGTGTTAAGTCACACTTGAGAGAAATCCCTCATACCACTCGAGTGTGTTAAGGAGTACCACACATGCAAGGAAGTTATGTTCTACCACTTAGAAAGGTTAAGTTATTCAGAATATTCAAAGAGGAAGGAGCCGTCCCACTCAAGAGGAAGAAGCCGTCCTACTCGAGAGGAAGAAGCCATCCCACTCAAGAGGAAGAAGCCATCCCACTCAAGAGGAAGAAGCCGTCCTACTCGAGAGGAAGAAGCCATCCCACTCAAGAGGAAGAAGTCGTCCCACTCAAGAGGAAGAAGTCGTCCTACTCGAGAGGAAGAAGCCATCCTACTCAAGAGGAAGAAGCCATCCCACTCAAGAGGAAGTAGCCATCCCACTCAAGAGGAAAAAGTCGTCCCACTCAAGAGGAAGAAGTCGTCCCACTCAAGGGAGACAAATCATCAATCATACTTTAGTTAGTTAAGTAATCCCCAAGCCCCCTTTAGTCCCATATAAGGGTGTTCAGTCATTCCACTTTAAGGGCTCAACCAGTCCCCAAACCTCCTTGATCCCACTCAAAAGTGTTAAAATCGTTACATATTTAAAAGGAGAATTAAACACCCTCTAAACTCCCTTATAAGTCAAAGGGTTTTAAAACCTTCTTCCACACGAGGGTGAGGTTACGTACTCCCAGGGTCGCTATCAGGGACAGGAAGGTGGCGGAAGATGTGTGTGATGAAGGATGGATAACGTGAGGATATGGCGAGGTGAGGTGTGACCAATTAGACGCTGGTAGGGGAAGAGGGGGGAGTGTGTGTTACCTGCCCCGTGATGTTGATTGTGTTTGGAAGGTGAAAGTCTAACCCCGCCGTATTAGTGATTTTCTCTTCCTGGATAGTAATTGCCCGCTTAATGTTGAATCGAGGGGAGTTAGGCTTTACTCTCTGTGTCTCTTCTCCCTCCTATCCCCGGCTTGTCTCCTGGTACACCTGTTTATGATTCATTTCACGGCTTGGTGAATCTGGTAATAGCTTAGTGTGTGGGTTGGTGTATCAATTATTGGGTTACTGAGTTGGTGAACCTATTATTAGAGTATCGTGTCTTGGGGTACACCTATTACGAGATTACTAAATAGGTCTGTACACCAGTTATCTAGTGCATAGTAGCTAAACCAAGTAATAGTTTTATTGTACAGCGAGTTGCATTTAGTAAGCTTTATTGCATAGCTAGTTGTACCCCAGTAATAGATTAATGCATAGCTAGATTACGCTCAGTTATAGTTCATTGCATTGCTACTTACTGTACTGCGTAGCTAGTTGTATTTAGTATACATTGCATACCTCGCTGCACCTGGTAATAGCCTTTTAAGTGGAGACAAAATCATGTTCGATAGCTGCCGGACTTAATGCACTGGTTGGGCTTCAGGTAGGCAGTACAAGGTGGTGAAAATATGGTACCGAGAGAGGATGGAAGGAAGGAAGGAAGGAAGGAAGGAAGGTGAGAGAATATGAGTAAAGAAGGAGGAAGGGGGGAGGGAGAGAGTGTAAAGAAGGAACGAGTGAGATTGAGAGAGAGAGAGTGGGAAGGAGGAGGATAGGAAAGGGGAGCGAGGGAGACAGGCAAGCAGTACACACACACACACACACACACACACACACACACACACACACTTTACGAACCTTCCCTAGCTAAAGACTCTAGACAACCTGGCACCTAAATTCTCAGGTGATTCCTATGTGAAGATGTCCGCCTAAACTAACTTAATATAACGTTCGAAAATGGCATCAGAATTACCAACTAAGACTATATTTGAAGTTAGATGCGTTCCCTTAACTTTTATTTAAGGTATTTAGAGCCTGTTTTAGGGACGAAGGTAATATTTCAGGTCACAGGGAATCAAGATCATGGTTGGTATTGTCTCAAAGGTAATATATCGTAAGGGCCTCGTAGGGTTATAACGCGGAGTTGGTAATAGTGGTGGAGGTATGTTGGGGGGGGGGTCGTCTCGTTCATGATTCTTACTAGTTAATGGTCGTCTTAACTCATGTCCTTAGATAATGGGTCGTCTTGTTTCATGATCTTAGTTAATGGTCGTCTTAACTAATGACCTTAGATAATGGTCGTCTTGAGTCATGACTTTGTTAGGTAATGGTTCATGATTATTTTAAATTATGGCTATTTACGAACTCCCATGACTTTATTAGATAACTTTCTTTTAAGCAAATGTTAACGACACACTATTAATGGTGTTGAGGCGGCCGGTAGAGGGCAACACCGTGACCTAGAATGACTCAGTTCAGCAGGTCACCCGACACACCGAGACAGGGAACAAGTCACTCACTCCTTCTCCGTGTCATCACAGGTAAAGCAATCTACCGTGGTCGCTGCCGCCTGGAGGTGATAGTGTGCCGCCTAGGACCGTGTTAGGGATGCCAGGGGCGCCTATCTGATCCTGCACCACAACACATAGGGCGTCGCGGCGTTACTACAAGGCCAATACGGACTCAACACAGGGGTAAATAAGGTTATGGTACAAAGACCTTACCGACGACCTGGCTAAGGATCTGACTGGTTCATTAATATCTAGACAATTTAGGTGGATCTCTCTCTCTCTCTCTCTCTCTCTCTCTCTCTCTCTCTCTCTCTCTCTCTCTCTCAAAATCGAAACCAATCCACTTAAAAACTAAAAAAACGAGATACATTCAGACAGACAAACACAGGATACACACACACACACACACACACACACACACACACACACACACACACACACACACAATTGAAAAGAGAAACAGACGATAAAAAAAAATGTAGGATAATTGAGGGGAGAGAGAAGGGCACTGGTTTGGTTGATCACAGCAGAGAATAAGTGTAGTGGCAAATAATGAAGGTGAGAAGGTGGAGGTGTGTTCTGATGAGTCATACACACACACACACACACACACACACACACACACACACACACAAAACAGGAGTAAACAAAAGACACGTAAACAATCACGACTCACCTTCGCGCCTGCTTCAAGGGGGTTCCAGTAAACAACGATGGCATTATGAGCGATCTCCTCTATGCAGCCGACAAGACCAACGCTGTTCTTAGTGTCTGTAAAAGTAAACAAACAAACAAAACATTAATCTGAGTTATAAGATCCTGGGGTAATTGGGAATAGGTATGTGAGATAATGGGGTATTGGGAGACAGGTGTTCAACAGGTAGGTGAGATAATGGGGGAAGTGAGATGGAGAAAGATATAGGAGATAATGAGTCTGAATTATGAGAAATTATGAGTTATTTATGAAGTTGTGGGAGACACAACTTAAAAAAATGAAAACAAAATCGGAATGGCAAAAGCAATGCACGAATTAGGTATAAGTAGTAGTATAAGAAGTAGTAGTAGTAGTAGTAGTAGTAGTAGTAGTAGTAGTAGTAGTAATTGTAGTAGATAAGGGCATACGGGGAGAGAATTCAGAACGTTGATCAAGGCAGCTTCACTCCTCTAGTGTTCACAACCACTGGTGGGATGGGACCAAGTGTAAGACGCTTCTACGCCAGACTCGAGGAGGTGCTATCCGAACAGAAGCAGCAGCCCAGAAGTTATGTTACAGCCTGGATGAGATGTCGACTGTCCTCCTTTCTCCTAAGGTCGGCTTTGCTCTGCCTCAGGGGAACGAGAGCATCGGCCCCAAAGCCGACAACAGTTGCAGATATTGACTATGAGGCTACAGTCACTGAATGCAACATAAATCTGCGGCTCAACTAACTCAACACAGCTAGGGTAGCTACTTATGTATTAGGATATTTAATTTTAAGGTAATAAAATGGCGGCGAAGGTGTGGCTATTGAGGGAGGCTGGAGGCCATTGAAAAAAAAGTAGTAGTAGTAGTAGTAGTAGCAAAACACAGAACCCAAAGACGAAAATGACAGAATTAAGAAGAAAAACCCTCAATCGAGTTCAATTAAGGTAAAAAAAATAATCAACATTACCCAACAAGAAAAAAATAATAATAATAATCAGATAAAAAGAGACGAAGAGAAAATACTGAATAATGATAACCCAACAGACGATGTGTGTGTGTGTGTGTGTGTGTGTGTGTGTGTGTGATCGTTTATAAGCCTCACTGGGTCAACATCATCATAAGATTGATAAATGCTGAGTCGAATGATACACAATATACACAAAGTAATAAGAGGAGAGAGAGAAAAAAGCGGTGACATACTAAGGAGAACAGAGAAGGTTAGATATAAGTACAGGAATTAGCCAGAGTACAAGATATTCCGGAATGCTTCATAAGTGCTACTGTCGAGAGAGAGAGAGAGAGAGAGAGACGACTACTGTACGATCGCTTCATCACGCAACTGGCGGCAGCAGGCCCTCGCGAGCCCACCGGCCATTAACGTCCCTGCCAAATGTAAGAGTATCCATTAGTTTTTATTGAGGGGGCTAAGACTTGACCTCATCATCAATACGGAACTACCACAGGCTTCATACACTATATACTAATCCACACACACTCACACACACACACACACACACACACAGTCAACAATATATGTAAAGTAAGACATAACCAGAGGCAATAGACCAAACCAGTAGCCCAGAACGTTGATATTTCTAACAGAGATTATGTTACAACTTCACTCATGTGTGGCTACCTGTCAATCCACACAAGAGGTACGTGGGAGTGTGGTGATGTGGGCGGTGGTGTAGGTGTTGGTGTGGGTGGTGATGCCGTGAGTGGTGTGGGGTGTTGATGTGAGTGGTATAGGTATTAGTATAGGTGATGATACCCTGAGTGGTGTAGGTGGTGATGAATGGGTAGGTGAGAGATTGTGGTGGTAGTGGTAGTTATGTGAAGGTGTTGACAGGTACTGGGTCGTAACCTCCTGGATAACTACACAAAGACTATCTGTTATTGACATACGATAGACTATGCTAATTAATTAAATGTCTAAGCTCAAAAATTCACAGATCCAACCACACACATAGATATAAACCCACCTTCTTCAACTAACTAACTGACTGACTGACTGACTGACTGACTGATGGAACTCTCTCCCTCACAATCTTCCTCGACAAACACCTCATCACACAAACTAACACCAGAGGGTCTAGTACTCCTTCAAAAGTCCTTTAGTCCTGGGAAAACCTTGGTCATCTGATCCTTCTCTGAGTCTCGGTCTGCCGGCGCAAGTGTTCAGTTTCTGCCTCACTCGAAAGGTTTGAATTTCGCCTCGCAACGTAAGGAAGTCGATTTCCTTCAACAGTGAGAGAATCGTGTACATGGTCACGGTCCTCAGGTGTCGCGGTGATGACACTAGTGGACGTGAATGTTATTGTTTTGTTTTGGTATTAATGTTGATACTATTACTACTACTACTACTACTACTACTACTACTACTACTAAGTTAAGTGTCTACCATGAATGTTTACATCCCCCTAAACCTCTAAATATTGATACATTTACCTTAAACAAATTGAAATTATTATCTTAATGTTTTTTTTAACCATTAGTCTTATGTTTATGGAAGAGGAGAGATACCAGCCGGTCACTGACGCTGTTGGTAATCCCCACAATGCTCCACCCCGCCTCCCACAATGCTCCACCCCGACTCCCACAATACCCCACTCCCCCCTCCTCCTCCTCTTCCTCCCACAAGCAAAGATACCTATCCTACCGAGCATTGAAATCACCAACAAATTCCCCTTAAAAAAAAACACAAAAAATTTCCCCAAGAAACAAAAATCACACCTCGATTTTTTTCTTCACCAATACGATTTAACACGAAGAAAATATACAAATAAATCCGGGTTTAAAAGTTTCGAAGAGAATAAAATACTCTGAAAGGCATCCGTGGTTTAAAATGTCTCACAGCGTGGGAGTAAATTGGTGGCTCCGGGCGCTGGCAGGGTAATACTGCACTCCCTTGAGACACCCTCGCCTCGCTCCCTGCCTAGAAATGCCTCTTACCTTCAGGATTTTTATGTCTGTGTCTTGCTAATGGATTCTCTGTCTCCGGGGTTCTCATAAACTCTCTCTCTCTCTCTCTCTCTCTCTCTCTCTCTCCTGTATTTATTTCTTGTTAATGTTATTACTGTTGTTGTTCAGGATGTTTATACTGTGTTTAGATTGTTTTCTCTTTATCTAATGTTTATATTTTACCTGACCTAACCTAACCTAACTCCCCAGGTAAAGATAAGGTATTTAATTAACAGGTGAAATAAACCCGGGGAGATTTACTCATCATGTAATCCTAAAATCCACAATGATCATTACTTGTAGGAATATGATCTGTAATTATATTTTTGGTCAGCGATACATTCCTAGTAACAACACAATCACCTGGTTCAAGATTTTCTTCATCAGTTATACATTAAAGCTGTTTTGGTGGGGAAGGTTTACGGCAGGTAGGGTTCAGATGCGACTGGATGGCTGACGAGTAGTCTTTACGTAACGCAATTCAGCACGATAGGATTTTTTTTGTCCACTCGATGATGTTTTATAAATTACAACTCTCGACAGTCACGAACCAGTTGTGTCTACTAATAATTACAATGTCTCTCTCTCAACCCATAGACACGGTTAGAGTAAATGCGTGAGGTTGTAGGACACGCAGACGTTCCCTCTAGTGTGTAATCTGTGGGCCGGACAGGGAGGGAAGGCCTGTGTGTGTGTGTGTGTGTGTGTGTGTGTGTGTGTGCGAGTAAACCTCTCCCATACTCAGCCAGGAGAAACCCAGACACCGGGGTTTTATTGATACCATCTCACACGCTCGCTAATGGCAGCAGCAGCGTGGCGAAAAACAGCGTGCCAGTTAACCTGCATCCTGAGAGAGCCGCGGGCCATGAAACGCAGAATATACAGATGCCGAGTTACACCTACACCAGATCTTCACAACCCCATTTATAAAAGAACATCGAAATCCGTAAACTATAGATGGCTTATTTTAGTGATGTTATCCACTTGTGGTAAGAGTGAAATAATGTTACAAAGTGGATGAAATTTTTTTTTAATGAGAATTTTGTAACATACTGATTTTTCTTACTGTATCACTCACCATATTAATTAACGTTTGAAATAAGCCTTAAAAAACAGTACCTACTTATTTTCTCATTGATCAAATAGCATAAAATAAAGTAGGTGTTGAAACCATTAAAATTTATATCTTTTAAACCCATAATTTTAGCTAGAATTAAAAACTACAACAAAATTAAAACCTCAACAATTTAGTCCATTGCTTTGATAAATAAATCACTGGAAATTATGTCAGGGATAATTTCTCTTCTCTTCTTCATTAAAAACTCTCTGATCCTGCTTCAAGTTACTGAGTGAAGCTTCTTGTTAAGTTTCATGTCTTTCAGTGGATCAAGTTTCATATAGAGTTTCATTTCGTGTTTTAATGAATCAGTTTACCTCGTCAGTTTCATTTCGTGTTTTAATGAATCAGTTTACCTCGTCAGTTTCATTTCGTGTTTTAATGAATCAGTTTACCTCGTCAGTTTCATTTCGTGTTTTAATGAATCAGTTTACCTCGTCAGTTTCATTTCGTGTTTTAATGAATGAGTTTACCTCGTCAGTTTCATTTCCTGTTTTAATGAGTCAGTTTACCTCGTCAGTTTCATTTCGTGTTTTAATGAATCAGTTTACCTCGTCAGTTTCATTTCGTGTTTTAATGAATCAGTTTACCTCGTCAGTTTCATTTCGTGTTTTAATGAATGAGTTTACCTCGTCAGTTTCATTTCCTGTTTTAATGAGTCAAGTTTCTTATTAAGTTTCATTTCTTGTTTGTTTATTTCATGACCTAAGTGACGCAAACCCTCCACTTTCTTCTTTTGCTTCACGGACTAATTACTGATATTTATTGATTTACGGACCAAGTTAGGCAAGTCCAGGTCCTTATTTCCATACTGTACCATGCTTTAAAGACCGAAATACGCACGTACATCAATTTGATATCCTGAATCACGAACCAAAAATACGCACGCGCTCTTTTTTCAACCGTTCGTGGCGGCGTATCTCACCAAGGACGCTGAGGAGAGAAGGTCGATAGCCAGCGGTAACAGTTAATGAGAAGTACCTTATGAACTTTTACAATCCATCAACTTCTGACAGGTAATAATTTTAAGTTAGCAATCTCTATTTTTTCATCATTTGTACCTAAATCTTTGCTAACTTGGCCTTTTAATAATGCCATTTGTGAAATATCAACTCATATACCGGATATTGCTAAATAGTGATAATGGATTATTATTATTATTATTATTATTATTATTATTATTATTATTATTATCTTGATTGTATGTTTATAATAGGTTAAGTTGGTTTTAGGTGTGTGTGTGTGTGTGTGTGTGTGTGTGTGTACTCGTACCTGAAACACGTTTCCAAAAGTAATAAAAATATAACACACACACACACACACACACACACCACTACAGCAAAATAACCCTACGATCAACTCAAACCCAATTAAAAACATCGCTAATCCACCAAAGAAAAAAAAATCTATATACGAAGATGATAGCAAGCATGAAGTCTCTCAAAGTCGGACATTAAGTCACCATCATTAGAAACTGTGTAGGATAGACTGGCAGGAGAGGGAACAACTGCCTCCACACTACCAGTCAGACATAAACACCAGTCCATCTACCTAGCGTACCAATTTGCCAGTTAATCTGATTCGGAATCTTATATGCAGACCGTAGAGATGCGTGCAGGTAACAGGCTCACTCGATTGTAATTACACACATTTTGCCGGATTTGCCCCATGGGGAGGAGAGGGAGAGAGGGGGAACCGCGGTGGTTGATGGCCGCACCCACCCAAGCGGTCTCGTGTAGTTCTTAATCTGTTTCTTAGCGAGGAATGTCATGCTTAGCTCAGGCTCCTGTGGTCTGTGTGTGTGTGTGTAGGCAAAGGAAGGGACAACACCTACAGCAGACAACAGGACTTCGAGTAAGACGTTTATGCAACTTTCAGGAGGTGTTGTGATGTGTTGCAAAAAAAAACTCACTGAGGTTTAAGCACGCCTTCTGCACAGCTGGCGGCATTAGCTATTATTAAGATGTTTCCTTCGTGACTAAGGGATAAATTATGTGCCTAAGACGATGTAAGCATTAAGAAATGTCTCTATTGGTTAAGAAGATATAAATTCTGATAAAGACATATATTTTGGATTTATGGAACCCCCACACTTTAAATTCGGGGTTAATTCAGGGTTAATTTGGGATTAATTCAGGGTTAATTTGGGGTTAGTTCAGGGTTAATTCAGGGTAAATTTAGGTATAATTCGGGGTTAGTTCAGGTTTAATTTTGGGTTAGTTCGGGGTTAAATCAGGGTTAATTCAGGGTTAATTCAGGGTTATCTTTATCCTTTGTGGCCCTAACTAAAAGTCCCCATCCATGAGTAAACTTGTGATTAAAGAGAGTGATGCGTCTCATAGTGGAGGCCCCGACACGTCTTGGCCTCAGTGAGAACAACACGATGAGAACTGCGTCTTAATTTCACGATCACGTTGTGGAGGAGAATATGATATCACCTCCTGAAAATTTTTGTACAGTTAGTCGCTGGAGTTTGTTGGTTAACTTTACCCAATTGTATCAAGTGTTATTACTTTTTAATGCATTATGGGAAATAAAATATCGCTAATATCGTTCGCTGCAAACAGTTTCTTCTATAACTGTGCTTTCATATTCTGGTGTACTGTACTTAAATACCATCTTTAAAGGAAATTATTATATATACCTCATGTTATTTAGTTCATCGACAGGTGTATTTACTGCGACTGTGTTTCTAGTGCTTGTAAGACGCCTGGGTATTATTACACTAAACTAAGAGGTATTTGGCATCTCTTTTTATCGAGGCGGCAACTGAGGGGACCAGTAAAGTGAGATGGTAGCGCCCAGCCTCCACAGCCTGCCCGAGTAGTAATCACTAATGATCAGCCTCCGTACGCACGACCTCCTCCTACGTCTAGATGATACATTCTAATGCTTCTTGTCGCCCACAGAATGTCTTGAATAAAATCGCTCGACAACATTATGAAAAAAAATATTACACGTGAATTATAATTGAATTCTCCGCCGGGAAACTTGTGTATAAAGGTTCAATCACGTGTGTAATATGGGATCAACCTGCAGACTCTTCGAAGATGGCCTGGTTGTTCTGAGAGAGAGAGAGAGAGAGAGAGAGAGAGAGAGAGAGAGAGAGAGAGAGAGAGAGAGAGAGAGAGATGGGGGTTATAAGGGTCTTGTAAACAGGAGTCGCAGCTAGAGTGTGGTACAGGTGGAGAGATGATAGTATGAACAGCCTGTGAGTAGATGAGAACTGAAGTATTAAGGTTAAGCAGATGAGTATAGGACAGCCAACCCCCCAGCCAGCCAGTCAATCAACCAACTAGTCGTTCAGGTAGCCATTTATTTAGCGAGCGAGCCAAGCCATAAAACTATCAGCCAGTCAACCAGTCAGCTAACCAGTCATCCAGCCAACCAACCAACCAACCAACCAGCCACCCACCCAGTCAGCCAACCAACCAACCAGCCACCCACCCAGTCAGCCAACTAACCGACCACGCAGCCAAGGTCCCCAACACTGGTGGTCGAGAGATCTGGGAGTAAAGGTAATAGCGGTGATGCTTCAAGACTCACCTGGTTAATTGTGGTTATCAAGTCGCCCTAACAGGTAAGCGATCAGTGAGGAGTCGTCATTATGATAAGATGTTCCTCCCTCCCCCCTCCTTCTCCCCTAGCCCCTCACTTCTCTCACCCCCTCACATCTCTTGTACCCCTTCTCTCACCCCCCCCCTCCCTTCCCCTGTCTGTCCTAGCCCTTCACTTCTGCTTTCCCTCTTCCCTTCACTCGACCCCTCCATTCCCTCCCAACCTCCTCTCCTTCCATCTTCGCCCTTATTTCTTCCCTTTCCACCAATTCCCTTTTCTCTCTTTCCTTCCTTCCTTCCTTCCCTCCCTCCCTACCTCCACTTCCTCCCTTTCACTCCCTCCTCCTCCTCCTCCTCCTCATAGGCTCGTGGGAAGACCTTGGCACAGGAAGATGGTGTTAAGCTCTCATCCTCCTCCCCCTTCTCTTCTTACTCTTCCTTAACTCCCTCCTCCTCCTCCTCCTCCTAAGAAGACAGGCGCACTAAGCTAAACTGAGCGTCGGTTTTGATACAATTATAAAAAAAAAGAAGAAAAAAGAGAATAAACTAAAAACACGACTAATGGTGGCCGGGATTTTCTATGATGCAGAAAGTAAAACTCACAATGGTTAGTTACTCCCACGAAGATTCGCTCATTTTTCAGGGACTAAAACCCTACATTGACAAATACGATACCAATGTGATATGTAAAGAGATTATTAAGCCACTTTAGTATGCAAGGTAAGTATAGGAAGAGTTTTAAAAGTATATTTTCTCATTTGCTTCGTCAGGTAAAGAGAGGAGAGGTGGTGTTGCTCATGTGAACACCTGTTATGAGAATCTGGTCAATCTCCATGCGTCTTTACGAGCCTGGAGGTATTGGTGGCCTGAGAATAGACTGGCTACACTGCTCACCGCGAAACTCGGCTATAATATCGAGTGTGTTATGTCTTTCATGAGTATGTCTGATCTCTTTTACGCTTTAGCATTACGAATCGCAATGTATGTACTTGTCACTGGTCTCTTTGTACAGTGGATAATTGAATGATTCTAGCCTATGTGTATCTTCCAATGATCTAAATCCATGTTCATCGACTTTAAATTCATCCATGCATCCCTTAATCCATCCATTACTTCCCTTAGTCTTCATTTTCCTTCCCCAATCCACATTTTACCTCCTCAATCTACCTGTTACCTCCTTCAATCCACCCATTACCTGTCTCAATCCACCCATTACCTGCCTCAATCCACCCTTTACCTGCCTCAATCCACCTATTGCCTGCCTCAATCCACCCAATACCTGTCTCAATCCACCCATTACCTGCCTCAATCCACCCATTACCTGTCTCAATCCACCCATTACCTGTCTCAATCCACCCATTACCTGTCTCAATCCACCCATTACCCGTCTCAATCCACCCATTACCTGCCTCAATCCACCCATTACCTGCCTCAATCCACCCATTACCTGCCTCAATCCCCTTAACAACATGCCCAACTTTCTATCCACATTGAGTAAAACAAATTTTTTTTCTCGCGTCTCAACATTGAATATCCTCCTCCGTTGTCACCTGAGGGTCAACTAGCCCCTCCCAACCCCGCGGGATCACTCGAGATGGCAGGCAGGAAGGAGGTAGAGGGGAGGGCAGAGATGGGTGGTAGGAATCTCAAGGATCGACTCCCATACAATCATCCAGGCAATGTATGGTGAGGAAGATAATAAATGGAAATGGGGGGTTTGCGAGCACGACGTGAAGCAGAGAGGGGAAGACCTGCTATGACATGAGTAATGGCCCCGACAGCATCTGTGGGAGGGTAAACACACGAAGAGGGAGGGAGGGTACGGCTAGTGAAGGAGGAGGAGCTTACGGCTCTCTCTCTCTCTCTCTCTCTCTCTCTCTCTCTCTCTCTCTCCGTGTAGGTATTTGGCCTCATTTGCCCCTACACACACACACACACACACACCCCTGTAAACCTTCCCAGCAGCGACCCGTGGTACTCACTCCCCCGTGTCCAACACAGGTCACTAACCTCCCTCAGCAGCTCCCGGGACTTTTACTTTGGAAGGTGTTAATCAGGAGCTCTTTATTTTTTGTTGATTTATTCTTATCTTCTGTTGTTTTACGAGGCTGGTGATGGTGGGGTGGTGGGGGTGGTGGGGTGGATGGGGGTAGTGGGGGTGGTGGTGGGGGTGGGGGTGGTGGGGGGGGGGTGGGGGTGGTGGGGGCGGGGGTGCATGTTTGTGTACACATAAACGGGAGAGAGTTGATGTGTCTCTCTTTGACCTGTTGTGCTGAGAGAGAGAGAGAGAGAGAGAGAGAGAGAGAGAGAGAGAGAGAGAGAGAGACTACAAGAATTAAATGGACTGTCAACATAATGTATCAACGCCAAGCACAACAAAAGACTGAAGGGGGAGAGAAAAAGGTGATTTAATTCTCATATAAACGCTGATTCTTACCTTTTCTTTTTAAGTCATTAAGAGTAAACCCAATGACCTTTAGGGCCAGGGGAGGTTCAGGTGAGATAAGAAGGTTAACGCGTAATAAGAGAGACTTTACAAATTAACGAGGTATAAGATTTATAATATAAAAACCTTTGACCATAAACTAAACTAAACCAAACCTAACCTAACCTAACCTAACCTAACCTAACCTAACCTAACTTAACCTAACCTAACCTAACCAAACCTAACCAAACCAAACCAAACCTAACCTAACCTAACTTAACCTAACCTAACCTAACCAAACCTAACCTAACCTAACCAAACCAAACCTAACCTAACTTAACCTAACTTAACCTAACCAAACCTAACCAAACCTAACCTAACCTAACCAAGTTCCTCTTTATTTTCCCTTGACAAAAAAATATTGGCATCATTTTGACGCGAAAACTAGTTCTACCCCCCCCCTCCCTCTCTCTTACATGCGTGGGAGGTAGTGTAAGTCCGTCCCCTTGAGTGTGAGTGTGTCTCTGTTAGCCATTGACTCTCGCTGTAAGCCATATGACGCTGCTTCTCCCTTATGACGTTATAGAGAGAGAGAGAGAGAGAGAGAGAGAGAGAGAGAGAGAGAGAGAGAGAGAGAGAGAGAGAGAGACGTCTTTACTCCACATCATAATCACACAGTCTTGTCTCCTGTGGGCGGCTCTCCATGCAACACTTTCTCTAATTGAAGATAATATCACTTTAATTGATCCCGATTAAAAAAAAAAAAAAAATAGGCAAATATATGATGAGGTAAAGATACGAGCCAGGTACACGGGTCTTTCTTAACCTGGCCTAAAATACATGAAGACAAATAAACTATGACTACAAGATTTTTTCCCCAAGACCCATTGACTGAAAGTGATGTTAAAATATTACAACTACACTTCAACAACTCAAGTCTTTAAACGTGGAACAAGATTAATAATTACACCAGTCTAACAACAATACAAAATCCATTATGTAAGTTATTGATTTAAATTAAGACAAAAACACAGACATCTACGACTGTGTGTGTTAAGATATGAGCTATTTAATGTATCTTTCATAAATGAGCCAAGATTTAGAAATATCAATTAAATATCTGAACTGGTATTAGAATATATGTAACTTGTCTGATTGCATATAATTTGAAGGAATAAAATTAAATAAAATTAATAAATATGAATAAAAGGCAGAGATAGAACCCAATGTTTGTTATCATTCCCTTATGATAGAAAGTACTGCTCGATTATATAACACAAGTGAAAAGGTAAGATGATTATATACCTGAAGCCCGTGTATCATACAGGTGTTTTTACGCTGTTCACCTGGAGATTATTGCAACCCATATGAGATAACCCTCGAGGGTAAATATAACAGTACCTCCCTCAACTTCCCTCGATGACCTTAAGCTCTAATCTCATATTATATAACCCTAGGATCATCACCCCTCATTACCCCTCCCAAGCAATACGTGGCTTAGCACCATCATCCCCCCCCCCCCCGACAAAAAAAAAAGCCCTTGGCACTAGAGAAAATGGAAAGTTGAGGAGATTGGAGGGGGAAGGAGGGGGAGGAGGGGAAGAGGGGAGGGGGAGGGGATACTATAATTACCATGGCCAATCTGCATTCGTAATGGGTAAGATGTCTGCCATAGAGCCTGCAGCGGATACTTGCTTTATTTTATTTTATATATAGTGAACGAGGCAGAACATCTATCTTTGTCTCGGAATGGGGAGGAGGAGGCACTGGATGGGTAGGGTGTGGAGGGGAGGGGGGGATAAGGAGGAGCTCAGGGGAAGAAGAAGGGAGATTAGGAGAGGCTAGGGAGGATATGAGAGAGGTCAAGGGAGGGGTTTAGGGAGATCGGGGAGGATGAAGAGGGGTAAGGCGACACAGCTAGAGAAGTAGGTAAGTAGGTGGGGTAGGTCAGTGTGTGTGCGAGGGAGAGATGGGAAAGGGTGAGGCGAGGAGCGACGGGAAGGTAAAGAAGGGATGGGGAGGGGTGAGGAGGGGCAGGTAGGGGCGAAGTTGGATGGAGAAGGGGGGGCGGGAAGGGATAAGGAGGGGCGGGGAGTGATGAAGAAGGGTGAGGATGAGTAATGGGGGCTGAGGAAGGATGGGGAGGGGCGGTGAGGGGCGGGGAAGGATGGGGAAGGTGTAGAAAGGGTAAAGTGAAAGGGTCATGTAAGCAGAGACTATAGATGGGTGATTCTTATGGGTGATAAATAACAGCATGAAGGTTGAGGTGAAAGAGAGGTGACGAACTGACAGTATTTCAATGGGTATAAGTTATGGGTAAGGTCTGTCGGATGGGTTAGAGTATTAGGTAAGTAGATTATAATGTGCAAGTAATGGTGAGGAAGGGAAGGGAAGGGAAGGGAAGGGAAGGGGAAGAGGGAAGGGGAAGAGGGAAGGCAGGGTGGAAGGAAAGACCTGGTAAGGAGATGAAAGATAAAAACAATAAGGAGAAATGGTCAGCTAGGGATATTTAGGTAGGTAGGGTAGGTAGGTAGGTAGGTAGGTTAGGTTAGGTAGGTAGGTGGGTAGGGTAGGTAGGGTGGGTAGGTAGGTAGGGTAGGTAGGTAGGTAGGTAGGTAGGTGGGTAGGGTAGGTAGGGTGGGTAGGTAGGTAGGTAGGTAGGTAGGTAGGTAGGTAGGTAGGGTAGGTAGGTAGGTAGGTAGGTAGGGTAGGTAGGGTAGGGTAGGGTAGGGTAGGTAGGGTAGGGTAAGGTAGGGTAGGGTAGGTAGGTTTAGGTGAAATGGAGGAAAAAAAAAGAGTATGGGTTGAGGTAAGAGGAGACAAAAACGTCTCAATTAAAGGAAGGTGAAGTCTGCATAGATAGGTAAATATTGATAAAGGTAAGGAAGCTAAATCAATGGCTTAAATAATCCTTTTAATTATAAGTTTCATGGGTTTTTTTTATCACTCATTACCACGATGGATTATTTTGATTCGAATAAATATACAAACTCACAGAATTAAAAAGAAAGAGCCATTTTAATATGTCTATTTAGGTCAAAAAAAATACCACACACACCTCACTGTAATTAGTCTCTTAGGTCAAAAGGAGGTCACATACTTAACCTCAACTCAACAGTGAAGGAGTACAAGGACTCGCAACAATCATCCTGACCAACCCACCACAATTTGGATTTTAGTTGCTCAATGACTAGCGCCACCACTCTCTTAGCAACCAGCAATCAGCAACCATTCACGAATAAATTGTGGTAGTTGCTGAGGACGCCAAGGGAGGGAGGTAGGAACTCGGTCTGTAGATCAGAATTTACTACTGAAGAAAGATTACCACAGTGTGTTAGGGAGACTTAGCCTCTGAATCTCCAGCTAGTTCTCCAAGCAGTGAGGATGAAGGAGGACAAACTTTAGCTCTAAACTCTTTTTTTTAAGTATCTGATAGAGGAGATAACACGAGCTCTAATCTGAAGCTCTACAGAAGCAACTCTAAACTGACCTTCTAAACACACGACCTGACAGGAATACTACCTGACATCAGTAGCCTTGAGCTGATCTAAGGCCACAGTTCATTTAAAAAAAGACAGAAAGACAGACAGACAGACAGATAATTACCCTCGTGACGTAGGTACACCTGATCCGTCTCACTGGACAACCTTCAGAATGGTACAGTGGTCAAACTACCTGTGTGGTTTACCTGTCAACCAGAAAATAATATTATGACTTGTTTGGATAATTGGAGTTGTACGGTGAACGGCGTTTAGAGGATGGTTACCGTCTAAATTGTGGCGCTTAGTTGCTCTGTCTAAATTGTGGCCCACAGTTGGGTTCTGTCTAATTTGTGACTCTCAGCTGCGATCTCTGTAATTTGTGGCCCCTATCATTCATTTATTCTATCTCTTTGTCCTGTCTAATTCCTGTTTTTTCTGTGTTCTGTCTAATTTCTTATTGATTTCTTCTGTATTTTAACCGATGTTTATGTCAGCTAGGAGCAAACTGTAAGTAACTGACTGTACTGACTGTAAGGAACTGACTGTACTGACTGTAAGGAACTGACTGTACTGACTGTAAGGAACTGACTGTACTGACTCTAAAACCTAACGAAAGTTTCTATGTCTAAGTCAATATAGAACTTAGAACTACATTATAAGACTGAGGTGTTTGTGGCGACAGTGTTTACAACATACTGAGGGTTGAGAAAGTTCCCAGAGTAGTACTTTAGAGAGAAAGTTCTAACGCGATGGAATAGAACTTGATCAACGTAATGAAACCTAATGTAATGTTTGTGGGTTCTGATGGAAGTGTGGCGGTAGAACCTAACCTCACTCGGGTTCTGAGGGAAGGGTGAAGGTCCAAGCAAATCAAAGCGGTACTATAGGAAAATAATAATAAAAAAAACAGGGACTTACCGACGTCTAGGGTGAGTTGCTTGACTGAAAATCACAACGGTACTAGAGTTCCGTTAGTATTTAGGAGGTATTTACTGTTAACAGGAAAAGAAATAAAACAGGGACTTACCGA